>WNGW01000002.1:1334870-1377025 GCA_011952105.1 Coreoperca whiteheadi | reverse complement strand
AAACGTTTTCTGTAAGTCTCCACAAGGTTTTTACACATTGTTGCTGGTAGTTTGACCCATTCCTCTATGCAGATCTCCTCTAGTGCAGTGATGTTTTGGGGATGTCGCTGGCCAACACGGATTTTCAACTCCCTCCAAAGATTTTCTATTGGGTTAAGATCTAGAGACTGGCTAGGCCACTCCAGGACCCTGAAATGTTTCTGACGAAGCCACTCCTTCGTTGCCCTTGCGGTGTGCTTGGGATCATTGTCATGCTGAAAGACACAGCCACGTTTCATCTTCAATGCCTTTGCTGATGGAAGGAGTTTTTTACTCAAAATCTCACGGTACATGGCCCCATTCATTATTTCCTTTACACAGATAAGTCGTCCTGGTCCCTTCGCAGAAAAACAGCCCCAAAGCAGGATGTTTCCTCCCCCATGCTTCATAGTAGGTATGGTGTTCTTTGGATGCAACTCAGCATTCTTTCTCCTCCAAACACGACAGGTTGAGTCAAAAGTTCTATTTTGGTTTCATCTGACCATAGGACATTCTCCCAATTCTCTTCTGGATCATCCAAATGCTCTCTAGCAAACTTCAGATGGGCCTGGACATGTACTGGTTTAAGCAGGGGACACGTCTGGCACTGCAGGATCTGAGTCCCTGGCAGCGCAGTGTGTTAGTGATGGTAGCCTTTGTTACTGTTAAGGGGGTATACAGAATTAGAGGGCCCAAAATGCAGACTTGAGGGAGACGGAGTTGACGTTGAACAACTAATGTTTACTTGTGGTTGAGGATTGGCGGGGATGTGGGATCTGGGGAGGTACTGAGAGAAGCAGAGCGAGGTCTGCAGCAGTCGTGGGTGAGGTAGGCGACGGAGAAACGGCGTGGATGAGTGGCTCCGGGGAATGCTGCAGGCTGGCTGGTGAACTTGGTGTGGCTGTCCTAATGCGTAGCAAGCAGGTAACTGGCGTGACAAGGAATCCTGGACATAAGAAGGAGATCTTAGTAAACTTGATACAATAGCAACTTGATAACTTAGCTCTAAGCTTGGAGTGAACTGCCATGAGGTTACACAGAGGTAAACTGAAGAACTGGCTCTGGGAGACACTGGCTTAAATCCTCTGCTTAACGACCTCGATGCGGTGCAGGAGGGCAGCCTGGGATAGTTAGCAGAGAGCACCGCAGCTGTGCCAAAGCCCCTCAACCACTGTTGACTCACCACACATGCACCACACAGATCTTGCGTGGACCCCAGATCGAGGGAGATTATCAGTGGTCTTGTATGTCTTCCATTTTCTAATAATTGCTCCCACAGTTGGTTTCTTCACACCAAGCTGCTTCCCTATTGCAGATTCAGTCTTCCCAGCCTGGTGCAGAAC
This sequence comes from Coreoperca whiteheadi, assembly GCA_011952105.1. Taxonomy (NCBI): domain Eukaryota; kingdom Metazoa; phylum Chordata; class Actinopteri; order Centrarchiformes; family Sinipercidae; genus Coreoperca; species Coreoperca whiteheadi. The sequence goes on along the minus strand of WNGW01000002.1, from coordinate 1,375,664 downwards.
TACAATTTTGTTTCTGGTGTCAATTGACAGCTCTTTGGTCTTGGCCATGGTGGAGTTTGGAGTCTGACTGTTTGAGGTTGTGGACAGTTGTCTTTAATACTGATAAGTTCAAAAAGGTGCCATTAATACAGGTAACAAGTGGAGAACAGAGGAGCCTCTTAAAGAAGTTACAGGTCTTGGAGAGCCAGAAATCTTGCTTTTTTCTAGGTGACCAAATACTTATTTTCCACTATAATTTGCAAAAAAAATCTTTAAAAATCAGACAATGTGATTTTCTGGATTTGTTTTCCTCATTCTGTCTCTCATAGTTGAAGTGTACCTATGATGAAAATTACAGGCCTCTCATCTTTTTAAGTGGGAGAACTATGGTGGCTAACTAAATACTTTTTTGCCCCACTGTATATACACACACTCACACACATATATATATATACACACACATACACACACACACACACGTATACATATATATACTGTGTATACACACATTTATACACACACATATATATACACTAACCCTATATATACACACACATACATATACATACACACATATTTAACAGATATATATATATATATACAAACACACATATATATGTCTGTGTGTGTGTATTTGTATGTGTGTGTATATAACCAACACCTGTGGCCTTTGTTGGATGTGTTACTGAATTTGTACGGGGGGGTTCAAGGAGTGGATAACATGGATGTTGCACGCCTCATGTCTACAGTCCTTGGCACTGGAAGGGGCAGCTTTATATCTGGCAAGAGTGTTCACAATCAACAGTTAGTCCAAAAGTTCAGAGACTGCTTGTTAAAGGACACTACCTATTATTATTATAATAAAGACTTCATTATTCTGGTGAACTTTGCAATTTTCTATGGAGAGACCTGTGGACCGCTGTCACAAACATCTACTATGAAGCTCTCCACTACCTTGAAGAAGAGGGCTTCCTCAACATCGCCAGTGCTACACATCTCTTCTGTTCCTACCATGTGTTCCTGCCACATCTGCAAGATGACCTGGACATTCGCAGTGGCCGGGGCAATCATGCAACAAGAACAGAAGGGCATATGACCCCTAATCAGCTGTGGGTGCTGGGCCAAATCCATCACCCAGTTCCAGGTCCAGATAACACGGAGGTATGTCTAAATGTACAACTTAAATTCTTTCAATACTATGGATCCTATGTGACATTTGTGCTTGCAAAAATAAATGTATACACAAGCTATTAAAACATGCAAGTAGGTTAATTCTCCTGCCATGGGTCAAATGCATAGAAAAAGTTTGCATACAAGTGAGGTTTTATAATTTTGTCATCTATAGGGTATGGATATTCCTCAGATTGAGTGGGAGAACAGTGGAATTACTGCTGATGGCCACTCCAGCGTCATTGTCCCAGAAACAGACAGCCCATTGACTGATGGACAAATGGCAGCTTTAAGAGAGCCTGCTAAGATACACAGATATACAAGAGCTGTATCCCAGGTCTATTTACATTGCTGCTGTTCAGTTTTTTGAGAATGTTCTATGCACCAGACTGGAGACCACTGAAGGGAGTGGATAAACTGATTTAAATGAATGCCATTACACCATAAAGAGAAACTACACAATGACTAGCTTCCAGTCTAGGGCTTCCACCAACGATTAATGCAGGTTTTATGTTTTTTCAGTAGTAACACATGTGCCTGAAGTTGCCCTCTTTGTTAAGGTTTGGACGGCGAGGTAAGGAGGACCCAGATGCAGACAGTACTGAGGAGCGGAGTCTTTATTGTCGCTTACCATACGGTGGACAGGCGAACTCGAAAAAACAGGCAGAAAACCAAGATGCACGGGAAAAAAACTACTATGGGAAGAAGTAGCGAAACCACGGAGGGAAAACACTTGGGAAGGCAGACAAGGCAACACGCAAACATACCTACAACACCGACAATGATCCCACACCGAGCCAAGGAAACACATGAACTAAATACACTCAGGGGAGGTGAAGGCAACGAGACACAGGTGCAGGACAAACACAGGTGAACACAATCAGGGAATCAGGGACAGGAAGTAAAGTGACTGAGACAGCGGGGAAACAGACATCTACCAAAATAAAACAGGAAGTAACCAGACTGAAAACAATAAACATGGACAGATACAACATAGGGTTGGAAAAAACATAAGGCGCTAGGCGAAACAAGGTGACCTAGGAAAATATCATAAACACCCCCAAAACACACCTGCACCTCATAAGACCCACAACATGACACTCTTATCCACGTACCAAGACATATCTTTATGCAGTCACTGCACAGCAACAATTATGAACCATAATTTTGCAGAGACACACATGACTCAAAGAACAGAAGGTGGAAAAAATTATGTCATTCATTATTCAAAAGCAAGTTCTGGGGATGAGATTAAGTTCTGCAAACATGTCACCATTTCCTAAATTTCACGCATAGCATGGACCAACAACTTCTAAAAAAAGCCATCTTCGGTTATTTCCAGCTAGGCAAGAGAGGTCCCAGGTGGAGGCCAAGTCCTGGACACTTCTTTTTTCCTCATCGGAGAGCTCAGATTCCCCTTCAAGCTAAAAGACACAGAGGGATGTGAAAGAGGAAAAAGGAACAAAAGATGTTGAAGACGGACGCTACACAACGAGTGTAGAAAGTTTCCACCTCCTTAGCCATTTTCCCACAAAATAATAGAATACACTGTGCAAAGGGAGTGGGGACATTATTGCTTCTGTAAATAACAGGGAAGAAATAATGAGGTTAGATGAAAAACATACAAGCCTGATCGTTTGCTGGATGTCCAGGTCTGGACAGTCCTCAAATGTTACAGTAGCAGTTTCAGGACTTCCTCCAAGCAGGACATGAACAGCAGCAGGGCTAAGCCCTGACAGGCATGGTCCTTCATGAATGAAGGAGTTCCCCACCACTCTCCCTGCCATGGTGAACATGTCACTTTCCACAAGAAGGTGAGAGGCCGAGGGCACTCAATGGCCTGGCTCTCCATCATAGAGCCATGTAACATCAACGTTTGCTGTAGAAGAGAATTATAGTTTTAGACACATTTTTATTACTACATTTAACAACCATTCAACCGACATGTAATTGAAGCTACCTTTAAGTCTGCAATTCAAGGGTCGTGCCCATTCCACATTGGGTTTCTTATCAAAGATGAGTTGAGCGTCCTGTTCAGCAGGGTTTGTTCTAATATCCATGCTGAGAAGTCAGGGATCCTTCCTTTTGTAAATGCTGAAAACAGAATCCCGAAACCGAGACATGGCCCTGTTAGGGTCTTGTACGGTGAGCCACTCTAGTAAGAGATAAAATAAAAATGTTACCAAAGACATGATGTTACCAATGTTAGTAAAGACAGCAAGCTCTGAAAAATATATTTTACATGTAGATTCAAAAGAGCCTTGCTAAGGCATACGCAAAGTAACATTTTAAATGGAGTTAATGGCAGAACCACTCTGGTGCCTCAGTGCTGAGCTTGGAATCATGACTGCTAACCCCGTTACCTTCAATTATATTTGTCTTTAGTGTGAGCTATCAATCACACTGAATCACTCTAAATGATGCAAGAGGGACAAGACTGATGAGTGTTGACTGACTTTTGATCTGCAAATGAAGGAAAGAGGAGTTGACTGTGTCCCTTAGCAAGGATAGAAGTTTACTAACTACAATAGAGGGTTTGCGCCTACGTCACGGTTTGGTCAGTTACCCGGATCCGCAGCCGTATTGAAGATACTCGGATGTAAACAACAGCATGGATTGCACGGTTAGTACACCACTGAAGACTAATTTCTACTAATTTCTTATGTCTATACCATGAAAAAAAGAAGCAAAGAATGGGCAGCAGCATCCTTGTGTTTCTGTTAGGTTCGATCTACACGACGTTTGTAGCGTGACGTCAGCGAGTCCTCAGGTGATCGTGGTCCTTGTTTTCCGTTCATAATAACGCACGGCACCCAGTCTGTATACAGGTCAGATCTTTTACCTAGAATACAGTAATAACAAATATAGCACCATTAACTAAATTTCAGTAATATTTTACAGAAAATATGCAGGTCTTGTACTATTGGAGAAGGTTAAGAAATGAGATTAGAATCAGATTTTTTGCCAAGAAATAACAAACCGCAACGTAATGTCAATATGAGAGTATACTATGTATGTATACTACTGTAAATCAATAATAACAGAAGAGGAGTTATACATAATAATTTAACTAAAATTACCAGAGCAGAAATAGCACCTCAAAATTATTGCCATCATGGCTGTATATGTTATAGTTTTGATGCTATAAATCTATTCTGTACTTACGACATCTATTGCATGTCTGTCCGTCCTGGGAGAGGGATCCCTCCTCTGTTGCTCTTCCTGAGGTTTCTATCATTTTTTTTCCCTGTTAAAAGAGTTTTTTTGGGTAGTTTTTCCTTAATCGAATCGAGGGTCTAAGGACAGAGGGCGTCGTATGTTACAGATTGTGAAGCCCTTTGAGGCAATGTGATTTGTGATATTGGGCTATATAAATAAAATGTAATTGAACTGAATTGAATATTGCACTACAACATTAGTTAAGATAGTAGCCAAATATTTCACCTAGCTGACAAGAAATAAGAAGAACAAACGCAATTGTTGTCAAGATTCTTGCCCTTGAAATCCTGGTTCAGTTTGGCCAACCACAAACGCCTTCTTTCCTCACAGTTTTTTGTTCATGTTCTCCTTGATTTGTTATTACTTTTGGCAGTATATAAAACTTCAAATGTTTTTCCCGGTCTGACCGTTTAGTACAGCTTAAAACATGACAATAATTGACCATTTTCAGCAGAAATAATCAGCAAAGGTTTGCGAGTTCTGTTCGGTTCAGTGGCATTGTTTACATTCCAATATGGCCGACTTCCGGGTTGACGACGTGTCGTGAAAACACACTATATGTTTAAAGGTCCAGTGCGTAACATTTAGGAGGAGCTATGGGCAGAAATGGAATATAATATTTATAAGTATTTTTTCATTAGTTTATGATAAAAATCGTTGTACTTTCATTACCTTAGGGAGCAGGTCCCCTTCCACGGAGGCCGCCATGTTTCTACAGTAGCTGTGTTTCTACTACACGATTGGAAGGGTAGGGTGAGGTGAGCAGTATTCAAATGGTTGCAATCTGCAATTTTTCCACTACATGCAGCGTTCAACATTACGTTTTATTTCCCCCATGGCCAGTTGGGCAAGTGGGTCCGACATTTACTTGCCCCTATACAAATTATTGTATCAAATAACAATAACTAAAGTTAATGGCCATTTTTAATCTTTATAAATAAAGTAAATTAATCAAAGCAAGGACACAGTGTGTTAAAAGCAACAAAGATTATTGCATATAGAAAATGGTATGACAACCCCCCTCCTTCTCCCCACACATGGACTCTTTAACTGTGGGGGAGTGATATATTATATAAAAAAAGTGATGTGTGTGTTCTTCAGTATCAGTCCTTCCCCCTGCCCTCTGCCCTCCTCCCTCTGCTGCTGCTGCGATTCACTGCAGGTAAGTTACAGCTGGTAGAGGGACGAGGGGCTGGTTTGGCTCAGCCAGCAGGAAGTTTACACGAGTTAACAAGTAACAAGCTGAGTTAGCTCGCTCTGCTTGTGTAAAACATGAGAGACTCCAGATGACCAGATTAAAACATAATTTTTACATGTTTCTGCTTGTTGAACAGATGTATCGATATTGTTTTTTACTCTGAGGTTTTATTGCACTTACTTATAGTAATGATGTCCGTTAAATCAGTTATAATAGATAACTACTATGCTGTTTACCAAAGTAGTACTGTGTAATAACATTTAGCATTATCAGATAACGTTTAGGCTATGCCATGTGAAATGGCAGTCTTTACTGAATTGCACCACCACGGTTTACCCTCCAGAACATTCTTGCCCTGCTGCTAACCCTGAATAGGACCTACCGTCTGTAACTGTAACTGCAGTACCTCTGGACGGACCAGGCATTGCCGCTTGCTCTTCAATGTCAGTACTCCTATCCAACACCTCATTTCCTGCACTGCCCACATTTACAACACTTATACATTTCTGTCCTATGTGTAAAACTGCTTTAATGTTTTACATCTGCTTGTGAGTGAAACAAGTATATACAATAAAAATTAGTTACAGTATATACTGTACCTTTCCCCACATGAAGCAGCATGTGCCTCGACGAAGTCAGTGGGAAACATTTCCATGCACATAGGACAGCGCTGCTGAACATGTGCTGAGAAAAAAATCAGACTTCAGCAAGAACCACTACGTTAAGTCATTACTTTTTTTCCAACAAACAATTTGCCCTAATCAGGAGTAGTGATTTTAGGCGATCCATGTTTAATAAATATGCTGGAAATGCTCAGTTCATTCATTCATTCTTACTCTTCTCATTGCTCACCGTTATCCTCCACATTAGCCTGGTTTTGACTTGATGGGTTCCATCAGGAGCTGCAGTGGAATGTCTCCGCCACACTTCTGGCACATTGCTTTAGGCATGCCACTGAACACGTCGTTGGTTAGATGTTAAGGAGTTGTTTGGAGTTCCTCTTGAATTGGAGCAATGTAAAGAGTACGTTTACCCCCCTGGCTTGCAGCCTTCAAGAGCTTGCCCGTGTAGAGAGTATCATCAGGTGCAACAATGGAGAGTTTTCGGCTACCCCATCCTCCTATAGAAAACATACATGATATATGTGATCTTTATAGTCAACCACTTAACTATAAACTATCATATTAATGGCTAGATGAATAAATGAATTTGGTTGATTTTACTTTAAAAAAACAAACAAAAAAGCTTTACAGGAAGACATGACTTTATAAATGTTCATAACACAGAATGCCAAATCACATTAGTAATGAGACAACGATCAACAGATCCGTTCACAGCTTTTTGACTAAATGGGGACCATTTAGCTGTCACTGTTTTCAATACTGACACACACACACACACACACACACAGTTGTGCGTACCTGCTGCCTTGTAAAGCAGCCAGCCACCAGTTACTGCTTCCAATATTGGAAATACAACGTTGAGTGTATCACATAACTGCAAGCAGAACAGTTTTAGTTTAAAAATGCCAACAGTTCATGATGAATAAAAATTCATTCCTTAGAAAGGATGCTGCTAACTGTTAAGATGACTGTACTGGCATGTCAGTCTTCCATTGATGAATTGAAGCTTAATTTTTTTTTAAATGAGTTAGCTTGGTTGGGGCTAATGTCAGCAGAATGAAAGCCCCTGCCGAAAGATTCTCATTTTCCAATACATTAATAAAGACTATGTTGAAAGGGATAGCTCACCCAAAAATTTCAATTCAGTCATTATCTGCTCATGCCAGTGTAAACTGAGATGAGTGGGAGTTTTTTTTCATACAACTTACAGGAGCTCGCCAGGCTCACTGCTAGAGAAGCTTTCTTACAAACAACTGCAGTAAATGGTTGCCAGTCCTGGTTGCCACATCTCAAATAGGAGTGGTGTAGGAATAATTAACTGAAATCTTTTCTTTGTACAATTTTCTTTGTACAACTACCCTAAATCATCTATAGCATCTACTTACCTTATCATGCGTTGAGCTCTCTTTTAAATTAGCAGCCCTTCCTGTAGGTGGATTAGTTGCTCTGGCCCTGTTGGTGGTTTTTCATATTGCTTTGGTAACAGGTGGAAAGCCACTTCTAGTGGTTTAGGTCTCTTAACAGGAACAACACTTACTGCAGGAAAACGCCTCTTCCCTCTTCCCCTAGTGAAGATACCTGGAAAGGACCTGTAGGAAATAATACAGTGGGTTAAATCTTGAATACTCTCACGCCATCCATGTTTAGCTGATCAAATTAATGTACAGAATCTAATGCTGAACCTTGTCATTTCCATTCGAAGAGAAGGTATTGGTGGCTGATGGCCTGACCTCACATTGTGGCCTCCTTGCATCTGTTCCCTGCAGGATCATTAATCACAGTCTGTAATTGTTAAGTTAAAAAAACATATCCAACCTGTGCAAAGAATTGAAAGCGTATTTTTATATAGTAAACCATATATTCTGCCTGGGGCCAGGGACATCGTCACTGGCTGCACCATCTCCTCTTCCAGACAGGGACAATAAGGACAATAAGTGCCTGGCTGATCGAAGTATCTCAGCATGACTACCCTGTCAACACAAACGTGGCACAGAAAAAAAATACAAACATCGCCACGACAGCCCTGCGACGAGTTGGCCACTTACTAAGGCCCAAAGTCACTGGGATAGGCTCCAGTCACACACGACCGCTAACGGGAACAAGCGGTAGAAAATGAGATGAGATGAGATGAGAGACATCGCCATAACTTGAATTGAAATAGTTCAGCAGCACATAGCCTTAATTAGGCAAACAGCTGAAATACCTCACCTAATCAGTGGGTTTTGCAATCTGATTTATGGGATACAAAATAAAAATGTGTATTTATACCCCGCTGGTATAATAAAATGGCCAGGAGATAGAGGCCACTGATTTATAATACGTACATTTTTATGATACTTTTATAATCAGGTTATTTCTTTCTGATTTTACTGTAAATGTTGCAATTTCTCTTGTGAAATACTGAATCATTTTCAGCCTCTTGGCCGCCTCTGATAAATTCATTAAAGATTTTTCCAGAAAACGGACAACCATTATTTGGTTGTAACATGTGGGCATCGCTTCATTTTAAGGGGTCACAAGCCAAAAAGTTGAGAACCACTGACCTAAACAAACTGTTCATCTCAACAACCAGATATTCCTTGCTGTTAACATACATGTTTAGCTAGCTAACCACGTGTTGGCTAAGTTACCCTAGCATTAATATGCATAATCTAGTCTGTGTCAGCATAACCAGTACACGTCCGAGCCTTAATTAGCTGGGACCACCCCTCCAGCAAATAGCCAAAGTCAACACTAGGTGTGTTTTCCTCTTTAACTCATAGTATATGACAGTTTGGGATACCAAACTATAGCTCGGGATTCGTTCTCCCTGGCAGCCCTTGCTGGGTTTCAACCTTCGGGCCTGAATCACAGACCGCTGATAGGCCAGAAATCGGTACGATTGCGTTCAGGCTCGATTGCTTAGCCTGTCCTGGCTGGGTAATAATAATAATAGTAATAATATGTTTATTTTTTTACAGCGCCTTTCAAGAACCTAAGGACACTTCACAATGTAGTACAAGAGCACAATCGTGGTAGCCCGGATGTTGCTGTTTTCAACTTGAATTGTTCCATTGGAATCTGAGCAACCTGAAGATTTTATTTTGAATTTCTGAAGCTTGAATTTTCTGATTTTCACAATGCAGTTCAGAGACAAATCTAAGGTAAATCTGCCCCAACCAAAGTGCTCTGGACAAGATCATACAGAGTCCGATGGACACCTGGATTTGATTCTTCACTTACTTCTGGGTTTCTCACTTGAGACCAATCAGACCCTTTTAAAGGAAAGGAGAGTATGACGAGTCATGGGGGGTCTCTTCTGTTCTGGTAATGGTTACGCTGCCACCCCCTCCTCCTTAGACACTGGCAGAGTAGGAGTTTATCTGGCTTGGCCTGCTGGCACTCTGCCCTTCTACAGAGTCTCCTCTGATACACTGATCCACCTCCACACCTTCCACTGTACATTGACCGAACCCGTCCATAGTGCGTTCAGGTTTAAGTCACAATCTGCGTCCGTCTGGTTCTTCAGGGTTTGTGTGTCAGCTTGAGGAGGGAGAATCAGCGCCAGGGTGGAGATAGACCCACACTGCCTCTGAAACTGAGCACTCAACATGTGGTCACACACACACACACAATGTCGAAAAGCAGTGCCAACTCTGGTCTATGTTACCCCTTTTCCACCAAGACAGTGCTGATGCTGGTTCGGATCCAGAGCCTAATTACAAATCGGTTCTTTGTGTTTCCAAACACAAAGCAGCAGCTCCGAGGCAGGAAAAGTGGTTCTTAAGTAGCACCAACTCGTTGCTGGTCTAGAAGTAAGAACCGCTTACATCAGCGGCTGGGGGCGGGGTTATTGAAACGATACTGCAAAGATAATGCTTTGGATAAAAGTGTGTGCTAAATGACTAACTGTTACCGTGACCAACAAGACGAACACAAACCTTGGCCCACCATTTTTGAATTAGCTAACGTTATACACAATGGACGCGCTTAAGCAAAAACAACAGTGGTCCGAGTAGGAAACAAGCTGCTTTCTTGCACTCTGGTCCTCTGCAGAAGTCCAGAGTAAATTAGACGGGGCTTCACGGAGGACAGCGGGGTTTGACAGGAACATCGAACAGATTAGCAACAAACTTAAAAAACTAAAGAAGGAGTACAGGGACCAAAAAAAGGACCTCGGTCGAAGCGGCAAAGGTCGCCTACATCGAAACCCACATTTCGACATTCTCGACTCGGTCCTCGGCGATAGACCGGCATGCCAGGTGACTGGGGCACTGAACTCTGCAACGATAATGCTCGACTCAATGGTGGATGATTCACTGCTGCAAAGTTGCACTGATCCTAGTTCTGTTTTAACATTCTTTTACTTGTTCCCAGTCAGTTGTGTTTTTTTATCTGTTTAGCGAGGTACCAATTTCTCACGTCAGTGTTTGCAATGTTGCTAGCTAGGATTGTAGTATCTGTGACTTTCATTTGTATAAAGTATCACAGAACAGCGTATAAAGTGTAGTGAACAAAAATGTTTGAAGCACTGTCGTCTTGTTTTTGTTTGTAGAATGGCCAGAGCCTTTAGCTATCAAGCTCCTCTCCTGTGGAATCAGATCCCAGTTCAGGTTCGGGAGGCAGACACCATCTCCACATTTAAGAATAGGCTAAAGACTTTTCTCTTTGATAAAGCTTATAGTTAGGGCTGGCTCAGGAGAGTCCTGAACCATCCCTTAGTTATGCTGCTATAGGCCTAGACTGTCGGGGGACTTCCCATGATGCACCTCTCTCTCTTCACCTCTGTCCTCCTCTCCATCCGTATGCATTCTCATCCCATAGATGCATGTCACTAACTTGACTTCTTCCCTCTCCCGGAGTTTTGTGCTTTGTCGTCCGTCTCTTCTTTCTTAGTGTCACTTTCAGCAGGTATTTCAGTGTCCGGAGATGTATCTGGATCGGTGACTACGGCGAGCTGCTGGGGCAGTGTCGCTGTGTCTATGGTGCAGGGGACGAGTGGCTCGGGTCCTGCTCGTTGGGCTCCACCTGCAGCTGCTCGGTTGTCCGTCTGGACCCATCATCTTCCCTTATGTTTTACCACCTAAACATTTCTAACATAATAATATATATATATATATACAACAATTTTGCCATCATGGCTGTATATGTTATAGTTTTGATGCTATAAATCTATTCTGTACTTACGACATCTATTGCCTGTCTGTCCGTCCTGGGAGAAGGATCCCTCCTCTGTTGCTCTTCCTGAGGTTTCTATCATTTTTTCCCCTGTTAAAAGGGTTTTTTTTGGGTAGTTTTTCCTTAATCGAATCGAGGGTCTAAGGACAGAGGGTGTCGTATGTTACAGATTGTGAAGCCCTTTGAGGCAAATGTGATTTGTGATACTGGGCCATATAAATAAAATTGAATTGAAAATTGTATTGAATAGAATTGTCCGCCACGAACGACGGTGACGACAACGCTGCGTTACCCCCACCGCTGGGCTGCAGCTCTCCCACGCCATCGTGTAGCAGCTCTGGAGATTCATCCCCAGTACGGTGCAAGACTTTCTGTGAAAAATGGTCACACCATACACTTTGCAAAAATAGAGACACTGTGTATATTACTATCAGGTACTGAAATAATGTTTAGATTTTTTCTTAATTTCACTTAATTAACATCAATACAAAATGCTTTATGTAACATTCAATTTGATTACACTACCTAAAACAAAGCAAAAGTCTAACATTTAAAATAGAATATAAAGTCAATCTGACATTAAGTTGCTATATACAAAATAATGTTGGTGATCTATTATGGGAGATAAGCAAAAGATTAAGTGATAGGGGTGTAATATGATGCTATAGAAATATAACAGTAGTATATACCGTCAAAAATTATATTTAATCATGTAGCAGATGCATACGTGCATTTCCCTGCAGAAAAAAAGTTTTTTTTTTTTTTTTTCAACACTCTGATGATCTGCCATCTGCTGTGGAAGAGAGACAGTACTTCAGAACTGGTGCAATATTTGGAAAGGGCAGCACAGCAACGAAATAGACGATGCCTTGCGGCAGGACGTGAGAGCGGACACACATTCTCTGCTTGGACTCATGGGGCGCACGGCGGCCGTGATGGAGGCACAAGCACAAAAACGATTGCACGGTCCCAAAAGGAAAAATTGAAAACAAATCACCACATTCTTTTTGGTTGTTTCTTTTTATGTACAATTTCCATTTAAACTAAATATTTACCATTTTTATTTTATCTTACTGCACTTTACATTTTGCAAAGTTTTATAAAGATTTGTATTGGTTGTTTTTGTTTAAACAAACGTGTTCATTAATACAAATGTCTGACTCAGTTTCTTAAATCAATGGAGGAGAATATAATACAATTCATGACAGTCCAGGGGCCCGTTTCAGGTAGGAGGTTAAGTGAAAACTCTGAGCAGGTTAACCATGAAATAAACTCTGGGTTTTCTGTTTCAGAATTGGAGGTATGTTAAACCCAAGAAAGTGGGGTAAGTCAAGCCTGTTTCTGAAAGAGAGGTAACTTTTACTCAGAGTCAGATAGCAGGGTAACTTACTCTGTGAACCTAACCTATGGTCGGGAGCAGCTTTTCTTCAGTAAACCCACAGTTTCTCTCGGTCTCCTCCCTTCTTTTAAAGAGGAAGCGGTGCTTAAATACCTCATTCATTCTTTCATTGCGCACATTTCTGTCACACACAGACCGTCAAAGTGATAAAATGGCATGTCCTTATATGGACGATCCTGTAGATGAAGAGGCTGAGTTACATTGACATCGGGAGAGGATTTTTTTTGTCATATCCCTATGCATTTTTATTTGAGCGGTATGGTTTTTCTTTACAGTGAATTAGATACCTCCATAAGCGGTAAGGAAAGTGTGCCTCGCTCTTAAGCGCTTTCTGAGAATATATGTCTTGTTTCCTGGCCAAAATACCAGCTACAAATGACATCTTCAACAGTGTTATTAGATTAATGTAATAATTAATCACTCTAAAGAATTGGATTACTTATTACTTTCTCATTCCCATATCAACTTGAACAGTACAAGGAGAGACATGAAACTGACCAAAGTGTGTAGAGGGAGCTGGTTAAATTGAAAATATAACTTTTAACATTAACAAATTATGTTAAATCCACTATTGTTATAAACAGAACTGTTCTACAGTCTATGCAGTATTTAATGCAATTACTTCAGATGTAACTTTAAATTACATTAGAATTAAGAGTAACCTTTTTTCAAGTGAAAATGTATTAGTAATGAATTACACCCAACACTGTATAACAGTAATTCAAATATAAACTTAGGGCATTGACTCGAGCAGCTGTTTTCTCCCAAGCAGCCTCCCTGTCCTTCGCCGCTGCAGCCGCGTTGCTTTAAAAAAAAAAAAAAAAGATACGTGTTCACATTCTCCGCTAGCTTGTAGAAGCACATCCAATTCTGCTGGGGAGAAATATGCAGGCCTCTTTTTGTCTGGCGCGGTTTCCATGGTGACTCATAATATCTGCGCTCCATTGATGGGGGCTTTTTATAGTTGTGGTGCACGCTGCTTAACTCAGAGTCAGTCTACTTAAGAGTTGATTAAACTAACTCATTGCAGCTGTTCTGTAACCGAAAACTCAAGAGTTTCCAATCTCAGAGTAGGTCAACTCAGAGTTCAAGTTTAAACTCAGAGTTGGTAGAAGCTCCTTATTGAAACGTGCCCCCGATGTCCTCAAACACAAGGCAGTGTTACAAAGATATGGCATTGGTGTATTCAAAGAATCTCTCGTTCCCTCTGTTAAAATGCGACATTAATGCAGCTCTGATGTCAGCCCCTACTGCGTCAGCATGCTCAGGTGATGGGTGCTCTTCAGTGAAATTATCACCATGTTCCTCACAAATGTTATGGAGCACACAGCAGGTCAGTGCCATCCTCTCGCTCAGCTCCAGCTTGCAGTCGTTTCTTTTTAGGAAGCACCTCCATCGTCCTTTTAATCTCCCAAAAGACATCTCCACAACCGATCGTGCACTGCTCAGCCTGTAATTGTAGGTGTGCTGCTCAGGGGTCAGGCTGCCAGTGTCGGAAAAGGGCTTCATTAGCCAATTCTGCATGGGGTATGCCGGATCACATATCAGGTAATGCCCAACATCACAGCCAGAGATGGTCACTTTGTTTTGCCCTAGTAGTTCCCCGTCACTTAGGACCTCCCACAAATGTGACTGTCGTAGTACTCTGGCGTCATGCACACTCCCTGGATAGCCAACACAAACATCCCAGAAAAGACCTTTGCCGTCCACAACGGCTTGCAGAACAAAAGAATGAGCCAGCCTTTCCGATTTAAATAGTCTCGCGGGTAGTCCTCGGGTGCAATAATTGGAATGTGGCTGCCATCAATTGCACCGACACACTGTGGAACTCTCCAACAATTATTAAAGAAAGTGGCCATTTCTAACAACTTGTCAGCGTCAGTAAATCTCATGTAGATGGGAAGCAGCACCGTGATGACCGCGTTGCAGAATTCCTGAACACTATTAAACACAGTGCTGAGGCCGACCCCAAAAAGATGGGCTGATTGTCCTGTATTCACCACCCGTGGCCAGTTTCCAGATGGCAATTGCAACGCGCTTTCGTATTGGGACACACAAACGGTAGTGTGTGTTCCTTCTCCCCATGACGTGCTTGACCCGACTGCAGATGTACTCAAATGATTCTGCATGAATTGTACCGGAGTGAAATCCGGAACAATTGTGTCCCACCAGTGGTCAGATCATGGGTATGGCCACATTACAGGTGACCTTTGCCTCGCCTTCAGCTGTAAGATTGCCTGCAAAGATACAAAAAAAAAGAGAAAAATGTATTATTTATGGGCAATAGAGGAGCTGTATATTTTCTATGAAGTATACAGTGCAGTAGAAATACTATAAAAACAGTTGAGTTGTAGCCATGAAGTGTTTCTTAATTAATCTCTATATAAATAGAAGTACCACTTAATAAGCAGGGCTACCTTATTTTATGTATGAACAACAATTATGGGGTAACGGCTTGTTATGTTGTCTTTTCAGATATTAAGATTTGTTTCAGTCTTTTAGGGTTCATGCGTCGTCTTTTCAGACTACTTCTTTTCACACCCTTCTTGTCCCGCGGAAAAACCCATGTACAAATCTAAACTTGGACATTTTTAATATCAGAATGTGATGCTGTTGACTGAACTTCCACAGCAGTAACGTTATATAAAGTAGTGGGAATTAGCAACAGCTAGCCCTTACCAACAGCAGTACAATGCAACATAGGCTACACAATAATAAAACAGCAGTAATATTAATAAAAAACAAAAAAACAAAAACATGCAATAGAGGGTTTGCGCCTACGTCACGGTTTGGTGAGTTATCCGGATGCGCGTTCAGTATCGCTAATATGGCCGACTTCCGGGTTGGTGACGTGTCGTGAAAACACGCTATTGAAGAAAACAACCCATTTTTTTTGCAGATTAACTACTTTTGGCTGTGAGTAGTTTTAGCGTATTGACATATTTTCTTAGTTGGTCCAATTGTAACGTTACTTCTAGTAGAGTTTTCACAACCCAGTGTCATTATGCTTCTTACACCAACGCTTAATATATTTTTATTTAACTGCAATGTGATCGATCATCAGCAGAGTTGATACTAGGAGGCTGGCAACATGCCGAGGCTAAAGTTGACATCGTATTGTTAAAAATACATGTTCTGTACGTACCGTTACTCTCGCTTGTATTCTCCGTCTGTACAAGCTACTGCGAGCCGCACGAACACGCTGCATCCGCCGTGTTTGGACGCCGATGTAGTCCCGCAAAGCCACGAACATCAATAGCAAACGCAACGACCGCCATGTTGACGATGTTTGTGTTTGGCGCTGCCGCGCTAGCATTGCTGGGAAAAAAGTGAGGTCTACAGTGACGTAAGCGCTGGCTCTGTAGCCAGTGGAAACGCAAGCCGGTTCTTAGAAGGCTCGTCAGTCGAACCAACTCCGAACTGGCACAAACCATTTTCCACCGAGGCGGAGCTGGTGCTGGTTCGGAGCCAGAGCCTAGTTTCTAATCGGTTCTTTGTGTTTCCACAGCCGAAGCAGCAGCTCGGAGACAAGAAAACTGGTTCTTAAGTTGCACCAACTCTTTGCTGGTCTAGAAATAAGAGCCGCTTACGTCAGCGGCTGGGGGCGGGGTTACCGTGACCGACAAGACGAGCAGTTTTCACTCTGCTTCTTACACCAACGCTTAATACATTTTTATTTAACTGCAGTGTGATCGTTTATTAGCAGAGTTGATGCTAGGAGGGTAGCAACACGCTGCTAAAGTTGACACGTTGTTGTTTGTAGAATGGGAGCCAGAGCCTTTAGCTATCAAGCTCCTCTTCTGTGGAATCAGATCCCAGTTCGGGTTCGGGAGGCAGACACCATCTCCACATTTAAGAATAGGCTCAAGACTTTTCTCTTTGATAAAGCTTATAGTTAGGGCTGGCTCAGGAGAGTCCTGAACCATCCCTTAGTTATGCTGCTATAGGCCTAGACTGCCGGGGGACTTCCCATGATGCACCTCTCTCTCTTCACCTCTGTCCTCCTCTCCATCCGTATGCATTCTCATCCCATAAATGCATGTCACTAACTTGACTTCTTCCCTCTCCCGGAGTTTTGTGCTTTGAGTAGTCGGACGACTAGAAAGGTGCTATACAAGAACAGTCCATTTACATTTCAGCGTCAGGAGATGTATCTGTGACTATGGCGACCTGCTGGGGCAGTGCTGCTGTGTCTCTGGTGCAGGGGACGAGTGGCTCGGGTCCTGCTCGTTGGGCTCCACCTGGAGCTGCTCGGTTGTCCGTCTGGACCCATCATCTTCCCTTATGTTTTACATCCCACACTTTTCACCATAATTCTATTTATATATAATCTAATTCTGATTCTGATATACTACAATTTTGCTATTGCCATCATAACTGTATATGTTGTGATTTTTATGCCATGAATCTATTCTGTACATACGAAATCTATTGCATGTCTGTACGTCCTGGGAGAGGGATCCCTCCTCTGTTGCTCTTCCTGAGCCTTCTATGATTTTTTTTCCCTGTTAAAAGGGTTTTTTTGGGTAGTTTTTCATTATTCGAATCGAGGGTCTAAGGACAGAGGGTGTCGTATGTTACAGATTGTGAAGACCTTTGAGGCAAATGTGATTTGTGATACTGGGCTGTATAAATAAAATTGAATTGAATTGAATAAAAAAAAAAGTTCTGTAAGTACCGTTACTCTCGCTCGTACGTTCCCTGTACAAACTACCGCGAACATAAATAGCAACACAACGTCCGCGATTGTTGACGGTGTTTGTGTTTGGCGCTGCGGCGCTAGTGTTGCTGGGAAAGATGTGACGTGTACAGGGTTAGGGTAAGGGTTAGGTCTCATTCACATGAGACATGGCTCTGTGCTGCTCCGTAGCCAGTGGAAAGGCAGCACTGGCTACAGGTGGTGGAAAAGGGGTAATGGTTATGTGGTGATATGTTCGCACTAGTGGTGTTTCTCAGACCCGTCCCCCCGGGGAGCCAATCCTCACAAGCCAAACAGCATTAGTCTTTCGCTCAAATACTTAAAACAGCTTTAGTCAAAGTGAGACTGTGCAACTTTGAAAGAAGACATGTCAGATTCTTCCTCTTATAAATCAAAAATGTAATTCATGAGCTATAAAACGCCTCGGCCAGTTCAGCACACACAGGGGCTTTGCTGCCTCAGCCTTACTTGGTCTGGTATGACCACTAGCTTTTGGTGGCTAATGATAGCTAACTTTAGATGGATATTTCTGTGCAACTGACATTAGCGAGTCAGTTCGCTGACTATATGACTTGTCTGTTTGTTCCGCTGTTCCGCTATGGTTTAGCATGCCACAGATGAACATTTCAGTGGTTTTATCACAAAGGTAAAACAAGAACACTGTATCTCGCGGCAGACGTGTTTGTCTTTTCCTGCTTGTCGTCCCATTCAACCCGCTCTCAGTCAGGTTGCCTGATGATGGTGTGTCTGAAGCAACTTGACTCAAGAGAATCTTGAGAAAAGAAGGGAAATATAACACACCGTTATCCTACAATAGCCTCTGATGGTGTAATGGCTTCTGATGAAACTTGAAAGGTCAGCATTCTCGTGGCCCTTTAGCTTCCCTTTTTAACAATTTATTCACCCAGAAAAAGCTCATGTGTCTCCGTATAATACCGCCTCCTCTTTCTGTCAGTTGCTGTGTGTCAGCAGTGTATTTACAGAATTGGGAAGTTAATTGCTTAATTTTCAGATACAGTTTCAATATGCACGACTCACCGTATCAAACACGAGTTTAACAAAAAACACAAATGTTATTGGGGCCCCACTCAAACGACCACATGTGGGTCCCCGAGTTAAACAGAGTATCAGCATTGCTGCACTAGTAAGTAGTAGAACTGAAAGAGCAGACTCTATGTCTTGAGAAAAGTAGCTGGTATATTGAATTTCATGTTAGTATCTGTTGTCTCGTCGCATCCAACACAGCAAACAGCAGTAGTCATACAATACAGAAAAATGTAATGAAATTTTGGCAGCAGCGTTTCAATCAGAACAGCAGGGACGGCCCAAAACCCAGTCCTCAGCCCCAGATGGTCTGGGCCTAGTGGGCTTGTGTGAGAGTTTATCATTATTTTTTTTAGTAAAATATCCACTAAGTATGACATTGATTTCACTATGGTTCAAGCTAAGGTTCAGTGAAAGTGAAAGCCTTCATTTTCATGTTTTTCTTTTAGCCCTTTACCTTAAAATACGCCAGTATACAGTAATATTGTTCTGTGTTAATTAATCCCCAAGTATATATAGTGTGTGCGTTTCCCTCTGACCGCTAGAGGGCATCGTTTCACCAAAGAGTATCACGTTTTCATTGTGGTGAAAGACAAAGAGCCTCTTGGAGAGGTTTTTAGAAGGAGTGATCACGCCCCCTTGTGGTCTGAGGTGACCGCAGCAACTCTTTGCACAGTATTAATGTTAATGAGCTGTTAATGAGCATTCTGTCATTAAAAAAAAAAAAAAAACTTTTTTAAATTCAGACATGTTTTATTTATACAACAATTCATGTACAAAAATACCCAACAACGTATAATGCATATCCCAAGTTTTGCAGCATTGACATACCAAGCTGAAATGATCACAGCTACAGTGGGAGCACTTTAGCATTATCAAGACTATCAACATTTTTACATTCATTTCAACCAGAATCAAAACTGAACATGGTATTAAAAAGAGACAGTTTATCTATTGATTGGATGCTGAGTATAATCCAAATGCTGTCTCTGTAGAAAACAAGCTTCTGAGCCAAACTTTCACACAAAAACCAGAGTGGAGGAGTGTTTGAATGTGACAGTTTAAAATGAGGTGGACAATGCTGCCGTCTACTGGGTTTTACTGGCAGCAACATGTCGTGCAGTTTGGCTGTTTTGTGATGTGTTTATGTTCACGCATGCAGTGTGTTTTTCTTCTCCTGCAAATCCGTGCGTAGGGTGTAGAGAGCGTGTAGGTAGACACTACTGCGGATATGTTGATTTCAGCCAAACCCGGTTTTAAAGTCATTTTCAGTAAACGCTCATTGATATAAAGGTTCAGAGTTCCCCCATATTTTGTTAGATATCCATAGCTCTATATCAAGTATCATTACAATACATTGCCCTGATTTAAAAAAAAAAATATGAAGGTAAACCACTGTTCATTTATTTTTTTGCCCTTGCTAATATTCCAGCTAACATGTGTTAGTAAGTGTGACAGGATGGGACTGTACTTATTTTGAAAGGTAAGACATAGTCAAATATCACTATTCAACCCGGACAAAGTGTTTCAGTAGGTTTCAAAAGATAATTTCATTTTAAGACCCATAGATAGACATAAGGCATGGCTGGATAAACCTGCTAAACTTCTAAGCGGCCTTTAATCTCCTTTTACTCCCACTCATTGTGCAGTGTGTACAGTTTTCCTATGTAGAATACCACCTTGCTGTGTGGAAATATGATTAAAGACAAAATAATTTAGCTAGATTCATTTGTAAGCAACAAAACTGAAATAATTATGGTCGTAAAACTAAATATTGACACGGCGAGCCTCTTGGAAGCATCAAGATCAGATATAACGGACCCTCCTTAAGCCCTTTATTGTGTCAGTCGATGTTGTGCTTTAGTGTTGCACAGCCACATTCCCAAAAGAATTTTCAAAACCGTTGACATGCAGTAAACCTGGAGCTTTCGGAGCCCTTGAAGGTCAGTTGCCCGCTCTGATTGGTAATCCGGCTTTGCTTTTCAGGGGGCAGTCAGTGCCTCTTTGTTAAGGCCCAGGCACCTCAGAAAGTGGTCCAGCGAAATTTGCACTGACATATCTGTGAAATATCTTGTTCTCACACAGTTCATATTCGTAATGGACTCCTGTCTCAGTACTGTTTCCAAACTCTTTTGTGGAGCAGTCTGCGCTCCCACAGACGGGGGTTAAACAAAAATTAACAACACAGCTAATCAGCTCCTCTTCCACCATTTTAGACTCTCCGGATTCCCTCAAAAGTTACGACAATAGACCCTTTTCACAGCAGACATTTTGACTTGTGTAAATAATAACTAACAATGGCTCCGTACGTGTCCCACGAAACCATGTCAGAGCCCTGGAACTGTCTCACCTAAATGGAATGCTGTCATCGTTAATGTTATGAATTCCACCTGTGCTTTTCCTGCTTTGAAGTCAAAATGTCTGCCGTGAAAAGGGTCTGTTCGTGTTTCAAAGTTCACTGAAGTTGAACTTGAGACTTGCATTTACTCCGCTGCCGTGAGCGAATCCGCTCATCACGGCACTTCCTTTTGAATATATATCACCGCGAAATGTCATCAGTTTGAATGTTAGTGTGACCAAGGCCAATGTGGAGAGCTTTCCAGTGTATTGGAGTGGCAGGAGAAATGTCAGTGGTAGATAACTTAAAACCTCAGCAGATAAAAGGAAAAATATGTTTTAGGGTCTTGTAGTCACAGTGGCTACTAATTAGATAATCCATCCAGTAACGGAAAGGTCAGAGGTTTGAGCCCGGTGCATCGAGACAATACAAGTGGACTAATTGTTGAAGGACGTGAACTGGAAAGGTTGTAAGATCAATCTCTGCAGCCACCGTTGTCCTAAACAGCAAGTGGACGCGGCAACCACCACAGCTGAAAGCAGTGCCTCAAGGTGCAGTTCCTCTAGTGGCCACTAGATGTTTCTTTTATTGAAGTGAATGGGAAAACCTCAAAATTCTCTATAGAAATATAAAATAGGCACATTTTTCCCCACAAGTTAGAGTCTAAATATCACTTTTTCTGAGTGTCTTTGTGGTAATTTGGAAAATTGTTGTCCTCCTAATATTAAGGCTTAGCGTTTTCCCAAATGTGGATATTATGGCTCCACACCGCATTTTAAACTCTCCCTATAAATGCATCTGTGATTGAATGTTTAAGTCTCCATGTGTTTATGTAGCTGTGTCTTTATGTGTGTGAATTACTATTCATTTTTGGAATATTTGTGTGTCCTGTCACTCCCCTGCCCTATGGTTCTCATCCCTTGCGGGGTCACCTCCCGGGAACATGTCTGGGTTCTCCGCCAGAGTAGCTCGCACTTTCTTCTTCTCCTTAAACCTCCCAGAGTGAGACACCTTGACGTGGCGCCCCTTGTTGGCCGTCGTTTTATCCACGATCCTCTCCAGTCGGGCGTCCAGCTGGGAGTCGTGCACCATGTCCTCTGGGTGCGCGGCTGCTCCGGCGGCTGCCCCGGGCCCGTGCTGGCCGGCGGCGGCGTTGGAGACAAACTCTGCCGGGATTTCATACAGAACCTTGGGCTGGGATTTTTTTCTCCTGAGGAAAGTCAGCTTCCACCAGCCTGGAGACGGCTCCGCCATAATGGATGAATGGTGGGATGGATGGAGGGCTGAAACATCGGATAAAAAGAAGGTAAAAATAATAAAATAGAAGTTATGAGAAAAAAACAGAAGATTGTTAGTGTTTGGATTGAAAAAAGAATAATCAGCAACACACAAACACTGTATGTGCACCTGTCTCTGTCTTTAATATGAGTATCTAAGTGTTTCTATGTACTTGTTATAATGGGCGTGTGTGTGTGTGTGTGTGTGAGTGTGTGTGTTTGAGCACCCATCTATCCACCCATGACACTCTTAATATTTCAGTGTAATTCGATAGCCTCCATATGCTGTGGATGCGATGCACACATGCTCGGGTTACTTGGTGTGTGTGTGTGTGTGTGTGTGTGAGAAAGAGAAAGAGAAAAACATAGAAGGTCAGGCTAATGGATATGTGAGTGTGTGTATGTACATTTTGTGTGTGTGTGTGTGTGTGTGTGTGACAGATCACATTTTACAGAGCTGTTCTGTCCTGGCAGCTAATTCAGAGAGATGATCAGCCGATGAAAAATTATTAATCTAATAATCTTGTCCAGAGGGATCACAGCGACAGTTACAGAAATAGCGGAATACGATACCATATGGCCAAACGTGTGTGTGGACACCCGATATTGCAGCTATATGTGACAGTGTAACATATGATTGCTACCCAGCATGGACATTAATGTGCTGCTATATCAGCCTCCCCTCAGCTGGTTTCAGGCCCTCCACCAGGTGTTGGAACCTGGCTGCAGGGATTCGATCCCATTCAGACACAAGCGCATCAGTGAGGGCCAACACCGTTGGGTGATAAGGCCTGACTCCCATTCAGTGTTCCATTTCATCCCAAAGGTGTTGGATGGGGTTGAGGTCAGGGCTCTGTGCAGGCCAGTCATGGTCTTCGACAGCACACTGGGAAAACAGTTTCTTTATGGACCTGGCTTTGTGCACCCCCGTGTCATGTTGAAACAGAAAAGGGACAAACACAAATTGTTGGCACAACGTTGGAGGCACACTGTTGTCTACAATTTGATGAATCACTTCCTCTTCTATCTCCAAAATTACACTAGACAGCCAGATAGCCTACATATTTTTAAAGATGAGAAGGAAGTGGAATGAAACAACGTTCTATACAGTGGTGTGACAAAGTGCTTGCCCCCTTCCTGAGTTCTTTATTTTTTTGCATGTTCGTCACACTGAAATTTTTCAGATCATCAAACTAATTTAACTATTACTCAACGTAAACACAAAAATGCAGTTTTTGGCCCACTCATCTTTGCAGAATTGTTGTAATTCAGCCACATTGGAGGGTTTTCGAGCATGAACTGCCTTTTTAAGGTCATGCCACAGCATCTCAGTAGGATTCAGGTCAGGACTTTGACCAGGCCACTCCAAAGTCTTCATTTTGTTTTTCCTTCAGCCATTCCGAGGTGGACTTGCTGGTGTGTTTTGGACGAGCCTTAATGTACTTAATGAACCATTTTTGCCCCGTCTCTTTCTTGGTGGAGTCATGAACGCTGACCTTAACTGAGGCAAGTGAGACCTGCAGCTCTTTGGATGTTGTTGTAGGGGCTTTTTCTGACCTCTTGGATGAGTCGTCGCTCTGCTCTTGGGGTGAAATGGTTGGCTTTAGAAATGGCTTTAGAACCTTTTCCAGACTGACAGATCTCAATTACTTGCATTCTCATTTGTTTCTGAATGTCTTTTGGGCTTCTTCACGTCGTCTTCTTCTTTTGTTTTAAATGGCGATTGGCAACCAGCTGAGAGGTACATTAACGGCCACCTACTGAACTGGAGTGTGGACAGGAGATAAGCAGCAACAAAATAAAAAATAAAATGAAGGAGGGGGCCAGTGTGGTTAATACTACAGTACAGACTACATACGATAACCGATCAATCAGACCTGTTACTGTGAGATAATGAGAAATGACTTTCCAAAGTTTCTGTGAAGGGGCTCCTAGGAGATTTGTCATTGTGAAATCCTGCCTTTTGTTCCTGCACCAAGCAATCACCTCATCTCTGTCACTCTCATATCTACTGCAATGGATTAATACATGCTCAACTGTTTCTGGGTTTAGACCGTGATTGCAGTGGGGTGTCTGCTTATTCTATGAAGGGAATAATTTAACGCATTCTGGCCTGTTCTTAAGCGGGTGTAAGCTCTCTCTTCCTTTGGGCTCCTGCCCACAGTGCCGTGTGAACCAACATGTTTCTGAGTAGGTGCCTTCCAGTGTCTGCCATGTCCCAATGCTCCTGCCAATTCTTGTACATGTGTCTGTTTATGATTGCTTTAACCTCAGATTTATTGAAATGACTGTGTCAATTGCAGGTAGTTTTCGAGAGTTCTTAGCCAACATATCCACTATTTCATCTCCCTCCGCGCCAACATGGGCAGCAGCCCAAAGGAAGGCGGTGTCCAGGCCTTTGCCGTGGAGAGCCAAGAGCAGACAGAAGATGGAGTGAATGAGATCCTGTCTACATTCAGGTTTCCCAGACGTGATGCTCTGTAAGGCTGTCTGAAGCTATTATACTCTGGTTTTGAGTGCTTCTGCCCATTGTAGCGTTAACTGTATTGCAACGAGTTCTGTTGTGAAGACTGAGAGATGGTCTGTAAGTCTCCTCTTGACTGCTACCTCAAGATGAGGGATGGAAAAAGGCAGCACCTGTGGGCCCACTCTCAGGGTCTTTTGAGCCGTCTGTAAATAGAAAGAGTTTGTCAAAATACTGATTTACAATCTCTTGAACCAGAGATAGCAGCGACTTTTTGGATTTTCTTGAAAGTTTTTGATGTAGGCTAATATCTACTGGAGCCATTTTGAATTTCCACAGGGCCACAGTGCGGCTTAAGATAAGATAAGATAAGATAAGATAAGATAAGATAAGATAAGATAAGATAAGATAAGATAAGCCAGGGCAGTGAGTTGTGCCTTTGCATTTGCTACCCAGGCAAAGCTGGCCTACTTCACTTGTGAAGTGAGGCAGGTCCTATTTAAGTGATTTCTTGATTGCAAACAGGTTTGGCAGTGATCAGGGTGTGGCTAGAGAAATAGAACTCAGGTGTGATAAACCACAGGGGCGAACCCTTTTTCACACAGGGCCATGTAGGTTTGGATTTTGTTTTCCCTTAATAACAACAACCTTCATTTAAAAATGGCATTTTGTGTTTACTTGTGTTATCTTTGACTAATATTTAAATTTGTTTGATGATCTGAAACATTTAAGTGTGACAAACATGCAAAAATAATAAAGAAATCAGGAAGGGGGCATTTTTTCACACCACTGTATATATATATATATATATATCTCTATGTACTGAATATACCATGGCAACATGTGGCCAATGTTAAATTTTTAACAATTGTTAAAGCGTCTTTTCCTGCTTTTGTCAACTTCAAGAGCGGCCTTCCTGTATCCCTGCTGTAAGTTCGTCCACAGCGCCCACTACAGTGTCTCAGAGCAGCAACTCCAGCAAGGATGAGAATATGAGCATGTGGAAATGAATTATTGCGGACAATGCGAGATGTTGCAGGGTTTTGACGTGGGGCCCGTATAGTTCCAGAATGTAAAACCATAACTTGATATTTTTACACTTGAGTTTTTGTGCGGATTAAACAAAGATATATAATATGGTAATTGGTGGATTTTTTTCAGCCGTGCAAGTGGCGTGGCTCTGTGCTGGTCTGTTGGTTGGTTTGTCTACCACTTTGTTTCCGGATTGAAATATCACAACTACTGGATGGATTGCCGTGAATTTTGGTGCAGATATCCGTGGTTCACATAGATCAAATTCTCATGACCTTGGTGATCCTTTGACACTTCCTGTAGTGCCACCAGCAGGTCAAAGTTTTCATGTATTCTGTGAAATATCTCAACACCTATCAGATGGATAATGACAGTCCCAACTGTGAGCATGTTAGCATGCTGATGTTAGCATTTAGCTCAAAGCATTACTAGGTCTAAATGCAGTCTCACAGAGTCACTAGCGCTGCTGTAGACCCTTAGTTTTGTTTAACTTTAACTTTGGACAGAACCACGCTAGTTTCCCCCTTGCCTCCTGTCTTTATTGCATAAGCTAAGCTGATGGCCTGCCGGCTCTAGCTTCATATTTAGTATACAGATATATGAGGGCGGTCCTCTCCTGTAAGTCTCGGCAGGAAACCAAATAAGTGTATTTCCCAAAATGTCGAACTATTCCTTTAATTGGAACAAAGGGGTCAAGTCCAAACCATGAAAGGCTCCCACTGACCAAAACTACCCAAAAGCATATGCATAGAGGCGTGCACATACTCTATATTATACTATAAAGGTATACCATACCATATAGTGTTTAAGCCGGTGTTTGCTGCTAGGCCACTAACATTACAAGTAAAAAACAACAAGGAAATTAAGGGTCAAAATTGTGGAAATGATCCACCGACACTAAAATCTGAACTCCTGTAGAGATCAACTTGCGCTTTGCTTAGCTATTCCATTATTTGGGCTTTAAAAAGATCAACTTCAGTTAATTGTCCCAGCTGGCATGCCAAACTGGCTTCAGGTCAGCTATTGATTGCCTTCTAGCCCCGGGGCATGTTTTTATAGCAGCTGCGCAAACAGAAACTAAACCACATTGTTTTATTGTGTCTTTTCTCTCTCACTCTCGCTCTCTCTCTCTCTCTCTCTTTCTCTGTTGCATGAAGACGTGATACGCTCAGCTAACTGATTGTTGTTTGGCTCCCTTTGTGCCTTTTGAGGTAGATTCTATGCAACTTTGAAGTGACGGTGAGTATCGCCTTCCTAGCCGCTGTGTTTGGCTGCCTTTCAGTGGGAGGGAGTGTGGGGGAGCAGCCATTTTGTTGCCGACCGAAAAGAGCATTTTGAAAATAATATTTTTCCTAAGATGCAGTGTTCCGTTTGTGGTGCCGTGTGGGCTTAGTGCACCTGCAGAGTCAGAATAAAGCGTCGGGATGGCTGCATGCTGTCTTTGTTGTGACTGTGAAGTCTTTTTAGGAGAAGTCAACGTTACCAACATTTTATCATTTGACATAACGTTAGTCTTCAGCATGGCCAAATTTAGACAGTCGAGTCATTTTCAGGAACAACTTGACTGTGCAGCAGGGCTGACATCACGGTATGACTGACATTTTGTACAGACATTCATGGTCTTCAGAGGATGAATCCTACTGACGTTGGTGATCCCCTTTACCTTTCCTTTAGCACCACCACAAAGTTGCTTTTTAATGAAATATCTCAACAAACGCAACAATGGATAGATTGCCAAGAAATTTGGCACAGATATCCTAGGTGCCCGGAGGCTGACCCTTTAGTGACTTTAGTGATCCTCTGACTTTTCATCGAGCGCCAACAGCAAGTCAAAGTTCCCACTTTTCAACCTCTACCGGCTGGATTGGCAAAACATTATTTGTACAGTTCTCCTTGCTGCCAAGATGATGAATCCCAATGACTTTGGTGATGCCCTGACATTCCCTCTAGAACCATCATCAGGTCAAACATTCAAAATTTTGTCAGATATTTGTTTGTGGTAAAATACCTGCAAATCTCATGAAATTCCCATGAGCCTCAGGTGTACTTTGACCTTTGGGCTAATTAGCAAATGTTAGCATGCTAACATGCTAAATTAAGATGGTGAACATGATAAAACATTATACCTGATAAACGTTATACTTAGTGTGTTTATCTCTCTGAGAAATACTTACTGGATAGTTTTAGGTTCAGAAAAACATCAAACACTTATTGTACGTCATAGGATTTTCCCAGTAAAGAGCTACCGGAGCCTGAATGCTTACTTAAGGAAATACAAAAGACTGAATAAACTGGATGCAGCTTATAATAACAATTTAAAATATATATAATAATATAATAAGTGACATTTGGAGGATATTAACTGTAATCCAATAGAATGTACTACCACAGCAAAATGTGTTGGTGGTGCTTTAAACAAATAATCAATACATTTTAATTCACTGCACAATTTTCTGGGTGTAGTCAGTTTTACCAACCACCGTGTTTACTCAGTGTGTGTGTGTGTGTGTGTGTGTGTGTGTGCAAGAGGGGGGAGTATTCAAAGGTTGTTATGCCTGCCAGGTTGGAGAATACTGGACCAAACATGTTGTTTGAAACTCTTCATGCGTTCACTGAATTCAAATGAAATAGGCCTAATATCTCCACTCACATGTTACAAATTCAGTGTGTTAGCAGTTACATAGAATGGACGTACATGTAGTGAGGATTTAAGCTGTTTCATGCAACCACATGGCTTTCCCATTGAACAGCAAACCTCCTGCCATTCGAGAAGAACGCATGTATGTGACATGTATAGTCACAACCAGCAGTGCTAATCTTTCGCTGCCTTGAAGATGACGGTGTGCTGGATTTTATTCAGTGATGAAACATTGACCACTTTCTCCTGTCTTCTCCCTACATGCAACGGTCAGATTTTACATTCAGCCACTTCTGAACCTGGTTGGGATTCAGTGCCCTGCTTGAGGGTACTTCAGCAGACCGTTACCCTGTGGACGTTTGGGTACAGGAAAGGAGGATACAATATTCCTGCATTAAGAAAGTGTTGGAAAGTATAAAGCCGAGTACTGCTATAAGCTCAGACTTGTTTTTACCAGCGCTCAGAGCTGTACACAACACACAATAACTGTTGGTACATAAGTAAAGACTTTGTCACAACAGTAAGTGGCACAGTTCAATTCATCTGCAGGACATTTTTGGTATCCGTTTTGGACTTTCTGGCTTTCCATTCCCACAAAGGGCAGCAATGTCAATAAAGCTTGCGATTGGTCTACAGCGCACATTTGTGGGTCAAAGTTGACCTTGACGCAAAAGATTTGTGCAAATGTGCTTGCCGTTTCGAGTGAACCCTGCTAATTTTGCCGTTTTAAATGCCGTTGTGACCGGACCCTTTAGATGGAAGAAACTTGAAGCCTAAAATGATGATTATGTAAAATTCCAGCCACTACATGATCGTTGTAGATAGCTGTATTGATTAAAACTGGAGCGTAAATGTTCTTTCACTTGCACCTGAAACAACTGAAAATCATGGCTGAAACGCATTGTGTGATGGCAGCCTGTTGGCTCCTGACCAGTGTGGCTGTGCCATATAAAGTTTGTTCTGAGGGTGGCGCCGGAAAAGGATCGGAGATTGTCCAAATGGCAAAGGTTCCTTCTGTGGAAATGTGCCCAGTAAATTACATGGCAACCTGCTCATTAGGTGTTGATATTTTTGTGTAAAAGGGGATATATAGTATGTCCTGATGGTGGTGCAAGAGACCATTATATCACCAAATACCCATCTGGAGACTATCAATGTCAAACCATATTACATGACAGGACGTTGATCTGAACACTGATATCCTAGGGATACTGAGCTGGAATATACACAGCATATGTAATGGCAATATAACCAGTACTTGAGATATTTTGCTCTGGAGGGAACTGACAGAATGAAGAACTGATTAACCATCAACCCAGTCCTCCCGTCGCAAGTGGACCAAAAGCCATGAGACCAATTAAAAATACATAATAAAAAGTGTGGAGTTCATGCAGTTGGCTAGTTAGTGTTACAATTGAAGGCAGAGTGAGAAAATATTAGGAGTTTAGGAAATAATTTCTTGATAATTCATAAAAAAGCCCATCAATGAAAAATGAGGGTCCTGATAATTAGTCACTTTCCATATTCTGCATTTCATCCTTTCCATTTTCCTCATCCGTCCCATCAGGGACGCCAGAGATGTTGGGAATTCTTTCAACTGGGATCTAAGAGAGAAAATGGATTGCCTCTTGAAAGTCCCAAATACCACAAATATCTATTCAAATTAGGGATTATACGTATCAAATTTAGCTCAATTAATGATTATGTAACTGTATGGCCAAACTTCCTGCCTCAAAAGTGTTCCGAAACTGATTTTGTGTTTTGGGAAACAAAAAAGAATCTCCAACAGCTTTCGAGACAATGACCGCTCAGTGGATGAAACATTTGATATGTCAGCATAGGAGAGCATTTACAGTATCATTCCTCTATTGTACAGCCAACTTGATACGACGCCCATCCCTAAAATAAATACCTACTGAGTCTCTACACACCACACCAATAATTGGAACTAAAATTGTGTGGTATTTGTGAAAATGACAAATTAAAAAAAAGCCAAACTGTTGATTTGTATGTGGCTCATGTGGATTGATGTAGTGGTGGAAGAAGTATACTGTTCCTCAGGTAAATGTAAAAATACGAATTTACAAGTAAAGGTTCTGCATTCAAAATCCAATTTAAGTAAAAGTACGAGCAGCAATGTACTTTTGGATTGTTAAGTACTTATGCATCAATGTGTAAGCAGCATTTTTACTGTTTTAGCTGGTGGAGGTGGAGCTAGTTTTAACTACTTTATATACAGTTAGCTTAGCTTTAGCTTTATATACAGTTCAGTCCAGTGGTTCCCAAACTAGGGGCTGGGCCCCTCCAAAAGGTGTCACCAGATCAATCTGAGGGGTTGTGAGATGATCAGTGGGAGAGGAAAGAAGAAAAAACAACGTTCTGATACACAAATCCATTTAAATTTTTTGGAGCATTTGCTTTTTATGAAATATTGGGTCATTTTACCTCTTTTTTTAATTTTGGGAACTAAATGACAACAGTTCAGAGGGGAAATGTCCCTTTGGTGGAACAGCCAACAACAAACAGACACTCAAATCTGAAATCTCAATCTGAAAAGGAACTAGTATTAGCTGTCAGATAAATGCAGCAGAGAAGAAGTATAAAGCAGCTATAAAAGGAAACACTCAAATAAAGTACAATTAACTCAAAGTTGTATTTAAGGACAGTACTTGAATAAAGGCACTTAGATACTTTCCAACACTGGATTTGCAATGCTATAGACTCACTTATTTCCACTTTCCAGCTGGAGTCGACTTCAGCAGGTTTCAGAATCTATTTCCAGCCTCGTCAATCCAAAACGTGTTAAACTCCTGAATTCAGCCTTCTAGCAACAAAACCACTTTGTGAAACTGCATTCAGCTTCCACTGTCCTGTCGACGTCTGCTTTGCTTCTGTCAAGAGACGGGAAATGTGTTAACATGCCAAAGTAGCCCCTGGAGAGAGGTCGGCGCTTGCATTGGGGCCAGTTATTATAAAAATAATAAGCTGTCTCAGCAAAGTGGCAGGAAAGCGTGAAACTTAAGTCTCACCTGACAGTTTCTAATCCTTGTTTCTTCACAGAGGGCGGTCCATAATCCATGTTCTTCTTCCACAGCTACACTGAACCAGAAGTGGAAGTGAAGTTGCATCTGGCATTTGCGGTGAGGGGAGTATGTCTGAAGGCGAATCAGGTTACTAGAAGTGATAAAATGCTTGCTCCGGGCAACAGCAACTCACATGAAATAGCAGAGTTGAGAGCTTAGAAGAGTTGTTTGCGAGTCCACAGCAAGGTTACCGTCCCTCTGGTTTGTCATTTATTTCTGTCCAGTACATCCTTACATCTCCATAAATCCTCCTTCTTTCCGGTCCACATTCACTCCTCTGCCTGCCTTGTCCTAGGTGCTGAGTTACAGGTGCTGCAGGTTGGCCCTTCCCACTGACACACACAAACAAACCGCACTATAGTTGTGAGGACTTTGGCTGAACTCACAAAAACTGACTGCAGTTCATTTCCTAACCTCAACCCCTAACTCCGGCCCAGACTCTAATTAAGTCTAATATAAGCCTGGCTGTTCGCAGCGTTGCTACAGGGTGTATATGAAACTTTGACACTTGCTACAGTACGCCATCAAACCCCCAGTGGGCAAATATCGATCCAAACCAATTCATAATTTCCATTCAGCATGTTGACATGCACTCTGATAACTTGATTATCATCAAAATGAGGCATTTTGATTATTTCAATAGTCATGTCAACACATTAACCAGGTTATCTTAGTTATTAAGGTTAATAACCTTGAAGTCAGAGAGAGCATAACCCAAGCATAACATAGCTGAGTCTTCATCATCGTCTTTCAAAGTACCCTTTTGGATGTTTGCACCTGAGTTTGATTTATGTGATTATTTGATTCTATGCCACAAAAGCACAGCGTTGCTCTCGAAAAGGCCCAATTTTCGGAGGGAACTTCTGTTACTTCTACCAAAGATCACATCTTTACTAACGAATTGTTGGGTGAACGCTCACATTTCTAAAGTACTGCAGCCAGTAGCTGGTTGCCTCGGCGTTCTGGGTGGTTTGTAGAGGTGCCAATAGACAGCCGCTAAGGTGCTCAAGATGGTTGCAAGACCAAAAACAGAAATAGACCGAAAACAGCCCCGCGTTAAAACAATCCAGGGGGCTGCGGTGGTGGGGGCATGTTGCTTCAGGTACCTGCGAGACAATGTAATCTTGTCCAGGAGGTCTAGTTGGCGTTACAGATGAATGCATTTACAGGCTTATCAAATGCCAAAACACTGCACAGTGGTTTGTTGCACTCACAGACAGGATTTTACAACTCTGGAAAGTTATCACGCTGGCAGTTATTTATCTTTTGTCACAACGATCTTGCTAACGTGAACAATCGAAAGTGTTGATTGATTCCAACAGGGCAGCGCATGTGTAACCCTACATTAGACGTTTTAGTAACTATTGATCTTTATATATGTTCTAAATACAATTTTGCTACGCTATCTGGTTAGATGTTAGACTGCATTTTGTTGTACTGGTACTCACTGTGTGCAATGACAATAAAGTATAATCTAAATGCAACGTTTCACGACCAAAGTAACCCGAATGTGTGCTGGCACGAATGTGACTGGCCAACGCAGCGGATTGCCCGATGACGACGCCTTGCAAACGGGGCCTGGTTTGACCCTGCGTGGCATTCTGCGTTGACACCCGCACTGCGTCGCTGTACTGGCTCCATTCGAATAAAGGAGAGAGCTGCATTTTTTTCACTGCCGTCGGTCTGAACGTGGCCTTAGGGGCTGGTGTTTGAGGTGTCACCGGGTGGATTCTAGGGTGTAGCTACTGATTAGGTGGTTCACTGGGGTGCTAGGTAGCTGCTGCAGTAATAGTGACAAAGCAAAAAACGCTTGCTCAAATGTGTGTGTGTGACACTCAATATTGGTTTCTTTTAATGCTAAACCAGGACACTTCTCTAAACTTTACAAGTAGTTGTTTTTAACCCAAAACACGATCTCTCACCCTAACCAAATATGTTTTGTGCAACTTTAGTCGCCTCTAACTTTTTCTGTATCGCCGTACACGCAGAGGAGCTGTTGTCATTAACCTGGACTAATGTACATTTTGTCAGACGATGTTGGGATTAGAAAATAAGGGTTCTAGCACCACAGCGCAGCAGATGGGAATGACTGCTGGTTAACATGTAAATGGTAAATGGACTGTACTTGTATAGCGCTTTTCTAGTCTTTCTGACTACTCAAAGCGCTTTTACACTACATCACATTCACCCCATTCACACACATTCATACACTGATGGCAGGAGCTAATTGCCCATCAGTACAAATTAAACTAACCAGTCACACTCACTCACAAACCGAAGGCGCAGCTTCGGGAGCAGTTCAGGGTTCAGTATCTTGCTCAAGGATACTTCGACACATGACCGGGGGAAGCCGGGATCGAACCGCCAACCTTCCGATTGGTGGACGACCGCTCTGCCACCAAGCCACAGCCGCCCCCCATGTAGTGTTTATGGGCTGCAATTAAAAAAAAAATGATTTCATACGCGTTCAGTTGTCTGACAACAGAAACGGAAAAATATTTAAATGAGAACAAATATGTCGTCAATGTGGCTGCCAGAGAGGATGAGACATTTCCCAGAGCCCACCACTCTCCTGCTACTGTACCTAACATCACAACGGCATAGCTCGGCAAATGTAACGCTACCTGACACACAAATCACGGCTGGAACAGCTGGAAAAGTGTTTACAGAGTCGGGCTGCATCTGTAGCCTAGTCACAGGCTGTGCGGCAGAAAAGTTAACAAGGCCCCTTTCTGTTTTCTCTAACTTTCTCTGGGATCACGCATTTTAAAAGGCCAACATAACCGATCACACAGCACAGCCGTTGTCATTAACCTGTATTTATGCTGATTTTGTCAGACCACCATGGAATAATGATTTAGTCACCTGGGCTGCCTGTCCCACCCCTTACCAGATGTGGGCACACCAACTGAAAAGATGGCGAAGGAGACGAGATGTAGCCATCTTCATTTTGTTCAGGCACTGCGTGGACTCAAATTGTTTCGGCTTATTGTAGACATACTCCTAGTGCCAGAGGTTTGACCGTTACCTATTATCTTACTAGTTCTAATTTTAATATTAACCCCAACCACAAGTGCTAACCCTAAACATTCACTCTCAATGTTATTCACTTTTCGGTTGGGTGCGTAAAACAACAACACATTCAGGCATTCACATGTTCAACCGAAGATATTTATTATGAATGGAAACCTGTTTGAAGGTGGGGCAGTTCATATACTGTTCACTGTAATTTTGTGGATACTTTATAGCACTAAAACCTCCCAGTTATCTCACACCACTAATTGTACACATAGTGTATGCTGTTTATTCGTTCTATCTCAGAGTATGAGAAACGATTAGAAGGTATTTAGGCATATTGGGGAATTCTACAGCACATTTTTTGGTTTAACATTGACCAGCTTTTGCGAAATGGATTCCACACGGGATTTTCCAGCTGTAAATGAATGACCGTGTTGCTGAATTTCCCGCCCCCTGAAACAGTAAGTAATCATATCTGCCGTGACTGCTTCAGAAAGCAGAACAGGGGTTAATAAGTAACCAGTTACAATCTTCAGCATGGTCACAAAAACTACAAACACACGCACACACACACACCGAAACACACACACACACACACACACACACACACACAGAGAGAGAGACAGGTGGCTTCATATCTTTAAATCTGGGATGTGTTTGCTTTGATCTGTATGTCTGCCCTTGTTCATACACAGCAGCATTATGCATGCACGCACAAACCCACACACACACACACACACACACACACACACACACACACACACACACACAAAAAGGTTCTGCAGGGTCACACTTGTGTTTTTGAGATTACGTGCACGCAGGGAAATGCTGCTTTCTTTGCCTGTAGAAACTTAAGCAAATAAAGCAATCTGAACGCTAGACCTCTGGTATTTACATCCATGACTCATCAAGAAACTGTATTACTATTTTTAAACAGTTATTCAACCAGTTGCATCTGTTCCGCTGATTGCTCTCCTCCACAGGTTCCACAGTGTCGTGTTTATCACATCTGCTTTACATGCAGAACGTCCCGGGTTCAAAACCTAGGGGAACTTTATGGCGTTATGGAACAAACATTAACCAGGTTTGACATCCTGACATCCCGAAACAAAACCGTGCCCTCTTACATCAGTGGGGAATAATCATGAGATGTGGAGAGTCTGAAAACTTCATGGTAATGTGTTTATTAGCATATCACAGAGGAGGAACTCATTCAACAAATCACTTGATGTCACAAACCTGCACAGTCTTGATGTCACAAACCTGCACAGTCTTGGCCCTGCATAGCATATGAAAGAATAAAAGGGTTATGAAAAAATAGCCTTTACGCTGCAAAAGGCTCACTATGTGATTGCCATTTCCGCTGATTGCGATGCATGTAAATACCAACATGTTGGCATGTCGAGTGGTGGAAGACGTATTCAGATTCTTAAGAAAAGTAACGATGCAACAATGCAAAAGTACTCCCGCATTCCAAAGTTTTACTTCAAGCGGCTGTACTCGATGTTTTTGTACTAACTAAACGAAATGACAACGTGAAAACAATGGGACAATGCTCGTGGTGATGAACCTACAGAGAGTCATCAGTGTTGATCTGTCCCGCCCACAGCGTTACTGTTTCGGTTCGCTCTCGCCCGCTCTCCGTGCGTCGTTTCTCGTGCCACAGCAGGCAGCAGTTTTGAGAGAAGAAAATCTAAAAATCCACCGTGCACTTACCTGCTCAGCACCAAACAGACGACAAGCATAGTTCGAGACCAGCCGATGAACACAGTGGAGCGTTTAGCTGCTAAAGAGTCAGATATTTCCCTCAGGAGTTGGTAGAGACCTAAAACAGAGTGACTATTGGTCTTAACAATCACACCACTGTCCAAGATGTGTGACCAAAATGAAAAAAATAACTTCAACAAAACAAACAAGTTATTGCAGGTATAAGGCGTACAGAAGTATAATCAGCAAAATGTTCTTAAAGTATCTAAAGTCAAAGTACTAAATCTGCAGCAGAATGGCTCCTGTCAGTGTTATAGGCTATAGATTATAATGTTGTCGCTTGGTCAAGGTTCAGCTGATTTTAACTACTTTATATACTGTTAACAAGGATTACCAACTGGGCAAAGGGGGCAACTGCCCCCAGACCTTCAGGTTATATGCACAACACTGAGGCCCTTAGTAGATATTATATATACTTACATGGTACATGTTGGGCCTTTAATGGGCCTTTAATTGATCAAATGATAACAAATTGAGAACATCTTGTCAGTAGATTTTATGTGAGAAATGATTACTCTGATGATTACTGAACATAACTAGTAGTAACTAAATATGAACTCTTAAAGGGTCACGCCACTGATTTTTACACGTCGAAGTCAGTTGACTCCTCGCGAGGAGCACTCAGCCTGTGAAGCTGTATAATGTTGTCTGTGGGCATTTACCAGGCGTGGAGGGTCCAACTGAACAATGCCATTTGTTGCAAAGTGGGAGGTGTCGGATCCAGTGGGTTTTGGAGCTCGACCGATTTAATCTCTGCCTCCGGCGCTGCGATTTTGACCATTCTTTGTTTCATTTGTCCAGGACTAAATCCCCGCAGTACCCCTCTGAAACGCAGGGCTCGTTCGTTGGCTGCTCACATTGAATCTCCACTGGAGGCGAAGCTGATGAACGTGCCGATAGGAACGTGTGTCCGTTTCCGTCTGCAGTGCTTCATGCAAATCAGGGACAATAGCACTGCTGTGATCCTAATCCACATGCCCTCATCTCTTTATCCACACCACTGTGGCGCCCACTAAACTGTTTTTCATTGGATAGAATTGGCTACTCTTGGCTCTTTTGTCTTTGATTTCCTGTATTAAAATAAGGCTGGTAAAGGATTCACAGATGTATAGAAGATATCCCCACAAAGGAACCAGCCCTCACAGATAGTGTGTTCACCCATACTGGCAACAGGTTGGAGCATTTCATTATCATGAGCAGCGAATTTCAGATATGTTGCTTAAATACAAATACACCTACCATCATTAAACCACACAGTATAGCAGTAGGAGAAGTATTCTAACCTCTGTGGCATATTAAAGCATCTCACCTGAGAGTTAGGTGACTTCCATCTCTTCTACAAATTACACACCAGAAGCTACACACACACACACACCAATATTCAAATCTCTATTCAAACCAACTCAACTTCCTCTAATAATGCTGACAAAGGGTGACTGATAGTATCTTAATGTGTGTCTACCTTGTTGAGCTCGTTGCCCTTGCTTTTAGTCATATGTATGTCCGCTTCTGGCTAAGTGCACAGAGAGCAACGAAAAAACACAGAGTCAAATTCCTCGTATGTGTACACATACCTGGCCAATAAAGCTAATTCTGAAAGAAACAAAGACAGGAAGAGAGAGTAAAACCAGTCAAATCTAGTAGGCAAAACTCAGTTTCACAGTTCACCTCTCGTGTCCACAGCTCAGTAAAGCACAGGGCTGGGTGGTGCACATGCTTTGGTCAAACATTGCCATCCCGTGGTGCACTTGGTGAAGTGCATCTCCATCACCTGGCTGGTGGCGCCACTGTATCAGAAAGGAAAGAAATATTAGAAATAGAGTGGTCAGAGTGTGTTGAATGTTGAATTGTAGAAAGATCAGGTAGGATGGGTACTGATTTTTAATAGCAGAAACTAGGATGTATCATGGCGTACAGGCATAACAACATCAACCCACATCACTTTCTGCCTTCTCCCTATGGTGCAGTAGCCCACAGCACCACCTATTGGTAAAATGTAGAATAGAACAATTACTAACTGAACACAACATTCCCCTTTGACTTAACAGTGTAGCAGCACTGCATTATGGCAAAATAAATCCTTCATCTATGTTTTTCTTTTCCCGACCCTTGAGACAAATAACAATGTAAAAGCTTCAACAAAAAATGCACTATGCATTCCTATAACTGCACAACATTTTCTGCCTGTTTGTTTCCACAAACATCCATCACATATATCTCTATAAATGACAGGTGTATATTGTGTTTACAGCTCTTATTTTCTATTCTCTACTTCTATTGTATGTGTATGTTTTATCTACAAGCCTTCCTCCTGTACGTGTTGAATCTTGAGCTGCTGTAACAAGTGCATTGTTGCACATGTCATTGATCCTGGTGTGGGATCAGTGACATTTATCGTATCATATTTGATGCCACCCCCAGTTGTTGACGATGCTCACATGATATCTGAAATCCACAGCTCTCTGTAACAGCTGGTCCTGTGTCTGTAGTCACTTTTGTTGCTGGATTATAAAGCCTTCAAACATGCACCAAGGTCAGCGTCTGAATGCAGGAGCTATGATGATACATACTGACATATCTTACTCTAATTAAATATCCCCATCCACATAGTCATGAAAATATAAAATTAAATGAACAACTTCACACTTTACAATCGCAGCCTATAAAACGCCTTTTCTCAGCAGAGACGGCGCCGTTTGGATTCAGGTTACGGCCGACTGGCAGCAATTTGAAATGGAATGAAGCCCACTGACGGCAGACAGCCCAAAACAGGAGTCGAATGTGCCAAGCCCACCCACTACATTATGTGTGTGTAGCAGCGTCCATAGCAACCACCATAGCAACAATCTGAGACCTGAGAGAATCTTCGTAATAACTAATGAAACTAAGGATCATATACATTCACTGAATGAAGATTATGAAAATAAAACACATTGCAACACTATAAATGTTATCAAAATACTGCATTTTACATTTAGCAGACGCTTTTATCCAAAGCGACTTACATATGAGAACATTCACAAACCGAAGGCGCAGCTTCGGGAGCGATTTTTGGGGTTCAGTATCTCGCTCAAGGACACTTCGACGCACGGCTGGGGAATCGAACCGCCAATCTTTCAATTGGGAGGCAACCGCCCTGCCACCAAGCCATAGCCACAGTCAATTTAATTTATTGTCCACTGACAATAAATTAAATGTCCAGCATTTTGGTTTTACAAAAGAAACTTGGCAGTCACGTGACTTGGACGCC
Source organism: Coreoperca whiteheadi (assembly GCA_011952105.1). Taxonomy (NCBI): domain Eukaryota; kingdom Metazoa; phylum Chordata; class Actinopteri; order Centrarchiformes; family Sinipercidae; genus Coreoperca; species Coreoperca whiteheadi. Next base: position 1,336,309 of record WNGW01000002.1, on the reverse strand, counting down.
GGACAATAGAAAAGAATAGGACAAAAAAAGCTTCTTTTTTTTCAGAAATAATCTAAACTGATAGCCGTAACATTGACCTGTCGTATTGTTGAGTTATCAAGGACACTTTTGTGTTTTAGTTTTGAGAAATGTCGAGGATATCATTGTAAGAAAATATTACCATGGAAATTAATACATACATGGTCCTCGGTTCTCCAATGGGACTGATGCTCACAGAGTCTTATAGCGCCGCAGTCATGTTAATATTGCAGTGAATAGATGGCCGGAGCAGTTCCTCTAAGGCTACATCCACACTACTACATTTTCATTTAAAACAGAATTTTAAATCTAAAACGACCTCTGTTTTTCTCTTCCACCACTGGATTTTCAAAGTCCTTTTGTGTCTTTCTGAATATAAATAGTATAACATCCATTCCATCAATGTACAAACTCAAAGACTCCATAATATCATAGTACATACTCCGAGTTCACATTTGTCAATGATGCTTATAGCCTACAAAAATATTCATCCAGAACGCGGCGGCAAGAGTAGTATTCAATGAACCGAAGAGAGCACACGTAACTCCTCTTTTCATTAGGTTAGGTCGCCCGCCTCAAGTCCAAAGCGATTCTCTTGGCCTACAAGACCACCACTGCTTCTGCACCATCATATTTCCACTTGCGAATACAGCCAGGTCCCTGCGCTCTGCAAACGAAGGACGTCTGGTGGTACCATGCCAAAGAGGAAAACAATCCCTCTCGCCCACCTTCTCTGGATCTGTTCCACATCTGTGGAATAATCTGCCTGCTCCTACAAGATCAGCAGATTCTGTAGCCGCCTTTAAAAAACATCTCTTCCGTCAACACCTAACTGACAATCACTGACTTCTTCTTCCTTTTTATCTCTAAAAAAACAAAAAACAAAGAAAACTTCCAATCCTTAGCTTTTTATACTGTGCTATGCTTTAACAGATTAGTTTTTGGTGCACTTATCCATTTTTTGAAGGGGGTCACTAATAGTGACAAACCCAAAGAGAATTAACACCTGACTCTGCAGTTCCCCTTCAGCCCTATGGAGCTTTATAGCATCTTTAAGTTTACCCCAGCTGGTGAACAAGCATTCAGCAGCTCCTGGTCTTCTCAGGAGTTGGTGAAGATCAAAACATAGCCAGAAAGAGAGCGAATTTTGGACTTACTGTACATTCATCATGTCACCAGACACAAAACTCCAACTCAAAGCTAATGTTGTGGTGAGTGTGATGGATGTGCTGATCGGTTGTTATTTGCTAAAAAGTAAGCCATATCAACATGCTAGCGGCATGGATCTAGTGATTGCAGTGTCATTTTGCCAGTCCACCACTTTTGTTCAGACTGAAATGTCTCAACAACTATTGAACATATTGCCATGACATTTTGAAATTCATGACATTTATGGCTTGTCCCCTTCAGGTTGGTGGAGC
>WNGW01000002.1:1279447-1334469 GCA_011952105.1 Coreoperca whiteheadi | reverse complement strand
GGCTCGGGCATCTGTCCCGGACGCCTCCTGGACGGAAGTCTCCCTGGGGAGGTGTTCTGGGTATGTCCAACCGGGAGGAGGCCCAGGGAAGACCTAGGACACGCTGGAGGGACTACGTCTCCCGGCTGGCCTAGGAACGCCTCAATATTCCCTTGGAAGAGCTGGAGGAGGTGTCCTGGAAGAGGGGATTCAGGACGTCTCTGCTTAGACTGCTGCCCTGCGACCCGGCCCTGGATAAGAGGAAGAAGATGGATGGATGGACATTTATGATCGCCAGCGAAGGAACCCTACGGACCTTGATCATTCCCTGACTTCTCCTCTAGTGCCACCAGCAGGTTGACATGTTTGTTTTTAGCGAAGTATTGGCTTTTAGGGGTTGTCATGAAATTTGGTACATGCATACATGGTGCCCTGAGGATGTTTTTTAATGACTTTGGTGTTCCTCTGACTTTTTTACCTTGCGCCACCAGCAGGTCAGCATTTTCACATATATTGTGAAATATCTCAGCATCTAATCGATGGATCAACATTTCGTACACAGTCATGGTTCTGAGCGATCCTCTTACTTCTCTTGTTCTGTTTGAGTGAAATGAAAACTACTGGATGGTTTGACATGAAATTTGGCACACACGTTCATGTCCAAATCCAATAACTATTGTGCTTACCTGAAATGTGCCATCACCAAAATTTTTATTTTACTTTGGTTTATGACCAAATACTGCCAAAATCAATTCACATCAATTCTTCCACTCTCTCTCTTTATCTACACCCCCATCTTTCTCCAACCCCTTCTCTGTCATATTTCTCCATTAAGCAGGATTTTTAAAGAAAGTTCTGCATCGTTTACCACGACTGGCTATCAGTCACTGTCACAGAGCTACAGCCCTCACACACACAGCTATACCTGTGAGGATTTTCATTGACATAATGCATTCCCCAGCCCCCTAAACCCAACCCTTACCCTAAACCTAATTCTAACCCTGACCCTAAAACCAAGTCTTAAGCCTGAAACAGCCCCTTGAAGGTCTCTTGAAAAGTGTGGACCGGCCAAAATCTCCTCACTTTTCAAAAATGTCCTCACTCCCAAGGTCTAAAACGCAAACTGGTCCTCACAAAGATGGCTGTAAGAGCACACACACACACACAAAGACCATAACATGTACTCATGTGCATACACGCCTAGATAGATATAGATACACAAACAAATGGGTACCACACATGTACACACAATGCTTAGCTAGAAATCCACACCCTACATGACACACACACTCACACACACAAAGCAACACTGCGGCGTGCAGGGATCCATTTGTCACTGTAGTAACGCCTGGCTGTGTCGGAGGAGAGAAGGGATGCAGGGATGCTAATAGAAAGGTGGAGAAATGAGAGAACTGAGGCAAGGATGGAGGAAAGGGTGGAGTAATGAAGGACAGAGAGAGAGGGATGGATGAGTAAAGGAAGAAGAAACTAAGAGAAAAGAGCGGTAGAGAGAGAAGCAGTAAGGTAGGGAAGGTTAGGGGGGGTTAAGTATGGAGGTGTGGAAATAGGGAAGGAGAGAAGGGATAGAGGGAGGCATGGGAGGAGGAACAAGAAGGTATCATTAGTCCTCTTTAGCTTCCATTATGAAGATTAAAGCGAAGAGTGCCTGTTTGTCTTAACCCTTTCCACGCTCCCTTCGCTCTTGGTGGCGACACCCAAGGCCAAGATGTGTCCAGGCGAGATGAAAATGTTTTAGCACTAGCAGACAAAAAGGACGCTTATCTGAGTGCTTTTTGACTCCAGTCTCTCTCCTTTTCATGTTGATTCATGATTTGGAGGAAAATAACAGAAAGAACTCGTTCCTGTTAAGCGTTGAGATCAGTCCGAAGGTTGAGTAGAGCACAAACAGAAGACAGTAATATGCGAGGTCAGTGCATACGGTCATACTGCCAACCCATGCCACACGTAATACTGGTAAAATGCTCTGTTGTTTATAGGCTAACTTAAACTCACACAATGATGACACTAGATGAAAAGTCAGAAGGTCACCAAAGTGATTACAATTGAAGGTATAATGAATGTGTGAAACAATTTTCATGACAATCCATCCAAACATTGTTGAGACATTTCATTTAAAACCACAAATGTCAACTTCATTGTGGCGCTAAAAGAAAAGTCAGGGGCTCACTAAAGTCAGTAGGATTTTCATCCTCTGGGGACCATGGAATGTCTGTACCAAACTCAAAGGTGGGCTATGCGATTCTAATCCAATACACGTCTTTTTGTCAAATTCAGCGAATATCTTCTCACGGTTCGCTAGCTGTCCGTTCAGTGCGCGTGCTGAAAAAAACACACAACACTATTCCAGTTTGCCAAGATATGCTGTTGTTGTAATGTAAGCTATAGTAGAAGTCTCGTTCTCTCTGGCTGTTAGCTTCGCAGAAGCAACTGTAGGGACAATTTGCTAACCCACAACCTAGCTAAGCTAACCCAGGACCCAGCAAACATTAGTTATATTATTTTCTCTGTCGTTGTTCGAGCTATATCATGTATGTCATTGTATTGGATTTCTTCAGAATCGCATACCCATAGTCTTTACCCACCTTCAATGGCAATCTATCCAGTAGCTGGTGAGACATTTTAGTTTGGAAGAAAAGTGGTGGGTCAACCACAGACATTGCCATTTATAGGGCCACACCACCTGCATATACACAAACATATTGAATACAACGTGCTTTGCGAGATCTTAGAGATATAAAATACATAGATTTATGTTTGTGAATCCCTGAAGCGCACAACTCAGGGTTCAACCTTCAGTGTGCTATCAGGGCATTTCATAGAGGTCAACATAGCGCTATAAAATATGGCCCAAGTCTTTTTTTTTCTTTTATGTTTATGTTTATATTCTTTTTTGCATATTTTGCTCATTATATCCAAGCACAGTGGAATTTAAAACACTTGTCCATCAGACTCTTGCTGCTGTTTTCATGTGAAGCACTGTTACAGCTCTCTTCTGCAAGCCAACTACATCATCTGACTATGTTTAGTGCTTTCAAGTAAAACCTTCTGCAGGATGTGGTGTCTCCTCCAGAGGGAGCCTTTGAGTTTTTGAAGTTACACCGGGCAGGTTTTAGTTTTGTAATACTCACTCCCTGGCACTTCTCACTCCCTGCTAACTGATTAACAGCTCTCTTGCCTGAGGCTGAGATCACCATCATCCCAGAAACCCATGAACTTATGTTGTCCGTGTGGAGAATAAAATGATCAAGATAAGAACACACACGCCAAGAACAGAGAGGCGTCCAGCTCACGCCACAATTGTGAGATGCAAAACTGTTCATTTTCCCATCTGTTTCATCTAACTCTGTAGAGTGCTATTGTGATGTATTGTCCCTGTGATCAGTCTTTGAGCTTCCCATCCATTCTAATCAAGTCACCAATCAATGGATCCTCTTTTCTTTTCTTAGTCGTAGGTGCTGCTTTGTTTTGTGACTTGTTAGTTAGATTTGATAAAGACATGGTATCATGTGGATAACAGATGATACATTAACAAAGTCTCTTGGTTTTGGTTCTTGACATTGTTTTTTTAGTTTTTCAAACATAGTTTTTCTTAAGCAGCATAATCAAAACTGCATTTACCTCCATTGTAGTGGGGTGGTGGTAGAATATTCAGTGGCAGATATATCAAAACATATTCATATCTGCATGATTGGACTACTTTAGGTGTAAGATAAAAAATGTTTTTATGATTGGGTGAGTGCTCCCTTTAAATGTAATTTCTACCAATGGCATACTTTATGCTAATTACTGTAAACAGTGATTTAAGTATATGTAATGTTATTACAGTGGGAAAAAAATGAACAAAATGAAGTGTACTTCACAATGTCAGTTGGATTATTATGTTGATGGTAATATAATAATAATAAAAAAATTGTATTCAAAGTTAGTCATGATAAAAATAAGTCAAATACTATCTCATAACTGACTTACTAAGTCAAAGGTTTGAAATTGGCAGTAGTATTCCATAGTTGTTTGAAATGCAATGACTTACATTACTAGGTGAACAGTATATGGAACCCCAAAGTGTTCAATGTTAAATTAAATATATTATACAATAAATAATGATATGAATAACTAGTGTAAAATAAATAAATGAACTAAACCTTGTGAAATAACAGAATTTAAAACTCTACTCATTATTATGAAATGTTATTTCAGCATTATTTTCGTAACAACAGAGTTTATATCATTTTTATATCGTTATAAACATTTTTATTTCAAAATGTCGCTTTTCAAAAGCCTGTTTTTATTTCATATTGGCATGTTTCCCCAATTACGCTTTTATTTCACGTCAAGTTTGACTTCATAATGTCATTTTTTGTAATGACACAATTTGGTTCATAATGTCACTTTTCATAACAGTGGTGTTGTCCCCCTGCTTCTCTTAAACAAGCAAGCTCAACAAGTGCCACCAAAGCTCCCGTTTGCTAAATGACAATGCTACCAAGTAACTAAGTAACTCTGAATCAACCATGTAGAGGCTGCTGCTGTGAATAAAGACAGTACACAGAGACAGAAACTAAACCTCTTTAGCTGTTAAGCCGTAGCTTAATTTATTAACATTAAAATTGATTTTATAATTACCCATTTGTTCATTTTATATTGAACACTGAGGGGCTCCACAGTTGGACATCTTATAACATTTTCTGCTAAAGCACATTAAATCCTTTTAATTAATTAAATCATGCACTGTCAGCATTGAAACATTTTGTTTACTTTATTTAATAATAATATATAATTTAGCAGTACGGATACATTAACATAGTGTTGAGATTAAAATGCTATTTTTAAAATCTGTTTATGGGATGGGATCCAGGCCATTGTTATCCCTCACTCGACTTTAGCACCACACATTCTGCATCATTTAAGTGTTCACATGCACTTACTAGTCCACACACTTACCTCTGTAAGTACACACACACACACACACGAAGTGGGCAGGTTCATCGACATACAAGGAAAAACAGCACATTTTTCCTGGGCAAGCATGCGCACACACACACACGCGCGCGCGCACACACACGCGCGCACACACGCACGCACACACACACTAGAACCACATAAGACATAATACATCTTAAAGAGGTGCAGCAGATTGAGATGTAGATCTCTCTCTCTCCCTTGGACTCTTTCCTGATTTCTCTTCTCTTTGTTTCTCATGCACACACATCCGAGCGCCAGCATACATGCCTAAAATCATGTGCATGCACACACATGCACACACACGCACACGCACACACACACACATACTGGAGGTCCACTCTTTTATGTAAATCAAATCTCTGTTGGCCGCCCAGCTTTGTCTTTGTAGCCTTATGCAAATGACCAGTTAATAAATTCTGGCTAATGAATTCATTACATGCTATCTGACACACGCGCACACACATGCATGTGCGTGCGCACAATCATGCACGCGCACACACACACACACACACACACACACAGACATGCTCACTTGATGTGATTTGCATGATAATAGACCAGCTTTGGCTCAATGTTGGACATGGATAATAAAATATAATATAATGTTTTTTTGTCTAAAGGAGACAATGAGCAATCTGTGTTTGATGTAAAAGCAGCCACATAAAATATCTATTTAAAGATATTACTATTAGTTGAATTGATGCAACTACAAACTAAAACGTACTGTATATGTTTGTAGAACTTAAATAACACTTACATCATGTAGGGATGTCTATGGGGGTTTGGTTTCTCTTTATCTGTCAGTTAAGTTTTTAGCAAGTAGATCTTGACATCATTTCAGGGTTACACGAGTACACAAGACATTGTGTATGATACACAAAATTATTTTAATAAATAAAACTAAGTAGCATATACAAACGTGAGAGACCCTGTTCACATTTAAATGAATAGAAAATCTGTAACATACACAGAATTTTCTAAGCTATGCTTGACATATAAACAGGCAATCCGTCTGCTTTTATATGAGTCCAAAAAAGGTCCCAGAGGGAAGTCCCATCTTCCGATGGGACTCTTTTTGCTGTGATTGAATCTTGGTTTACGAAAGCATTTTGAATGTGAGCAAGATTTCAAAAGGTGAACTGCGGGTAACCAATTGTAAAAAAAACTAAAAACTTTAAATTATCATTGATAATAATATTCCTTTCCATGTGTAGCAATTAAACCACTTACCTTTCTGCTTTATATGGACGCTAAAGGTCAAAGGTCACAGTGCCTGACATAAAGAATGATCATAGAGCAGAGAGAGGACAGGAAAGACATTAGGAAAATGACTACAAGGAGTGTCTGTGGTCTCTCTTGCAGAAGCATAACACTGACAGTGAAACTGTATGGAAAAACAGAGAAAATTACCACCATGAATTATTATGGTAATGGGGATCGCTACAGGCTATATCATGCAATAATACATTCACGTAGCTTGTCCAGGCAACAATATGGTTCAGGTCAATGTGTGTGTGTGTGTGTTTGCTCCTAATGAATGTGATTTTTCATGCCTTCCCTTTGCGTCGCACGTCAGTATGTTGTGTATTGTCAAAAATAATTAACCCCTTTGTGCCCAGTGTTTCATATATTTCATTCTCAATTTAATGCATTCTGAACCCGAAAGACACAGAAGCCTCTTTTTCCATTTCTGAAAACCTTTGCTTAGTTGCTATAGCGGGTGTAAATCTTCTTGTGACATGCTCACATTATAAAATCTAATACATATTGGAGTTATAAAAATGTCTTTCAGTTCGATGTCAAACCACCCAAACATTTCTAGTTAATTAGTGAATAATATACGATCATGAGTTTGAGTCTTGTGGCTTACATTTTATTTTATTTTTTTTTACAATTGGTAACACACATTTCTCAATACCCATGTCACTTTTTCAAAACTCTTCAGACAATCAGCACAGAAGAAGTCAATATGGACTAAACTGGGGATCACGTTTCATTGCTTGGACGCAAAATGCATTCTGTGACCCCGTCTTTCAAAATTCCTGAGCTGTTTAGTCACTCAAACTCAACCGCCACCAAAAAGCTCTGTATTTACGTTCCATTTCGCACATGTTTACACACTAATTTGTTAGCGGACTGTTACAGTTTTTAACAATTGCTAACTCACATTTCTCTATACCAAGGATCAACTCATGTACCCGAACATTGACAACATTTGTCTGCCAAGAGTAACACTTTGTCAGTCATTATATATTGATATTAAAATCCCTAACAACAGGTCGCATTACAATTAGTAATGTAAAGTAACACTATTGTCTCTGTGAAAGTATCTTTTATTTATCTATTTAGCATAAACCAATAATCCATTACAACAAAAATATGGTCACTTCTTTATTGCATGGATTGTGATACCTTAGGCTACAGTATATTTCACAGAAATTAATCAGAAATATGCTTCAATAGGCTTTTTTAAAAGCCATTTTTGCATAGAGTAATTCCAAGTGAACAAAATGAAACTAAGGTAATTTCATGCAATACACAACTATACATATTCACTATACATATTTGTACAGGATATCTACAATAATAGTAATACAACAGTGTGATGCCAGTTAAGCCTGTCTTCTGCCTTTGGCCACAAGTTCTTATCCCCATTACACCTTGTGTCCTCTCTTGGCAATCTACCTGGGAAAGCATCTTTTTGCATGTCTGATCCATCCCTGGCAATCTTCTGCAGATATGTCCAGACACACACCCTTCCAGAATGAAGAGTAAGGTGGAACAAAAAGTAGCGTGAGTGTAAACCACTCTGTGACTGGAAGAGAACGGTGAAACGCCAACATCGTCCCGTAGAATTACAAAACGCCCTGGATTCTGCCTCGCTTGCCCCCTTTCCTCACCTGGCAGAAGTCTTTCATAAAGGTCATCAAGGAATGAAAAAAGGCGCTCAGTGTCCCAGTTAGGAGTTCATGCATTTTCATTTTTTGTATTTCTTTTTAGTTATGCTAGGTTTTGAATGTAAACGTAAAAGTTTCGACAATAGTATGTAAACATGCAAAACAGAGTGTGAAAAACAGAGTTTTGGTGGTGGTTGAGTTTGAGTGAGAGAAAAGATGTGGTCATTGACTGCATTTTGTGTGAAAGCAATTAAAAATGATCTACAGTTTAGTCCACACTGACTTCTGTTGTGCTGACTATGTGAAGAGTTTTGAAAAAGTGAACTTGGTATAGAGAAATGTGAGGTAGCAATTGTAAAATACTGTAAATTTACATAACACAAAACAGAATTACGGTAAATTAGGCTGCAATTTGCTAAATCTACATGTAAAAAAATGCAAAAGACAGGGTTGACAAGCACTATTTTATTTCTACATCTATAGCTACAAGTATGAAATGTGAACATGTATAGTTTTGGTTCACATTACTTGAATTACTTTAGTTTAGGAAAAAAAAGGCATAATGAAGCATATTGCTGCATTTATGTAACAAATATTATAAGTTAGTACAATCCATGCAATAAGGAGGTGCCATTTCTTTTTTTGTAATCAAATTTGGTTTATGAAAAAATATGTATAATATAAAATAAAAGCTACTTTAAAGAAAATATGTTTAGGTCACTGTGTAATGAGTGACAGTGTGTTACTGTTAGGAGACAAATGTTGTCAGTATTCTGGTACTTTGTTCCTGAGATGTGTATTAAGTGTTTTGGTTGGACGAGTCCATTTATTATATTTATATTATAATATAGTTATATTAACTGTTAGTGTCATAAATGTAAGCTTAAAGGGGAGCTGCACTAATTTCATACATCAACTAACATTGCATAACATGTAAAAAAATTAATTTAAATTTTGTATAAAAAAAGTTTAACAAAGCCTTTTGCGGCTCCACAGGGATCTGTGTGATTGCCTCAAGTGATGTCACCGACTACAAGTTTGAAAACGAAATGAGGATCTGAGGGTGTGGAGTTGACAGTGGTGAGATCGGCTGCTTGTAACCATGCCTGCGCCTGTATTTCAACCAATATTTGACCATGATAAGATCACTTGTGCTGCACAGCACCAGGATCAGCTGTTCAAGTTACTGATATACTAGCCATGGTGACTGGTCACAATGTGTTGGCATTTGTGTTTTATTTTGTGTTTATAACAATGTGCTGTTATTCCAGATTCCAGACCAACAAAGCAAAAATCATCTGGTCTTTAGTGAGTGTTTGTGAAGACTGTAAATCACGTTAATAACCTAATAACCTGCATCATCGTACTCATTTATTGGCATCAGAGCTCTTGAACATGTTCACCATTGAAACAGCTGTTGCCACACACAGTAACCCAGGTCAGCTAGTTGTAAGTTAGTTGATGCCAAACGCAACTTTGCGCCAAATGTGGCGGTCTCAGGTCATATGACATGTGTTCTTAACTTTATAAATATATACATATCTGATATATATCAGGCTGAGTAAATACAATCAGGACATGTTAACTATAGCCAGCAATTACAAGCAGAAGTTACGAGACAAAACCGGGAACAAGAACAAAAAAAAACAAAGAAGGGGCGTAGGCCGCAAAAGGTCAAAAGGAGTGCAATGCTAAAATCGGTGGAGGACTCTTTTGACTCCTAGAATGTCCATAGCTTTAACCTAACAACCCTCCACAAGCCCACTCTTATGTTCCCTCATTATAGTAATTTAAAATATTAATATCCAGAAGGTATGCGCAAGTGGCAGCAAGCGATAACTGTTTGACTTTTTAGGACAAAAATACACCCGACCCCCAAAAAACAGTGTCAATTGCAATTTTAAATACTGTTTTTTATAAGTAGTGTTTAGTTTCACCTACTTGTGATTTTTAGTTTACCATTACCCAGTGCATGCTGGGAGCCCGCAGGGACTGGCCACTCAGGAAGCAAGAGGGCCATGGGCACTTCCTGTCAGCAATTAGTGCCATTCAGGTGTGATGGATGGATATGGCACACACACACACACACACAAACATATAACTTCACCAGTTTTTCATAAATCTTCAAGCGCGCACACACAAACACACACCTGCACAGGGCTTGTAAACACACACACACGCACAACACACACGCACACACTCTTGCTGTGCTGTACAGAGTGGTTGAAGTTAAACAGCGCTTGGTGTGTGACACTGCCATCCATTACATTAAAACAAGAGTGTGCGTACCTAAACCTGACACTGCACAGACCCTGTTACTGTGTGTGTGTGTGTGTGTGTGTACATGCGTCATATGTGTATTAAAATCTTATGTCTGTCAATTCCCTTCACTTGCTCGCGACCTCAGTCTTAGCCCTTCATTCGCCCTTTCTCTTTCTGATCCTTGGTCCCCCTTCCTCCCTCTGTGCAGCCCAGTCTCACGGCAGTTCATGAAATGTTCCAATTTTTTCGTGACACTCTGCACGACTTTCAAACTAATAAGGATGAACGTGATACGTAGAGACTCTACGTACCTTGTTCAGGCAGGATGTTGAGGTGGATGGGTCCAACACAGGACTTTCACACGGAGACTGGGGTTCGATCCCCGTGCGAAGCCAATGCTTGATCTCCCAAAACAAGCAGTTTTGGTGCCAAAACCTAACCACATTAGTCAACGCTGATTGTTTTAAGGAAGTATTTGTTTTAACATTTACATTTTCTTTTAGTCATTTAGCAGACACTTTTATCCAAAGCGACTTACAAGACAATGGAAGCAATTCTAACAACACAAGGTAACAAAACGCATAAGTGCATCAAAAACTAGTCCGATTAAAGCCCTGCACAGTATATAAAGCTAAGGATAGGAAGGGATTTTTTTTGTGTCTTCTATGAGAGGAGATAGAAAGGAAGACGAAGTGAGTGATTATCAGTTAGGTGTTGACAGAAGATTTTTTTTTCCATTTTGGGATGGTACCACCAGACGTTGTTCGTTTGGAGAGTGCAGGGACCTGACGGGAACATAGGTCTGTATTAGCGAGGAAAGATATGCAACTTGATGCGGGCGACAACAGGGAGCCAGTGTAACCTAATGAAGAGAGGGGTTACGTGCGCTCTCTTCGGTTCATTGAAGACCACTCTTGCTGCCGTGCTCTGGATCATCTGCAGTGCTTTGGTTGTGCAAGCAGGGAGTCCAGCCAGCAGCGCGTTGCAATAGTCCAATTTGGACAAGACACGAGCCTGGACGAGGACTTGTGTAGACTGCTCAGATAGGAAAGGTCTGATTTTCCTGATGTTGTAGAGGATGAATCTACAGGACCCGGTGGTGCTGGCGACATGGCTTTTGAAGTTTAGCTGATCATCAATTACCACCCCCAGATTTCTGGCCGTGCTGGAATGGCGTAACCGTCAATGAGCCTAGTTGAATGGAGAGGTCGTGGTGAATCTTTGGGTTGGCCGGGATCACAAGCATTTCCATTTTGTCGAGGTTCAGCTGCAGATGATGGTCCTTCGTCCAAAGCGAGATGTCACTCAGGCATGCCAAAGTTAAAATGACAAGTGGAGCTGTGTGTCATCCGCATAGCAGTGATAGGAAAAGCCATGCTTCTAAATGACCGAGCTGATGGATGTCATGTAGATGGAGAAGAGTAGCGGTCCAAGCACCGAGCCCTGCGGCACCCCTGTATTGAGATGTTGGGACTCAGAGACCTTGTCTCTCCAGGATACTCTGAATGACCTACCCGAGAGGTACGATTTGAACCATTGCAACGTGATTCCAGAGACACCTATAGCACTGAGACAGGACAGGAGGATGTGGTGATTAACTGCGTCAAAGGCCGCAGACAGGTCCAGTAAGATAAGTACAGATGACTTGGATGTCGCCTTTGGCAGTCTCAGGGAGATTGTTCTGTGTGAGAAAGGAAGAGAGCTGGTTGAACACAACTCGCTCCAGAGCTTTGGCAATAAAAGGAAGGAGAGAAACCTGGCTGTAGTTTTCTAATAGTGTCGGCTTTCTTCAGTAGCGGTGTGATGTGGGCTTCTTTGAAAGCAGTGGGGAACGACCCAGTGGTGAGGGAGGAGTTGATGATGTGGGTCAGAGCAGGGACAACAGACAGAGAGATGGCCTGAAGGAGATGGGTGGGGATGGGACCAAAACAATGCTCTTTTCCCATACACACCAAGTAGTTTCAGTGCCAAAACCTAACAAAACTGCGACTGTCACCTGAAATGTTTCTCAGCAAGCTTTATTTTGAAAGTCTAACCGGGAATTGCATATTTATTATTGCTTACTTGACCGGGAAAAAAAACTGTGGCGCAGCCACGAAATGTACTTCTAATTGAAACATTAGTTTAGGAAGTCGAGTGTGGGGAAAAAAATGGAGGATTCGTGTCCATGTACACGAATTTGTAGATTGAATTTCAGGAATACTTCATGAACTGCCGTGAGAACATGTTGCTCTGTCGCACTCTTTCATTCCTTTCTTAATATCTACTTTGATTATTGATTCTCTCTAGTCTATGTCTCTTTCCCTCTTGTGATTGTAAATAATATTCTGGTTCGATTGAATTGATCACAAAGTAGTTTTGGAATCAGACAAAACAATTATTATTATAATTATTATTTCATTGTTTAGCAATAAAAAGGCATTTTTTTCCCCTCATAACCCTAATAATAGATTACAATGACATCCAAAATTAGAATTACCTCCCAAATTTTATAATAAAAATATGTATGGTTATTCCTTTAAACTGGCCTGACAGAACGTGTTTACAGTAGCATATTGAAAAGCTTTCAGAAATGAGAGACGTTATAATCAAGCGTATTGTTGTATTATTGCAATTGACAACAACAAATTGTGGGGAAAAAGCATTAAAGGAATTACTCTTATTCACCTTCTTGTCGAGAGTTGGATGAGAAGATTGATGCCACTCTCATGTCTGTACAGTAAATATGAAGCCCCTGTCAGCAGAGGGTTTCAGCTAGCCTGGCTCCATCCAAGGGTAAGAAAGTGTTCCTAAAAGCACCCGTAAAGCTCACTAATTAACATGTTATATCTTGTGTGTTTAATGGAGTTATGTGCTGGACTATATCTTGGCCAGGAGCAGTTGCCAGGCAACCAGCTGAGACCAGTGGATGAAGTTATTGGTCCCGGCCAAGAAACAGTCCGGAACATGCAGAAAACGCCTGTAAAATGCTACTCTTTAATGTTTTACCCTCCATGTAATAAAAAACCAATTAAATCCAGTTTCACTTGGGGAACTTTCACACCTTTAGCTCAATTAGCTCATTTGGTCCAGACCAAGGGAAAAAAAAAATTCTACACACATAAGCGTTGCCATGGTTATCAAAAATATATACATAAATATGTACATCGGTTATACAGATCAATTAGAAGATCGCTTTCTGAATAGTTTATGACCAGCAGATGGGTTTATTGGTAGTTTTGCTTTTGAATTCATGCCCAAATCACATACATGTGGGGGGTGCGTTTGCTTTCAGACCACAAACGTGGCCCGTTACACAAAAGTAACATTTTAAATTATTGTATCATCTGCAAATCAAATCCCTCCAACATGCACAATGATAATAGAGGCAAGGTTTTATTTATTTATTTCATTTTTTACCTTAGAAGTTTGTGCAAAAAAAAAGAAAAAAGAAAGATAATAAAGCTAGTTTATTAAAAATTATAAATGAAAAGTCTGGTTTCAGTATGACATATTGATCATTTGAAAAGGTGACACCCAACAAATACAGCTACTTTTTCATCCTGCCTGCAAGCACTGTATTTGAAAGTGCTCTATACTTTAACTTGAATTATGAACTTAAGGTCATTGCTTTCTTTTAATTAATACATTTTTTTTCAAACTGCACACGTAACTATATTTTCTGAGAAACAAGCGCCTCACCTGCTGTGTGTGTCTGATTACCATTAAAGAAAACAGTGAGTGATCGGGCCAGTGCGGTGCGCAGATAACACCCACCTCATATTTCTCCCTCAGTTACCATTAATATGGTATTCTGATGACGAAATTATATTTAAATTGCAGCTGCATTTAAAAAAAATAAATAAATCTTTCTTTGTGGAGATGAAGGTGGTGTTGGGGTGTGTGTCGGGAGGGGGTGGGGGGGGGGGTGTTAACGCTGCGAGCCGCTGAATGAAATGGCGTGGGGAGTCGGTGAGTGCAGATAAAGCCCTGCTCATGTATCAGCCTGCTCACCTGTCTGCAGCCAGACCGCTGTAATGGATAGACACGAGCTGCAACCATCACTCATACTCACACCGGCTGCTTCTGTGTGCGCGCGTGTGTGTGTGAGAAAGAGAGAAAAAGAGACAGAGAGGGAGTGTGTGTTTTGTGTGTTTGGTGGTGGGAGTGATTATACGTCTGCATGGGTGCATGACAGAGAGAGACAGAGACAGAGTGTGTAGCTGTGTGTGTATTTATGTCTGTGTGTGTGTGTGTGTGGTTATTTGTGTAATTCCTGTCTGTCTTTCTGTCATTTTGATTGATATTTCTAACACTGACACCATTTTAGTAGAATAGTCCCCCCCCCTTTGTCTTTCTCTCTCTCTCTCTGTGTGTGTGTGTGTGTGTGTGTGTGTGTGTGTGTGTAGGAGGAAGGGGTTATGGGAAAGGTGGGAACTGATGTGACGGACAGCTGGCTGGACACATAGGGCGCTGGAGCAGTAAGGGGTGAAGCAGTGCTGTCAATCCAAAAAAACCAAAACTAAAACAAAAATGCTTGGGGCTTTTATTGTGGAGGCAGGAGTGCTTTTACTGTGGAGTCAAAGAGCTTGTATTTAATTAACCACGTGTCATTAGGACTAGAAATCTCTGTCATAAGGACGACCTGACGAACAACGCTACAGCAGCGGGAGCCAGTGCTGGGTTGGGTTCTGGCAGTTATGTTGCGTTAAGCTTCGAGCTCTGCGTGGGTTTGGGTTTCATTATTTTCAAGTGTAATATATTTTTAAAAATGTCTCTCTTTTTCTTTCTGACTGTGCTAATTGCATGTGTCTGCATGTCATGTACTGCAAGTAGACATGTCTGGCCCACTGTCAAGTTACTGATTATTGATGATCTGTATGATACAGAAGACTGCACTTTGTGCCCCCTTGCAGACCTGCAATTAACGCTTGCCATTTTATTAACAGTAACCATGATCTTTCCTTAATCAAGTGTTTTAGTAGCTAACTGTAACAATACCGTAGCTGCCATCCCCAGACATTGAGTTCAGTCAGGTTAGCTCTTTAAGGCGTGGGCAAGGGCCAGGTTCAGGTCTCAGTTTTGGGTTCGTGCAGAACTCTAAAGGAGTAACTGCACCCAGTCTAATAATCTGGCTTGGGCTGCCAACTAGTGGTGACCACATGTTTTTTCTACACCTTGTGCATCAGTCTTCCTCAGAAAGGGCCTCAAAATGACTTATGCGGGGCGTCCCGGTAGCTCACCCGGTGGAGCACGCGTCCCATGTACAAGGCTGAGTCTGTTTCTGTCTCTCTTCAGCTGTTCCAATCAAATTGAGGCAAAAGTTCTTTAAAAAAAAAAAAAAAGTTGACATATGTTTATGTTCCAGTGACAAAGCCCTCTGACGGCGACAGGAATTATGACAAGAGAAAAGAACAAAGTCAGGGGACGTTAAGATAGAGTGATAAAGTCCACGGAGGGAGGAAGTCTGGGTTGGATGGGTGAGCACTGGACTTTAACACACGCGATCATTTCCCATTTCCCCAACCGCCAGTCAACGTTTTGTTTTTAAAAGCATGACCGTGATTGTTCAACGTTAACCTTAACCACGTGCTTATTGGACCCTTAACAAAGTAAACCACGATGTCACCCTAACCTGGAACGAAAAAATGCCTTTTAACCCAACAAGTCGTTTTTGTGCCTAAACCCTAACCAAACCCTGACCATAGCGTAAAGCATGTCACATCATCAAACGTTTTGTATTTTGCACGGTTTTGGAAGGCACAGACAAATGATGCCATCCTAACCAATACGGGCGTCAGGTCAGAAAATGCTTCTGCGTGTCATCGCATATCATTTCTAAGTGTCGTTTTTTGACGTTTAATTTGGAGGACTTGTTGTGTGCAGCAGCGACGTAGCGTGGAACTATAGTACTGCTCAGGCAGCACATTTGAAAAATTGGAATCGATACAGAGAAGATTAGCGTGGCCCTTATGACAAGTAAATGTGTCAAGTGTTTGCACTATAGTGCCACACGGGCAGTGTGGTCATAAGTATAACAGACCACAGCAGATGTACAACAGACTTATAGGCTACCTTTCAACCCATAGAGGCCAGTGCAGCTATATTTGAACTCCTTCCAGAATCTAGTTTGGAGTTACTCTTTAAGTGCTAGTCATACCCATAAACCAAAAGCACGCACAGGATGCAGGGCAGGTGGGGTTTGCAGGCTCTGGATATGAGAGGAGAGTAAGTGGCAGGATAGGGACCAGCGGAAATGTTATGAATCAGCAGACACAGTAACGCCAGGTGTGAATGTGTGTAACTATGCGAGTGTGAACAGGACCTTCCTAAAAAACAGAGCCGTTTGCTTTCTTCTCACCAATGATATCCAATAATGACCAACAACACACATGTTAAAATAATTTAGTCTTTTGAGTCTTTTGAGACTTTGTGTTGAATTTGCACTTCGTTACTAGAGGGTTTTCCATTCACCAATAGATTTTTTCAGAACTGGCATCTAGTGGCCATTAGAGGAACTGCAGCTTAAGACATTTCGCTTGAACATTAAAAGGGAAGTGCTAGGACTTTACACATAAAGTTCAGTTCATTCTTCACAAGGAGTTCCTCTCAGCCTGCGAAAGGTTGTACGAGGTCTTCTGTGGTGCTGAAGGGAGCTATCTGAAGTTTTAAAATAAAACCCTGGTGATGTCATTGGGGTTACCTCTCCTTAGGCTTAAACGCTTTAACAGAAAAAAAAACTTCTTTCAAGCGCGATGTACAGAGTTTCAAAGAAGTGGGCATTTAGGAGGCAGGGATGGTCTACTGAAAAGATGCTATCGAGTTGCATTATGGGAAATGTAGGATCGCGTGTTTTTGGAGTGTGACCCATACGGGGACTGGAATTCAGAATATGTCAGTCTCTGCTGCTTGGATTCGGACCACTGCTTTTTTTAATCTTTTTATCTGTCTCTTGTGAGTCCCTCAACTTCATGGAAATGCAACACTAAATCACTCGAGCGTGCCTTGATGCATGATGCATTTGTTACCTCTGTGGTTTCCATTTGCAAAACAAAAATCCCAGAAAAGCTGGGCAAACGTGAGCGTGCTCTGTCCCCTTTAATTGTGTCACGTCTCCTGATTTGCATGTAATGAAGGCTGCAAAATTTTGGCTGCTAGTGTCGCATGTTTTTTGTCACCTTGGGCCAAATTTTACGGTCAACAGATTTAACCTTAGCATGCTCTACAAATGTTACAAATATGTTTTACAGTATATGTGTAGCATATATGCACACGTACGTGAAAAAAAACAATTAGACAGACCATCCTTGTTTCAAGCCAGATGCCCTCATGCCTTTCTTTTCAAACAACAGGGATCGTTGCCATGCCGACCCCTGGGACCTGACCTCCCGAGGGGTGAAAGGTCAGCCTCCCAGCCTGCTGCTGTTGCCACAGTGATGAACGGCATCCTGAATAGTGTGTGTGTGTGTATGTGTGAGAGATAGAGGAAAGAGTTTTTAAGCATCTGCCTCTGTGCATTTGTGTGTGTGTGTCTGCTCGACACTACATCGCTTTAAGAGAGAGAGATGATGAGCAATGAAGAGAGATAGAGAATCCCATTGTGCACGTGTGTGTGTGTGTGTGTGTGTGTGTGTGTGTGTGTAAGAGAAAGACTGACTTTCGTTCCCCATCAGTCATAAACTGGAATAGAATTCTGATAATTACATTAGGAATATTACAATCTGATTATGGGACAGCAGCAGGTCCTGTGTTTAAATGGGCCACACACGGAACAAGGATTTATACACACACTGAACACACACTTGCACAACTCCTACAGAAGTACACTTCTGAGGCAGACGCACACACACACACACACACACACACACACACACACACACACACACACACACACACACACACACACAGACCAACAGAGGGTTCCTGTATCTATGTCTCCAGTGGGTCAATTTGCCTCAGGCCAAAGGAATGACATAAGTAGGGAAGGTCAAAGATCATGACACCGGGGATGGTAGTGGTGTGTGTGTGTGTGTGTGTGTGTGTTGTGCAGAGTAGGACAGAAATCATGATGCAAAAAAAGTCAGTTGTCCAGGAGAAAGCAACTCTCCTTTATATTAATATACAATTATACAATGAGCAGATGTACTAACTTCTCCACGGTCTTTAAAATCCGCTGGTAGATGCCAGATTAACGCGCTGCTAATAGTCTTGATAAACCTGCTTTCTGGTGCTTTTTGGAAAAATGTCAGACAGCTCATCGAAAACATGAGGAAAAGTGGGACGCGCAGCAACAAAAGCAACTTTCTTAGGACTTGAACTGTCAGCACGCAGTGCCGGAATACGACAAACCACATAACATTCGATTGTTTGCCTAACCACAGGATGACTTAAAACAGAATTACATTTGCGTAAATGAAAAAGAAACACTGGGCGTGACTTACACACATATTTAAAAGTGTGTTCTTCACATAGAAAGCACAGTATTCCAAAGCTTAATTACCATTAGCAAGCTGTAAACACAACAGTGACAACATAGTATGAATGAGTCTAAAGTTATAGTGAACCAAATGCATGGTTTGCATAGCTTGGTTCTCATGATTGGTGAAATGGTCACACAATGGTTGATGTTGAGTATTTATGTGATCATTAGTGGGAAAGCCCCCTGAAAATGATACATTTCCAAGGGAATGGTTTGGAAGAAAATTAATGGTATATTCGAATCATCATTGTCATCACAAGTCTTCTTCTTCTTCTTTTCCTTTCGGCTGCTCCCTTTCAGGGGTCGCCACAGTGAATGATGTGCCTCCATCTAACCCTGTCCTCTGCATCCTCTTCACTCACACCAATTAACTTCATGTCCTCTCTCACTACATCCATAAATCTCCTCTTTGGTCTTCCTCTAGACCTCCTGCCTGGCAGCTCCAACCTCAGCATCCTTCTACCAATATATTCACAGTCTCTCCTCTGAACGTGTCCAAACCACCTCAATCTGGCCTCTCTGGCTTTATCTCCCAAACATCTAACATGAGCTGTCCCTCTGATGGACTCGTTCCTGATCCTGTCCGTCCTCGTCACTCCCAAAGAGAACCTCAACATCTTAAGCTCTGCCACCTCCAGCTCTGCCTCTTGTCTTTTCTTCAGTGCCACTGACTCTAAGCTGTACAACATCGCTGGTCTCACCACCGTCTTGAACACCTTTCCTTTCATTCTTGCTGATACTCTAAACCATAATTTAACTTTTTGTCAAAATATTTTGGCAGCTGTACATGTCACCCAACCGAATCTAAACGCAAAGTTGTTTACACCTGTTCTGAAATGTGGAGTGAAAAGCCTGCCGTTAGGGAGAGGGGCGAGACCCGATGAATCATACAAATGGGGATAACGGTGCATCCATGCTGTTGCACTCCGCTGCTTACACACAAAGTGTCAGACGTAGTTGTGTGTAGAATGAATAAAGAGAGCTTGAGAGAGAAGTTAGTACCATGTCTGCTTTTACATCTTGTTGGATGCCCCAGGATTCGCCATCAGAAAGGACGATTCAGATGCTGTTAGACGATCCGACAAGAACGTCTACCGAGGCCTTCTACCTAAACCGCAAAAGAGGTTGTTATGGCCTTCCAAAACGACCCAATTCATTGTGACAAAAATGATTGATTTGAGCTGCTTCTGATCTGACCCACAGAGACGTCATCACGTTGGTGTGGTGCTGTAATAACACCACAACACTTCCACCTTTTTCTTCTGAGAGACAACAGTCATTTTAGGACGGTCTCAGTTTATAAAACATTATCAAATCATTACATGTTGCACCTACTTTGTAAGATGAACTGTGTCATATGGCTTACTAATTTTCCCATGTCACACCACTGTTTAGATGTGAGTGATGGCAAAATTGGTGCCTCCAAGTTTCAGCAACAAGATGTTGTAGTTGTAAAATAATTCTGCTTAGTAAAACTACCTCACAAACTCGTGCAAACTGGAATATCACTCATTTATAGCCGGAGCCGTTTTGTACGTCATGCTGCCTAAATGCATTGTGGGAGCAGGATGAATGTTTGTGGTGATATGTGTATTCTACCTTTTTCTGTGCGTGTGTGTGTGTGTGTGTGTGCGCGTGTGTTTGTGCAGTCAGCAGGAGAGGTGGAAAACAGCAGTTGCCTCTGCAGAGATACACAGAGGGCTTGTTCACAAAGAAAACAGATATCATTAGCTAGCTGCTGCACACACCCACCCACCCCCCATACACACACACACACACAAAATAGATATCATTAGCTGGCTGTTTGGTATTCATACCCATCCACTCTACCTCTCCTGCACACACATGTCGAGGCAGAAATTAGCCAGCAGCACCTGACACTCCATCATGATGTCGCAGCGGGATTTGGGTGTGTAAGTGTCCATCTGTGTGTGTGTGTGTGTGTGTGTGTGTGTGTGTGTGTACCACATTAGAGGCTGGGAGGAAGAAAAAGCCTCCAGCCATTAGCTACCTAACACACGCTCCCTTCCTGGAGGGAGAGACAGAGAGAGAGGATGAATGGACATTTACCGAGAATAGTTAGACATACATTGAAGAGGAGGAATAACAAATACTCATAGAACGCAAAGGACAAACACTGTCTGAGACAGTGGTTGCTTTCCTGAGGGTGTACATTTCAAAACTTAAGGTCGACAACATTGAACATGTGATGGACATTTGTAGATTTTATGGTAAACTCTGAAAATGCAATGAGATAACTTCTGTAATGAATTGGCGCTATATAAATACAATTTAATTGAATTGATAACATGATGAAGTTTAGTGTTTATTTACCATGTTAGCATGCTAACGTACAGTACAACGTAAGTACAGCTGAGGCAAATGGGAATGTCATTAGTTTTAGTGTTGAAAAAAGCGAAATGCTATGCAGCACAAAGGGAGGAACAGGCTCTACTTTATATTTAGTCTCTTGAAATCCTTGAGGGTGCTTCCAGCCAGGACCGGCCAGCTAAAATTTGCCAATTGTTGCTAAAGACAAAGTACAGAGAAGTTAATGGGAATGTTGTTTGTTTTGGAAGTATTTAGTAAGAAACCAAAGTATTGGACAAATTAAACTTTTGACCTGATGATGGCGCTCGATGAAAGGTTTTTAAGTCGACATTACAATTCATCTTGAGGGGAACATGAACAGGTGATCACCAATTTCATTAAGAGTTTTCTGGGGACCATCGATGTCTGAACCAATCTATACAATAGATTTGAGATATTTCACACATCACCAAAAATGTCAACCTTATAGTCACGTCGAGGGAACGTCAAGGTCATTAGCATTCATCCTCCGGGGGCCATGAGGATTGATGCCAATCAATCAAGCAGTTTTTGAGAAATTTAGCTCTAGACCAAAGTAGGAGCCCCTACCCGAACTACTGAACAACTTTGCCATCCCTTCAAAACACTTCATCTTCACTACTGTAGCAGTTTTCCTTCTCCTTTGTTTATTGCCAGCAGTAGGTAATGTTTTGTACATGGCCGTACTTCCAAAACTATGCTTACCATTTATCAAGTGTTGAATGCAGAGTCAGCCTGGAGTTTAAGCAAACTAATCCCCCATTCAGAGAGACACCATGACGCAGGTCAAACCTGCATTGGGGGTCAACGTGCATCAACCAGCCCTCCTTCACGACCCACCTCCTGACCAGGGTTAGACGCAGGTCAGGGGCTTTCTGGCTTTGGTGACCTGGCATTTCCACGAGGATCGGAAATTAATTCAATGTTACTGACCTTTAACCGATTCGCTGTAAAAGGAGAGAGACGAGCGACAAATAAAAAGCACTCAAGCATCAGTGATAAAGAGTACATAAGAACAGATAAAACTGAAACTTCAATTTCATCTGGTAATCATGCAGTGTAATTCAGAGGTTCATCTGTGAAGAATGGGTCCAACACAGGTTGAACACGCGTTGAGTAGACCTGCATCATCAGCATGTCTGCTGTCGGAAAGGGGTATAAAGAACCGCTGTCTAGGTCTCCCAGCCACTAAGGGGCATCCAAACAATTTAGAAATGCAAACCTTCTTTTGGTTCCCAGCTTATCTTTTTTTTATCATAGCTAAAGTACTTAGTTTCCCGAAAACCTCTGTTTAATGGTGGATTTGTTGTTCAAAATATGCTCCTTCTTTATAGCTATGCTAGTGGTTCCAGAGATGACAATGTTGGTCGGTTGGTCCACCACTTTGGTCCAGACTGAAATATCTCAACAAATATTAGATGGATTGCCATTCAATTTTGTACAGGCTTTTATGTAACTATTGTTGCTATGTACATTGTCATGCCTTTCTGAAATGCAAAATCAATTTCTGAGGAAATCTTGTTTTTGGAAAACAGTTTCTCATGTGGAAGAACTACAAGGGCATCTGACCGCAGCATGAATAAGCGTGTGAAACTCCATCCCTACTTGATCCAGGTTGAGGAATTCTATGAATAAAGCTAAAGAAATTGGTAAGATTAAGAAAAAAAAAACTAAGTAATATTAAGAACATCACCAATATTGATTTCATCATCAATCTGGATTTTACAAGCCTTTGAGTCTGGCTCCTGCCTGATCCGACCTGAAGCTGCCTATAAGTGAACTATTGATCTATTGACTATCATGTTCTGCATTGACTTCTGTTCTGAATCAACAATCTTCTCTTCAAAATCCTCCAAGTGGAGAGGAGAAATTGACATGTAGATGGAGAACTAATGACATAAATGTATTAGTAGTGATATTGTAAATCAGAGTGAGGGAAGAGGAGAGGCACCCAGAAATTGGAAGGAATATCGACAGCTGGGATAAGACCATCAACATCTCGCAAATATATGGTCAAACCCAAATGTACCAGTAACTGTATTACAAAATAGATTGTTGTCATTGTAACTAAGGGGCCCAGCCTAAAGAAAATGCTTTAGAGCAATAGTACACTAAGGTATAAGGACAGGGGTATCCATATACCTGTCTCATCCACTACGTGGCAGACAGACCCTACGTTTATTTTTAATTCTATTCTGTGACTTTTATATTGTGTCTCTCTTTTTTTGTCTTGCTTTTGTCTTATCATTAAGCACTTTGTGATGTCTGATCCACAAAGGCGCTATATAAACAAGCTTTACATTAAATCAGACAGCACGTTAGGGACACTGCAGGAAAGTCAATGTGTATCACTGCCTTGTCAAACAAATAGAATACATTTATGACAGGCGCATGTCCGGGGAGTGGTCTGGGTGGCCACCCCTGAAATCTGATTGTTGCCACACCATTATCCTAAACTACATATGGGTATCTGCCTGATCAGAGGTGGGACCTTAGTTCGGACCAACTGTTTAAGAAGTACTTTTGAATGTGCATTGTTTTCTTTTGTTTGTAGCCTATGTTTGGAAGTACAATTTCTGTTTTAGTACTTAAAGAAAAAAGTATGGACTAGTTATGTTCCATTTATATGGTGTAGCTGTGCTTGGTAGGTCTATTTATCTTTTAAATTAAAAATTTAAAAATAGGAAAACTTTAATGTGGACTTGGATGGTATCAAGGTATTACGGTATACCAGGGTTTTTAAAAATCTCAAAGGTATGATTTTCAATACTGACAAAAATACAGATGCTCCTCTTTCAATAAAATAAAAAAACTAAAATAACTAACATCACAGAAGTTGGAGAAGTATCAGTTCTGACATCACGTCGAAGACGTCTATGTATTGTGTTGCAGAGATATCTACTGAAATTAGCATGCCAACCAGCTAGCCCTGGACTCGTTCCAGCCTGGAATGTGTTGTAATACCTTGTGCCTCTAGAGGCAATATTCTGATAGTATAGCTCAGGTAGTTCCAGCTGGGAAATGTGTGCAAGGGGCAAACGCTACGTTACACAAGCTCTCTAATAAATATAAATATATAAAATAAACTCACAAAATGTAAAGAAAGGAAATATTCTTACAACTATTTTCCTTATCAAGCTGAAAAATACAACCATGCACCTTCTGAATTCACGGTTCTCTCTTTCACGGAACTATTACGTCGTAAAACACATTCAAACTCTGACAGAAACAAAATATTACTCACCAAAACCATCTTGGTTAGTCTTTAATCTGTTTCAACAATCACCATCTCTGGTTTGGTTGAAATAAGTCCTTAATCCGCCGAGTTAGATGTGAAAATATTCTGGCTCTACAACTGTTTTTCTCCACTGCCTCTCTCGGTCATTGCTGGCCTCTTTGTGCTAATGGGTTAGCTCTCTGAACAAGAGCCTGTCACCGAGCAGTGGCTAACACTCTTCAGAGGCAGACCATTAAATTAGCACAATCAAATGACAAAAATTGTCCAAAGAATCACTCCCAAAAAACAACCGATAGCTGATATGTTTGTCCAATCGTCCAATGGCTGCGTAGGATTGTTTCGGACTCGTGTGATCCAAACATTTCCGATAACTCCACAGCGTTGTAAAGTCCAAAAGTATTATGTATTATTATTATCATGTAGACCTATAAAAACACTGCAATAGTCAATCTTTTTTTTTTTTTTAAATTGTGTGCTGCATTTAAATTCAGACTGTGTTTAGAATATAACTACAAGAGTGTGAAGTGGATGGCATTAAAAGAGCCACCGCGTGTGGACGTGCCCTTCACAGGTGCCACAGAAAATTACCTGTATGCTGAAGGCACCATGCAAACACAATAAAACAATCTGTAAATGCCTGAAGTGCTGGGATGGTGTTTGTGGGAAGTGCACAGCCAAGGTTCCGAATGTCTGGCAAAGTGTGTTTGAGCACAGTGTAGCAGAAATAATCTCAAAATCAATGCATTCTAATAGCAGATAAACTTTACCCTTTGGTGGTTTTAGGTATACAGCGACTATTGGCGGTTCTAGTGTTAACATATGGCATCAGTGCATAAGTAATAGAGACAGATAAATTATTATAGAAAGAAAAGTAAAAAAAAAAAAAGTAAAAAGGATATTAAGAGAGGGAGAGGAAAAATCGACAGCTTGGCGGACTATTGATGTCTTGTCATTCAATTGGCATAACATTATTGGTAACAATATTAGAACTGTACCCTCTTGTCATTGCTAATATGGCTGGATTGATGCTATGTGGGCAGGTATTGACCCAGAAGCCCCACGGTCCTGTTCTCTTAATAACATAAAGAGTGTATTACAATCAGTATTTCACATTTGTGAGTCGTTTAACTGTGGATGTGATCCAGAGCAGTTTACAATGAGGGAAGCAGTGGGAAGACCCATGTTCTTACTTCAACAAAGGACAAAGGACCACTTTTAGATTAGTCTAAATCAAGTCAAGTTAAGTAAATTTTATTTATATAGGCCAAAATAAGGAATCGCAAGTTTTCCTTTAAACAGCTTTACAGTCTAAACTCCTCGTTGGGATAGGGACCCCCCGGCCACAGTATGTCCGCTCGGAACGCTGCGTCTCGGAGCTGGTGGTGAGCAGCGCTGGTGCACCCCAAGGAACCATACTGGCACCATTCCTGTTCACCCTCTACTGTACAACTGAGACTTCCACTTCATCTCAGGAACGTGCCACTTCCAAAAGTTATCTGATGACTATACCATGAGCAAGCACTTGGCCACGGGGCCATGACGAGAGCATGCAATATAGAGCCAGACTCTGCATTTCCTGAGGCAGAAATACCTGCTGAAAATGACAGAAGGAGAGAGAAGAGAGACAAGAAAGCACTAAACTATGGGGGAGAGAAGATGTCGAGTTAGCAACATAAATGGGGTAAGAATCCATACAGATAGAGAGGGAGAGGAGGCGAGAGGTCAAGTCTCCCGGCGGTCTAGGCCTATAGCAGCATAGCTGAGGGATGGTCTCAGGACTCACCTGAGCCAGCCCTAACTATAAGCTTTATCAAAGAGGAAAGTCCAAAGCCTATTCTTAAATGTGGACATGGTGTCTGGCTCCCGAAGCGGACTGGTGATACTCACGAAGCTGCATTTCTTTAACATTTGCAACAAGCTACTGAAGATTTTGTATTAGTCTGTGGTAGCCGGTGCACTATTCTTCTGTGTGCTGGGGAGGAGGCATCAAGGCTAGTGGTCCCAGACCTACTATATAATAATACTGTATTACTACTATATTGTTATCATTGTGCTTTTATTTTATTTTTCTATATCATGGTAGTTTCTCCAATTTCTATTATATATACTTATATATTGGTACAATATACTTATTAGGTATATTGTACCAATACAATAATACCTAAACTATATATAGGTCATACATACAATGGCTGTTGGAGTTGCACTAATGGACTTCTTTATGCACTTTTTAGTTTTTCAAACAGTTCTTTATCTGTTTCAGGCAGCCTCTGTGCTGCTGAAACAGTTGGAACAGTGAATTTCCTGTTAGGGATCAATAAAGTCTTATCTTATCTTAAGGTTTGGTTAGGTTTAGGGAAGATCATGGTTTGGGTTAAAGTAACTACCCAGCTATTGCGGTTTGGGTTAGGGTAGATGCACCTTTTTTAAGCTATGAGGTATAATAATGCCAGCCAAAAAAGTGCTAATAGTCTACCTCAAGCTTAGGTACGACTGCACCCCTCACACCCCCTTGGTTTGTTTTAGGCATTTGAACAAAGACCAATGGTGGTGTCTATGTCCCAAGTCAAGATATTGGTAAGATTCTGATCATTGTTATGATATTGTATTGTAAAAAAAGACATTGTTATAATAAAGCCGTTGTTATTACAATCTAGCTATCGTAACCCCTTCATTTCCCCCAACTTCTTTTAAATGAAACAAATCATTTGAATTGCAAGTAGAAAAGTGGTGAGTAAAAAAAGACAATCACACCTCCCTCCTCTGTATCCATTCATCCCCCTCTCTCTGCCTGCTTGTAGCTGAAGAAGATACAACAGACGTGACAAGGATGAAAAAGAGACAATGAGAAAGATGAAAACGGGATAGGAAAAAGGAGGAGGGAGTGGAGCGCCGCAGGGACACATGAGGCTTTTTGTTTGTCCTGCCTGGTGAGTTTGTGACCGTTTACACACACACACACACACACAAACAAAGATGCACAGAAGCATTACACACTCTGATTTGCATACATACGCTTGCACAATATAGATAAAAACACCACAATAAGCTCATACACACATGCATAACACTAAAGTGTATGTGCGGCGATACACACACTCAGCATGCGCTCAGAAGGAGAGAGTGTGTATATGAGTGTGTGTAGAGTTGGCACAGCTGCAGCTCTGGGTGGGGGGTCTGACACTGTATTGCCTCAGAGTAAAGACTCCGGTGCTGTGTGTGTGTGTGTGTGTGTATTAGTGTCTCTGTACACGTTTGAAATGCTTAACACAGTATTGTGAGCGTATACATCAATGTGCATGTGTGTGTGAGTGTGTGTCGGTTTGTGTGTATGGGGGTCTTGACCCCCATCAGTCTCACTCAGGACTCACTTAACAGCACCAGAGGGGGCCTCCGGCAACACGAGCACCAGGGGTGGGAAATGTGCGTATGTGTGTGCTGTGCCGAGCAAGCAACGGACATAAACACAAACACACACACACCTAACAGTACACAGCTCATTGTAACTCATTGTACTTCTGCTGCTTCCTTAGACTTTATATTGATAATCAAAAATGACTAACATTCAATCACAGTTAATAAAGACTGGCACATGATCAACATACTTTCTTTCAGCTTAAGATAATCATTTACCAAACCACTTTAGCACACAAGCCTTTCCTACTCAACACAGGCAACACCGAGCGAAGAAATTGCTAACAAGCTGACTTTTTTTACAGTTGTCTTCACAAATGGAGACGAAAGTAAAATTATCGATCCTAAGCAGAAGCAAGAAAGCATTCTGGTTTCCTTGAACGTACAACAGTACGACATACAGAGAAATGATGTAAAATTTTGCCACGCAAACTGACACTTTTATCGAAATAATTAAATCAGTTGCATATTAACAATGTGATCATGTTTCCCTGTGGGTGGCTAAAATGGTAAAACAATTTGATTTAACAACTCGGATCGAGAAAAGGTAAGCTAGAGTACTTGCAGTGGTAATTGGGAGGATCAGGAGAAATCCCGGGGGGCACTGAGGGATGAATCCAGTGCGGACTAAAGCTGGAATTATGCCTCTGCGGAGAGAAGTGTAAATGTATTTGTGAACCTACAGTACACAGAGAGCTCGCAAGGCGACGTGCTCACCACCGGATTCTCAACAATCAATGTATTGTAGATCTGCAAGCTGATTGGTTGATCCAACGTCCTGTAGGGACGTTTTCTCGGTTTTTTCTTTCAAAGTGATGGCGCACATTTGAGCCCAATACTGCCACAAGTGATCGTCAAGCAGAGAAGAGGAAACCAAGTTCTTCTTCGGCGCATTTCATATCGTCGCCTATCTTGCCATTGTTCTGTCCATTTACGTTGATAAATCTTGATTTTTTTTCGCGTTTGTTTTACTGATGTAGTGGTTTGTAAACACTTTCACTGGGGTGAAATTCTGATTTCTTTTATTGTGTGTTTTCTCTACATTGTGGTTTGCTAAATGGGACCCTGCTTCCGAATGCACATGTGCGTTATACCCCTAATCCGTACAGGGGTATACGAAGGACACACCTGCTTAAGTAAATGGTAAATGGACTGTACTTGTATAGCGCTTTTCTAGTCTTTCTGACTACTCAAAGCGCTTTTACACTACATCACATTCACCCCATTCACACACATTCACACGCTGATGGCAGGAGCTAACTGCCCATCAGTACAACTTAAACTAATCATTCACACTCACTCAGACACCGAAGGCGCAGCTTCGGGAGCAGTTCAGGGTTCAGTATCTTGCTCAAGGATACTTCGACACATGGCCGGGGGAAGCCGGGATCGAACCGCCAACCTTCCGATTGGTGGACGACCGCTCTGCCACCGAGCCACAGCCGCCCTGCAGCTAACAAACTGATTCCAGCTTAAACACACTTGGTCTCTCACAATCCATTAACTACTACCACTAGCCCACAATAAGAAATACTGTGACTGCTACAAATACTGTACTACTGCGACTACTTTTATTACTACTGCTACAACTACATTAAATGATGCAACCACTGTACTACCACTACTGTTACTTCTCCTTCCTTCTTCACCACCGCTTCTCATACTTGTGAAAAGCAAAGTTGGTGCAGCTCTGGGTTCAGTTTCTCAGACGTTTCTTCAGCCTGGTTTCCATCCAGCCTTCACTGCTTACAGTATGTGTGGTAATGTGATATTTCTCATTAAACCAGGCAATATAAGTCAAACAGACAGCACTGAAACACAATGTAGCCTCTATGTGAATGTGTGTGCGTGTGTGTGTGAGTTGTTTTTGTGCTGTGCTGGATGAGTGGGTGTGTTCCAACAAGACAGGATATTCATTAATTTGGGAATAATTGATTATCGGCTTGTAACGTTTATTACTTGGCTTAAGGCGGTGGTTGTGTGTCTCTGTGTGTGTGTGTGTGTGTGTCTGTCGCAAAGCTGTACAAAAAAGTCCTTGTTTTTAACTCATTTTACCAACGAAGCCCATGATAATTGTAGCGCACAAGAAGCATTCTTCCATTTTCTTTCATGCGTCAGTGACCTATGACCTCCTTTGGTTGTGTTCTTGTAATATTGGCGAATGACCTTTTACTCATTTTGACCTCAGCGGCAGTCTCTGTGGGTGAGGGAGAAATTATGAGAATGTAATGTGTGAATTTCCATCCAGACACCCTGCGGTGTCTGAAGGAAAAGAAAACACAGAAAAGCAACAAAGAATGTGAGAAAGAAACACTTCTTAAATCAGTCTGACACCCCTAAAGCATGGCATGACAGCTCTTCTAGTTAAAAAATATTTGCCGTCTTCAAGCTTCACCTCAGACATTCACGGCTAGGAGTTTCCAAGCAGAACTAGGCAACAAGGCGACGGGCAAATCAGGTTCAGCCTTCCTCCAGTCCAGTCCAGAAGGCGGTGGTAATGCACCCTGGAGTTGTCTGCTAACTGCCAAAAACACCAGAGGAATAACTTGTACACTTCAGCAGCCGTGAATAACAACAGAAAGTGCACGCCGTTATCCCCATATTTGATTGATTAGTGCGGCTCCCCACACTCTAAGATGGCCCGCTTTTCACTCCACTCTTGAGTTTGGCTGTTCAGAACAACTATAAACGCTTGTGCCTTCTGACCTCGCATGAATGCATGCCTCCACCTTTAGGAGTGGTGTACAATCCAAAAAGGCAGCGTTGAGGAATACCCCCATGAGTTTGAAGGTTTATCAGACAGGAAAACACTGCATGGTGGTTATGAGGGTGGATTTGCCAACTCTGGAGTGTTGTCACAGCGACAATTATTAGAGCCTCCGTCGCGATTGTGAGGTAAAGAGTAGAATAGCCATGTTCTAGTTCCGAGCACTCCCAATGCTGTATATGACAACGTTGCTGTATCAGTCCTTCAACATCAGAAATAGATACTGCTGTTAGCTATAGTCAAAACAGCTCATTACAGACACAAGCACAGAGTCTCGATCAACTTACTACATTGGTTTGGATCTGCCACAGTAACCAGAGTGGCTTGAGTGTTAGACAGAAAACGATTCTAAGCTGACATGGGGCGGCTTGGTGGCAGAGCGGGTCGTCTACAAATCGAAAGGTAGGCGGTTCGATCCCGGCTTCCCCCAGCCATGTGTCGAAGTATCCTTGAGCAAGATACTGAACCCCAAATTGCTCCCGAAGCTGCGCCTTCGGTGTGTGAGTGTGTGTGAATGATTAGTTTACGTTGTACTGATGGACAGTTAGCTCCTGCCATCAGTGTATGAATGTGTGTGTCTGGGTAAATGTGATATGTAGTGTGAAAGCGCTTTGAGTAGTCGGACGACTAGAAAGGCACTATACAAGTACAGTCCATTTACATGCAGCAAACTTGCCATGAGCCGGAGCCAAACCCGGGTCCCTGCGGTGAGGACAATAGCCTCATATGTGGGTGCGTGGGTTTACCGAGTGAGCTAACCGCGCCCCATATTTGGGTTTTTTTAAGCGCTGTGTCCATCATTGTTGTAGCTCCCTCCCTGGGGGGCTACACACCCACTGCCCAAAGGTTGACGCCCAGCAACGATCTGAACACAGCAAAATATGAAAATACAGGCAGGGGGCAGGGTCACTGCAGCACAGGAGGCTGTTCCACAGTGGCGGCTTGTCAATAGAGGGCGCTGGGGCGCCGCCCCCATCAAATTTCCAGAAAATACATGTATATAGAAATGAAAAAAAATTAAAGAATAAAATAGTTTACTCATACGATGTGCCAGCTGGTAGTAAGAGCCTCAGCATTTAATAAAAATCGGTTAACTATTTTATATGTTTTGGCGAGGGACGCCGGCCAAATGGATGTCTATCAATAGTCCATAAATAGTCCATAAATCTTCGGGCAGCATGTGACCTGCAGCTGGTCTAATTGGTTTCTTAAAGACTCTCCTCCGGACGCAGGTCGCTGCATCCCTGGCGAATCACAATTGGATATCTGTTATTTTATCCAATCTGATTGGTTCTCGTCATCCGTTATTCAACTTTACACTCTTGGCCACTTCTGCGAGAGTGCGCGGGCGACACCGTCACCCCGACTGCGCCAAAACCTTGCTAGGCTGATCACCTTCGTAGCGATGGCAGCAGTTACACCAAATTATGTCATTGATTTAAAAAAAAAAAAAAAAAAAACCTTTCATAAGGCGTTCGCTGGAAGAAAAAAAAAAAAAAAAAAAGGATAAAGGATCTCGGACCGGACCATCCCGATTTACAAATCCAGCAGCAGGCCAGTGACAGAATGAAGCTAACGTTACACTCGGAGCTTCAAGCGCGCCAGTTATGAGAAACGGAGGTGGCTGGTTGGATGTGACGTCAGCAATGCCCTTTTTTGCTTTCCCTGTCTTATTTCAAAGTGTTCCCAACCTTGAAAAGACTAGAAACTTTCCTCAGAAACACCATGACCCAGGAGAGGCTGAATGCCCTGGAAAAATAATTATCCCCAGCCGCCACTGCTGGTCTGGTTGTTCCTCCTGTATGTGCGAGAGGCAATCGGCAGATCAAAATATTAAAAAGAGTAATAGGTCAAAATAAACCATTATGAGTCTCAGTATCATTTATAAAATCTTTTTCTTAAGTTTTTCATCTTCATCGTCTTGGAAAAAAAATCTATTATTGAAATTCTGATTAAAATGTTTCAACAGCGACACCTGCAGGGCAGAGGGGAAAGGGCAGTCTGTGTGAAGTGGTGGTCGGGGGCAGCGGGGGACGGGCTCCCGCTGTCCTCCTTAGTGCCAAATCTTTTATATCAATTTAATGTACTTGACTTCATGCTAATCTGGCCAGAACACATAAACTGATACTCGAACGGTGGACGTCCTCCCTAACAATCCACAAACCAGAATACAACACTGACAGTAGCAGCAAGTTAGAAAGGAAATTATAATGTGCAAATTGCTTTTAAACACATCACTAAGAAATTACATTTTATACAAATTAGCATTGTCCTTAACTAGTAACTGATAAACAGTGTGGCAAGTCATAAACTTAAATATTCCTTCAAATAGATACGAGTGAAATCACATGCCCATGTCGCATAGAAATTGTGACAAGGAATTATTGTACGTTAAAACTGAAAAATGATTTTAAAAATATACCCGAAAATGTCAGCATGCAGCCTGGTGTTGATGCACAGTTGAACACATAGACCTGAAGGAGCTGCTCATGGCTCGAAGCCAAAGTGAATGAATTGTGGTGCCAAAGTGAATGAATTGTGGTCCAGAGAAAGTTTGGATCCCGAAAAAAGCTATTCATGAGGTTTACGAAATTGGTTACAAGGGATCTGCATTATTGTTCCAAAGCCACAGTGTGGATGGCATCGGTCAGTGCACACCTTGTATTATTTCCTGTACATTCATTTCTTGTATAATAATTGCCAACACACAACACTGATGACACTTATACATTGCAGTGTCATAATACAATATGGACTTGAAGTACACACTTTGTTTCTGATACACTTTCTTTGTCAACGTGTAGTTGATGGAAATGTATGGATTTTGAATTTTAGCTCTTGGAACACTAGAAATGTTTGGGTATCTGTGTGTGTGTGAGAGACAGAGAGAGAAAGAGAGAGAGAGAGAGAGAGAGAGAGCAAGGGTTAGGGAGACAGGCAGCACGGCGCCACCACTACAACATCCCCCCAATCAACGAGGCCCCTCTGCATGTGTTCCTGCTCTCTAAGTTAACTCAATAAGGAAAGCACACTAGAAAGTGTGTGTGTGTGTGTGTGCTGTCACAGCCTTGATATGGTGGCACGGAGGAATTTGATTGGCTCCAAAGAAGACGTCAAGTGGAAAACAAAAATTGTCATTAAACAGATAAATGCTGGTAAGAATTCCATATTCCACTATGTCAAACATTGATTTGACCCAAAACTTTTGCAAGCTTAATTCAACATTTATTATAAAAGGCTCATGCATTAGCAAGCCAGTGCCCCAGCTCCTATTCACTCACTTTACGGAGGCCAAAATAAATTATACATAAAACCAGGAGTATGGAATTGTTTAATATACAAAAGTAATTTAAAAAGCCAACATCATTTCTGTATATATGCGAACAGTGTTACCCATATATCACCAGTGTCAGACAGATTTGAGAGTTTTACAACTCTAAAACGTACATGTATAATTAAAATATATTACCTCTATTTTACTATGCAATCTTGAGTTTACATCTGATTCGCTATGAGAGAGCTATAACTTCATATCCCATCTTTTACTATAAATTGTGGTTGTTACCCTCTAGTCCACCATCATTTGCCCTGTGTTTATAGGACAGTGACGGGTTGAATCAACCAAGGGCGTTTCTTTTGGGAGGGTTTTACTGACCTACATAATGCTGGTGATCATGGAAGAGTCACTCTGAACAAATGCAGATCACATGGAAATTAAATATAAATCTGTGTTTTACTCCATATGGACTCTTGCTATTGTTTTCTTGTTTAATATTTGTGGTGTTTTTTTTTATTTTAATTTGAGGAATTTGTTTATGAAATATGCAATTCATTTGACAAGAGAAATTTAACTCAAGGTCCCCTTACTAGCTTTTTAACAGAACTTTCCATTGCATCTCATGGTCTGCATTGCTCGCCACAAGAAGCTCTGGGAAAAGCTTGTGAGTGGACCTTGAGTTAAGATTTTTTTAAACTACAGCACGATTTCTTAAATCTAGAATAAACCTCCATGCTCACACAGTTACTTAACACAATTAAGAATGTGTAAAAGCATAGACAGACTCAGTTCACTTAGTTCTTGGGTCATAAAGAATGTTTTACATGACTTAATTACCTTAATAAGTAATAATTATAGCACATATATGTGTCATTATAAGATAGTAATTTGTAAAAAAAAATTAATTGTAAATCAACTGTTTATTGTAGTTAATTAACTGTGTGCTGTTTGTATCCTGTTAAATCAGTATTGATTTTTTTGATTCCATATTT
This sequence comes from Coreoperca whiteheadi, assembly GCA_011952105.1. Lineage (NCBI taxonomy): Eukaryota > Metazoa > Chordata > Actinopteri > Centrarchiformes > Sinipercidae > Coreoperca > Coreoperca whiteheadi. Next base: position 1,299,853 of record WNGW01000002.1, on the reverse strand, counting down.
ATAAAATCATTATTTTCAACTCTGGTAGTTAACGCTCCTCTATACCACTATTTGCTTTTATACGCATTTTAAATATTTATAATTAAATATTAATTCATGATGAGTCTTGTTAATATTAGTCTTCTTATTCATTTTTTAGGATATCACTCTCATTTCACAAGTAATTTACTTATGCTGTGAAAACACTGTTACTATGACTCGTCATTCACTTTAAATTTGTAAGTGATTAGCTATTCACTTTTATGCAGTCAATTGATGCTAGCGGGTTGGCGTCAGTGGGAATCAAGGCTGTGGTGTTTCAGTGACAGCGCAGCTTTGTGACCACAACAAAAGTGTGAGTTGAGAAATATGATGTACACGTACACACACACACACACACACAATGACAGAGAGAGGGAGATTTACTGATGTTGGATTGACATATGTGACTCACAAAACCTGACAAGTTAAATAACAAAAGGCCGCCCCCCCCCCACTGCCTCTCTCTCTCTCTCCCTCCGTCTCTTTGTGCTTCAGGGGATCAAACTCCGCCCACCCTCTCACTCGACCATTCTCTCTTCCCCGCCATTGGTTAATCCACCCCTATTCTGCTGCCTGATTGGTTAGCTGGATCTCTCTCCCTCGCGCTCTCTCTCCGCCCCTCTCTCTGCCCACCCCTTTCCCTTTCTCTCTCTCTCTGCCCACCCCTTTGCCTCTCTCTCTAATTCAGTCCAATCATTGTCTTGGCTATCAATCAGCTCAGACAGAGTGTGGGGCCCAAGTGAAAAGAAGAGAGAGAGAGCATAGACAGCTGTTAACCCTTCTCTCTCTCTCTCTTTGTGTTTGATTTTTTTTTTTTCTGTTCAGAGAGAAGGTGGAGTGATGGCGGTGTGGGCATTAATCAAACTAACCCCCTGGAACGGCATCGCACTCACACACACAAACCATGCGTGTGCGAATACACACAGTGACAGTGAGTTTGCCTCTTCATGGACAGATGCTCGCTCGCTCACTCTCTCTCTGAGCTCAGCTGGTGGTAGAAGTGTATTCAATTCCCTGTAGAAGACGAGGGCAGCTGGCAGAGCTCTGTTAGTGTGGTGTGCATGTGTGTGTGTGTCAGGGGACGAGGACCCCATTGGGGTCTGGTCTGGCTAGGTACCACCTGACACACAGACAAATGTGGGTCTAAAATGACGCGTGGAGCCGTGAAAGAGGCGCGCCGCGGTCATCGTGCTTCCCCACCACGCTCAGCATTGTGGGAAGTTGGGGGGGCGGCAGCGTTTGAGAGAGTAGACCAGAGAAGAAAGGAGGCAGGGAAAAATGAGAAGGAGAGAGAAATGAAGAGAAGTGTAATAAAACAACCTGACTGAATGGACACAGTGAAGGATATTTTAAAACGTCTTCTTCTGACTGTAGCGGGCTTTCAGGTGACATTACACCATCTGGCGGCCATTGTGGGGGGCTTCTGCTTCTGAGAAACAATGGCTGCAAACAGTCGATTGTTGGCTTCAAATAGAACTCATTACTGTGTTTTTTTGAAATGCAAATTCAAGGACTCAATATGTTTGAACTGGTGAGAACATTGTTGTTAATCAACTGACACCGAAAACGGACTCCGTAAAGACGTGTTCAGACGGTTCGCTTTATTCAGGCAAATTTGAGCACTGGAGGATTTATTTTGAGTCGTTGTTTATTCACGCAAAACAAAAAGCCAATGTACATACGTAATGCAGCTAGCAAGTAACTAGTTGACAGCTAATAGTCTGACGGATCTCAAAACTCACCAGGGACTCCAGTTGTCCTTGTACATTTATGAGGCACATTCAGAAAGCCCCGAGCACAACTATTTTTCTCAAGTTGAATCATTTACATCTCATGAAAGGCAGTTTCACTTCAGTTTACGCTGTGAATTTGAGTTTATGTGCGCCCACTTGCATCTTTCTGCTGGCTTTCTACGTAGTTGCGCCGTGTCACAAAATTCACTTTCCGTCTGCATTTCACAATCAAAAAGGAAACCGTGCATTTAACAAAGTTAACTAATGGTTGAGAACCATTTTTGAAACGCCAAAAATAATGCCATTAACAGTTAGAGATGAGAAGAAACATGGAGTGTTTGAAATTGTGGTGGCAACTGTTAATCAAGTTTATAGTGTCACCCTCAAAAAGACAACGTGACTTGATGGCTATAAAACCTTACAGCTATTACCATTTCTTTTGTGTTGTAAACAAGTCTGATTAGCACACAGCATCGACCTGGGACAGTTGAGCAAAACAACTGATTAAGTTCAATGACAACATTTTGCCATGCCTTAATGCAAATCATTTTGAATGTTTTGTTTTCTACAATATCTGCACATGGCAAATATGGCATGGTTAAGGTTAGGGAAAGACCATGGTTATAGCAAATAAACCATGTTTAAGTTGTGGTTAGGGTCGGGCAACTAAAACACTTCGTTAACTTTAGGGAAAGATTGTGGTTATGGTTAAAAAAAAAAGCAAACATTAATTGCAGGTCCGATAATGGACATTAACTCCAGCATGCTGCATAAGAGTCAGATGCACTTAGTGCCCATTCACCACTCTGTCCTATACATCCTTACTTTCAGTGTCGTTGCATAAAGGGCACACTACGTCCTGCGTTGGCACTGAATCATGAGGTGTAGAGTAGTCCAATATGAACATAAGTCAAGAGACACAGGAACGAGCCATCCTTTTGTTATCTAGAATGCTGATAATCACTGTGTTTAGTAAATTATCCTGCTGGCTCAAGAGCAACCGTGGCTTCCTTTTATATCTTAAGTTCTGGCCATCGCGGTTTCCTTACGTGCTGCGGCTTTGCAATAGCAAAGTACTTCATTGCATTTTGAATCCATCCATCCATTTTCTACCGCTTATCCGGGGCCGGGTCAGCAGTCTAAGCAGACACACCCAGACATTTCCTCCAGCTATTCCGGGAGAATACCGAGGCGTTCCCAGGCCAGCCGAGAGACATAGTCCCTCCAGCCTCCTCCCGGTTGGACATGCCCGGAACACCTCCCCAAGGAGGCGTCCAGGAGGCATCCGGTTCAGACGCCCAAGCCACCTCAGCTGACTCCTCTCGATGTGGAGGAGCAGCGGCGCTACTCTGAGCGCCTCACCCTCTCTCTAAGGGAGCGCCCAGCCACCCTGCGGAGGAAACTCATGTCGGCCGCCTGTATCCGGGATCTTGTCCTTTCAGTCATGACCATAGGTGAGAGTAGGAACGTAGATCGACTGGTAAATAAAGAGCTTTGCCTTGCAGCTCAGCTCTTTCTTCACCACGACAGACCGGTACATTGACCACATCACTGCAGAGGATGCACCGATCCGCCTGTCGATCTCCCACTCCATCCTTCTCTCACTCGTGAACAAGACCCCAAGATACTTAAAAACTCTTCCACTTGAGGCAGGAGCTCTCCACCAACTTGAAGGGGACAAGCCACCCTTTTCCGGCTGAGAACCATGGCCTCGGAGGTGCTGATTCTCATCCCCGCCGCTTCACACTCTGCTGCAAACCGTCCCAGTGCACGCTGAAGGTCCTGATTTGATGAAGCCAACAGGACATCATCATCTGCAAAAAGCAGAGCCGAAATCCTGTGGTCCCCAAACCGGACTCCCTCCGGCCCCTGCATTTTGAATAACCTTTTAAATGACGACCTGCAAGCAAGCAGTTTCTGTTCATGTCAAATAACTTGCGTCTGTTTTGGCACTCCGTCATAAAATCTGACCCAGCCCTGTAACTCAGCGTGGAAGCTGGTGAATCCAAAAAATGTATATGGAGTGAAAGCCAAATTGTGGCGAGCAGAGCTGAGTTGTGTACGTTCTCGTACTGACGCTCCTCAGGCTCCTACTGAGTATAATGTAGGAGGAGAAGCTTTGGCTTGACACTTAACTGTCGCATTAAAAAACACACAAAAAAAAAAATAGACTATGCATTATTTTGTGTCTTGCATGAACCCAGACAGTCAGCAATTCAGATCAAAACAACCGTCCGTACATGAACTATACGGAATGCAACTCTGAAAACTCCTCCGGCCTTGAATAGACACACTGGTGGTATTGCTGATATTAGTCTGCTTCTTGTAGACCATCCACTTCTAAATATTAACTGCTGCCATTCAGTCAGAATTCGGGCTGGACAGATGGTCAGTTGTGTAGGACTTATGCACTGAAGTAATATTTCACTGAGCCCTAAATTCCCATTATTAATACCATCATTCTTAACTTTCATAGCCTCCACAATCTGCTTGTGGCCACTGAAGAAAAACTAAACCCCTCCAAAGATGAGAAGAAAAGAACAGAAATACACAGGAACCATGTCAGGGCATAGGATGCGAGGAGATAAATATTGCTAATCTGGAGGTCTCTCTCTCTTACACACACACTTATCAGCCCGGATAGTGACATGTTAATGGATTAGTTTCATGTAATGCTGACAATGATAGGGTGGTGTTGGTGTGTGTTTGACAGACTGACTTGTGAATGTGTGTGTGTGTCTGTGATAAGCAAATTCAAATGACATTGATTCTGCACCACTATACAATTGCCACAACATCCATTTGAGCCCTATGTTCACATGTGTGCGTTCTTCCAAACGGATACACAGATCTATTTCCTAAAGGAGCATGTTCATCTTTTTAAATTGAACTTTAAGCCTTTTAAAAAAAAGACAAATTTGTCTCTCACTTACTGGCCTATAGTATGTTCCTAAAAACAGTTTGTTCCATAGTAAAAATACATATGTACCCTGTAATTATTTTGAAATAAACCTAAAAGAAATTAAACATTGTAGTTTGCCTATCTAATTTTATTTTTTTGTACCCTCCAATGTTAGGAAGTAGTATATGGTAATTGAAATTAGTCAGATTTATTAAGTGCTACACTTCTCATATCCCCAAAACTCCAGCTTTGTTGTTCAGTAATGGTCATATTGTACCCCGTAATATATTAATGGTTCAGCTATAAAAAAGTACTTAGAGTATAAGTTCTCTTTAAGTTCCTCCCCAACATGCAGATTGTTACACAGTAAGTCCTACTGTGCCCTGTAGTATTAGAATAGAACAAGTACCCGTTAGTAAAACCTACAGTGTAAATACTTTGAATTTCCCAGACTGTTACATCTTTATTGTGACAATGGGGTGTTGGCACAGGGGAAAAGAGAACCCAGATGCAGACCTACTTGGTTGAAGAGTGGAGTCTTTATTGCAGGTTGAAGGTAGGCAGACAGGTAAGCAAAAAAAACGCCAAACGTAGATAAACTCCAACAAAACCCATGGACAGAAGAAACCAACTCCATAGACGACGAACTGACAGAGAGACAGGGAAACACACAGACTAAATACACTCAAGGGAAGGCGCGACAAACAGGCCCAGGTGCACAACGAGACACAGGTGAAAACAATCAGCAAATCAGGGACAGGAAGCAAAACCAAAAGACACATGAGGGAACAGACAACTACAAAGTAAAACAGGAAGTACTCGAACCAAAACCCAAAACACAGACTGAACAGACAATTTCACTGACAGACCAAAACCATGACATTTATTCCCTAACTTCACATTTTGTTCCCTTGTACCTACATGTACTGTATATATTGGTATGTGCTGTACTGGTACACAGTAAATTGGGAAGGATTACACAGTATGTTGTCATCTTAAGTGGCACCCGGGGGCACCGGAAAAACCACACCCCGTGCTTTTTTTATTAAAGGTCCCATATTGTAGAAAGGGACCGAAAATGCCTGTTAGCTCAGTTAGCTGTGTAGCTAGCTGTGCCATTTGCTAGTTGGTTAAAAGGTCCTGTGCTAGTAACACTCCTGCCCCATTCGGGCAGAGCCAGCTAAGCTAAAAGGACCGTTAGCTGCAAGGCCAACTGAGCTAGTTAACAGCAGCTACAATTAGCAGCAGTTAGCGGTTACTTTAAAGCTATCTGTCCATCAAGAAACCCTGTCAATCCCAGAGAATTGAGGCAGAGCAGTCGGAGGACATCGGACAGAAAACCCAGACAATAATTTCTCCATAAAAATGATCCAGGTTCCCCAAAATCAGTGAATGAAGCTATAAAAGTTGTGTCCCCCCTACAAACACTCCACTCCGATGCCATCTATGGTTTTTTCCAACCTAATTGTTGTCTCATTTGTGGCCTGATAACAGTAAATTCATCAAATTCAGTGCGGCATATTTCGATTTTACAAGCTAAGTTACTGTAGCCTTTCCAAGCTACGTTACTGTAACTGTCATTTGCCGGTCGAGCACGCTGGAGAACTGATTGGAGCGATTACAGAAGAAAACGGGCTTTTAGGGAGGGGGGCCTTAAACATACAGGAGCTAAACCAGCTTGTTTCAGATGGAGGATGAACTGAGGGGCTGCATAAAGGGCATTCATAAACTGTGAATCATGCAAAGCTATATGGAATCCCAGAATAAAAATATAGAGCTGGAAATAGCATAATATGACCCTTTTAAGTGCACATTTGCAACCTCAAACTAATAACAGGCTCTGCTTTGCAGCTGACATAGAATCTGACAGTTCATATGACCAAACAGAATTTAAACAGACAACAAACTTGGCAGAGTTGATGCAAAACATCTGATACTGAATTGAATTTTATTCTTTCTGTTTGTCAGGAAAGGTTACAGTAAGTTATGTTCATGTTCCACCACTTTCCTCATTCAAAATGATGTGAGCTATTGATTCAAATTGAATAATCTGTCACTCACCTTCTATTTCATTTAGAAAATGCTATTTATTCTATTCAGTTTCATTCCATTTCTTTCATTTTATTTACCACATTACAATGATGACTTTGGTGTCATTCCTGGTTATATTATTCAATAATCCTGTTTGATTCTGCATGTATCATGCAATTCTAGTTTGGAGAACGGAAACATACTCATACATCATGCTGCTCAAACGTCAGGTCTGGTCCACAGAGTCATTTTTGTCCTTCCCCTTCACCTCCACCTCGAGAGGCTCCATTGTCTAAAGCTTGCTGCAATCTCAATCACAACCGCTGTTGATAAAATGATTTTTATTTATTGATTTTTTTATTCCTCTTAATCTTTTTTCTCCCCTCGCCCAGCTCATTGTCCTCCTTCTCCTCCTGTTTCTTCTTGTTCTCATCTTCCTCTTCTCCTTGCTCTTTTTCTCCCCTTCCAGGTGGCTCATTTCACATTTTCCTGTCACAAATGTGTTGAGCTTCATGCTTCTAGAGAACTGTGGCTGGCTTTTCACACCCATGGATTTCAACCTTTTTGGCGTCTGACCATTAAGACAAATCAACTGAAGATGGAGTAAAGCTAGAAATGTATTTCACAAGTAGAAAGCAAAGATTAGAGAAACATTTTTGTGTTGCAAAAATGTGTTTTTACTTATTGAGTTAATTATCGTGTGATCCCATAGATATATCTTTTGAGGTCTTGGGGGGGGGGGGGGGGGGGTTCCAACCCCAGGGTGGAGAGCCACTGGTTTATGCTATACTTGGCACGTAAAACACTCACCCACACAAACAATGCAGGACAAACACACAAACTGACAGGATATTTTCTTAAAACACACTTAGACAAAGTGAAGGCGTACAGTCATTTCTGTATGTGGACACACCCACACACAAAATGATTGTATACAGACTCACAGACAGAAGGCCGCCAGTTTAATTAGTCGTTACGAAAGCAGGCTGCATCTCTGCTCCCTCTGCAGTGTGTTTCCTCTGTTTCTGTCTGATTTAACGGGACTGAGGCAGGCGGTGACATCAACCTGCAGAGTCCAAGTCCAATATGAACGGGAATCCAAGGATACTGGGCAGCAAACAAGAAACGGAATGAGTTTTTATGTGGACACCAACAACGTACGAGGACACCCAAACATTACGTCCATATGCGATTGTTGAACTTGTGATTCCGACATCATGAGCATTAATCTGCTGCTATAACAGCCTCCGCGCTTCTGGTTCCAGGCTTCCCATCAGATTTGGAAAAGCAGGGCAGACACGGTACGGATTAAGCCTGATTTGAACCCTGAATTAAAATCCAACAGCCCTGGCTAATGTCAGAATCGGGAATTTCTGCCAGATCAGTTGTCGTTTGACGTGCGGTTTGAGGGCGCTCACAACGAGTGATTAATCACCTGAACAATCAAGAAACTGTCGGGTCAGAAATGTTGGTCGGCTGTCTTGCAGTATGAGCAGTTCCATGGTCCAATTTCCAAATTGGAACTTTGCTGCAGACCAGACTGTCTACATCTTCTAGCCATCTGCAGCTTACTCTCCGTTTATAGTACAGTTGCACATCGTCTCTTTTGGTGAACGTTGCTGGGGACGAGGTCGTCTTATATGAATACACTTTATTGGATTTCCGTGCGGTGTGAGCGCCACGTCGCAGTCGGCCAAATTATCCACCCAGTGTGAACATAAAAGTCGCAGGTTCTCGCCGTGAAGAAAGTGAGCTAGCGCAACGTGCAACGTGCAAGATTAGCAAACAAGCACGCTGTCTGGCCAGCTTGACCTGGCTGCAGTGACTCGCTCCCTCCCAGCTACAAGAGCATTAGTGAGGTCCACCGCTGACGTTGGGTGCTGAGGGCTGGCCGACCAGAAACCATTGTGAACAGGGGCATTGTCAAGTTGAAACAGGAAAGGGACAAACACGAACTGTTGCCACAAAGTTAGAAGCACACTCTTGTGTAAATGTCATTGTATGCTGTAGTATAAAGATTTCCTATGAATGTAAGTAAGGGCGCTAGCCTAAATGATTAAAAACATGGACATAAGAATTGAGTTTCACATTTACGACTCTAGCTTGGTGAAGTAGTTGGAGCAGTTTGAAGGGGTGAAAACCCCTTTAAACTACTGTAATAAGGAGAGCGTACGTGAAAATCAAGCCTTGGCTTTGTGCAGCAGCTGCTTCAACACCCACTCATAATGTGTGACACAACTACAGAACATCACATCACAGATTCAAAAGTATATTTTTACACTCAAATGTCTCGACAAATGTCTCCTGAGGTGAAAGGGATCCACGAATCAATTTTTTTTTTAGCAACAAATCAACTGTGATGCATTGTATTTGCACACACATGGAAACAACAGCATTTATTTGTGGATTTTTAAGAGGCATACCGCACAGGGGTATACGCACCCCAGTGAGTTTGCTCGCTCCCGCCAATCAAATTTCATGACATCAGGTTGCGCGCACATTACTCTGACTAATCATTGCAAATACATTAGGTATGTATACAATTACACCAATTAAACTCCTCACAAAAAAAATGGTGAAGAAAATGTGGGGAAAGAAGGAATTTTGACAATTTCCAGCATCATAGAGAATTGTAAAGACAGGTGGAGTCCACACAGAGTCGCCTCTGTCTCTCTGTTTGGACCTATTTTTTGTGTTATTGGCAGGTTACGGGCATAAAAAGGTCTGCCCGACAAGACTTAGGCTCCACCGGGAAGAGTGTGTGCTATCTGAAATACCAGTGAGGGCAGAGAGAGCTAGTAAACTGTTTTTCCCTGCTTTAAAATAGCCACATACTTAAGCATGCAGGAATTAACACACACACGCACGCACACACACACACACACACACACACACAGTGACTTTTAAAAATGGTCTCAACAGAAGCCTCGGTGACAGTGATGGATGGGGGTGGGACCGACGGAGGCCAGCGGAATGACCTCTCCGCCAATGAGAAGCTGGCCTTGTGACCTTTGGGGCCAATCGCAGCACTTCCAGGTCAAATGCGACCGGAGGGCGAGCACCAAGACGACCTGTCCATCTGGGAATGAGCGGATGGAGGAGAAAATGGAGAGCGAGAGTTAGAGAGAGAGAGAGAGAGAGAGAGAAACACGGGAGTCAGACGGAAAGGGAGAAAGCTCCTCCTCCTTCCCATTAATTAGTGATGGGGTCGCTATGAAATGCGTGTTCATTGGGACCCTCGTTTTTGTATTTATTCACAAAATGTCTGCCTTGAAACGGAGATAAACCGTATTCTGCCTGGAAGGAATGTTGATGGCCATTAGAGAGGCTTTAAACTAACTTTAACTAACTTCAAAACACCAACTTCAGCTAAATGTCTTAACATAAACACCAACCTCCTCTGCTGCTTTGGTACATAGGCTTGAAAAGAAAAAAGAAAAAAACGTAAGCCACATTTTAACGTATTTAGGCTTTTAGCTGTCGAAATACCCTGGCTTTAAAAACTACTGCAGCCCGATATGGTCAAATGAACCATTGACAGTGGTACAGTTATGCTGTAAAAATACCAATTCAACCTTACTGTCTCAATTATTGCCCCAGAAACTAAACTCAGGAACTAAACACTTCCTGCATTGCTGTTTGTGTTTCAGCTAGAGCCACATAGGTCTTTGTTTGAGAAAAAAGTTTTAATAAATATAATAAAACTATTGGTTAAGGGACTGTTCTTGTATAGTCGTCCGACTACTCAAAGCGCTTTCACACTACATATCACATTTACCCAGACACACACACATTCATCCACTGATGGCAGGAGCTGACTGCCCATCAGTACAACCATTCACACACACTCACACACCGAAGGCGCAGCTTCAGGAGCAATTTAGGGTTCAGTATGTTGCTCAAGGACAGTTTGACACATAGCTGGGGGAAGCCGGGATCGAACCGTCGACCTTCCGATCGGTAGACGCCCCGCTCTGCCACCGAGCCACAGCCCCGTTAATCTGACAGCTCACGTTTCCTGTCCCGTTGGACCGTATTTTTTTTGCCACGTCGCCACATTTCGAGATCTCAGTAGAGTACAATGTCATCATAACCATGAGAACCAGTGAAACCTAAACTGTGATACACCTCCCTTGAAAGTTGCTCTAATCAACGGATTAACAATGACTAAATTGACTGCGTGTAATGTGAAAGGCGTTGCTCGAAGGGACAAACCCACGGAGAATCATCACCAACTCTGCACTTCCCGTTTTGGCGTCTTTCAGCTAATTGTGTTGGATCACCCTCAGCACTCTCATCTGTGCTATTTCCAGCAGCAGCAGGCAGCTGTTTGTTGCCGTTTGGGCTCCGAGATAGTGGAATGACCTGCCTGAGGCGACCAGGGCCGCAAACTCTGTCTCGTCTTTTAAGTCACTTTGTTTTTTCTGCTGACTTTTTCATCATTGTTTTCATTGATGTTTTATGACATTTGAATTCATTTCACTCTCTTTGTGTTTTATAATGTGTTGGGTTTTAGGGCTTTGAGCTTGTTTTATTCTCTTGTTTGTCTTGAATGTACTCTGTTTTTATTGTACAGCAATTTGTAACTGTTTGGAAAAGGTTCTATATAAATACATTTTATTATAATTATTATTATTATTCTTTTCAGTGAAAAAGCTCTGATAAACCCACTGTTCATTACCTGCTTAGCTGGACAGGTTATGATTTTTATTTATTTATTTGACGCTGTGTGGAGCTTAACAAGCAAAAACTTAAACATAATTGTGTGCGTGAGTGTGCGTGTTGGTGGGAAAGTGAGCTTCGCCATACAGCCATGTGTTAAACATTACAACCAATCAGAGGGGGAATAGGGACACACACACACACACAGACAGACACACACACACACAAACAGACATACAGACATACAGATTGAGTAGGTAAATCGTGGCACGTGGATTGCGGCACGGTCCAAGTGATGGATAGATGCCGGGACTACTTTCCTGCTTCCCATTCCACACCCGGCATATGGAAATCACACACACACACACACACACACAAAAACCCCACACACAGGTCTGTTTATTTACAGCTAGTGTCAAGCTCTGATTGATTATAAATGAACACTGGCTCATGATTAGCTAGAACATGATGGTGTGTGTGTGTGTGTGTGTGTATGTGATATATGCCTCTCAAAGGGTTAGGTTAATGATTGGCTCTATGTTTATGCTGGGAATAATGACTTGGTGAGGGTGTGTGTGTGTGTGTGCGTGTGTGTAATATGACATAAGAAGAGATGCAGACCTCAGCCTTTAACAAGTGGTTGCAATTAGCTGTATTTCGCTCATAAATTACGCGCACACACACACGCACACACACACACGAACAAGTACACAAGTACACACTTGGCAGAAGTTAGTCAGTTTGTCCCACGCACATGCACAGATTTGTCAATCACACTGTCAAGAGCCACTACCATCATCATCATTTAGACCTGCTCAGGTTACTGTCTATGTATCTGTGTAGCTAGTTTATAATATTCTTATGTATCAAAAGAAGTTATTAATTAAGTTTTGTGTGTTTTGGTTTTGGTCTCACATTGCAACCTCATTGTGATGACAAGACTCCGGGAAACTGTGTGCAGTTCCTGCATCTGCCTGTTGATCCCCATGAAATGCCTGTAGCTTTCCCTAAAATCACTAAATTAGCCTTTTTATATTTCTGTTGTGTGTATGTGTTAAACAAATGAGACAGAAACATGTTAACTAGAAAAGGCTACATTTTCAAAGACAATTCAACATTACACTATGTCAATGAAGGTCACCTGACTTTGTCCTTTCCATCTGTAGCGGCGTTAAATGACACTAGGTTGCTATGTATACGCAAGAGATCGCGGTGCGTGCCCAGACTACTGAAACTTGCTCCTGGCCGGTGTGCCTGCACGTGCCACACAATTATACCGCACTAACTGCACTGCTCCTCCGCACCCTGCACTGGCTGCGAATGGCTCAGGCCCATCCTACATCCAGGTCATGAGCAACCACATACCCCAGCCCTTCCAGAACGTTCTGCTACTGCCAGTCAGCTTGCTACTCCCTCACTAGCAAGGGCTGCCCAGATACCACATAGCACAATCCCAACGGTTTGCAAACCTGGCTCCACAAAAACATCTGTCCAAACTGAACCTTGGCCTATGAAAAACAAAAAAACACATCTTATTGTTTCTAACAGTTCGGTATACTTGATGAAGTTGCTGTACTTGCAGTTCTAGGATTGTATCCAGTCAGTCAGTCAGTCATTTTCTACCGCTTGTTCCCGTCGGGGGTCGCGGGTGACTGGAGCCTATCCCAGGGACTTTGGGCCTTAGGCGGGGTACACCCTGGACAGTGGCCAACTCGTCGCAGGGCTGACACAGAGACAGACAACCATTCACTCTCACGTTCATCCACTAGGGACAATTTAGAGTCACCAATTAACCTACACATGCACGTCTTTGGACGGTGGGAGGAAGCCGGAGAAAACCCACGGTAATACGGGGAGGACATGCAGACTCCACCCAGAGAGATCGTGGTCTGGTCTGGGATTCGAACCCACGATCTCCTTATTGGGAGGCAGGGGGGCACTAACCGCTCTGCCACCGTGCACGCCGGATTGCATCCACGTGCATGGAAATGCGCTTATCGTACGTCGCGTGGGATAAAAGCGCCATCGAAAAAAATGGAATGGAATGTCTGAATGGAAGTGCTAGGAAGAGTTGAGGATTTGGTTGAAGTTTAAAAACTGAAAGGAGTTGAAATGCTAGTTAAAGTGCAGATGATGTAAATTGTGTATGAAGGTAGTGGGAAGAGCTGAATATGTTGGTTTGTTTGTTTTTGAATCCCTGGGACGCTAAATGATTTTAAGTATTGAAATGTAAGCACTGAAAGGAAATGAAGTGTCATTTGAAGATAAAGAGATGAACTCAGCGGAAATATCACTTGATGTGTAAGTAAAGGTAGTTTCAGTCGAAGTGGATGCACTGAGGACAGTTCAAGCATGCAGTGTGAGCAGCTGAAAAATAAAAATCCCTTCAACTGTCAATTTACATCAACTTGAAGCAGCTGGAAGTTTAAAATAGAAAAGAAAAGAAAATCAGTCTGCAGTTAGTTTGTACATTAGTTATTCTGAGTAGATTTCATTATAGAAAGTCTTGATATTGATTCAAATTCATCTTTGATCATAAACCTGATTTGTCAGATACATTTCGATGGTCTGTTTCAGAGAACTATCGCAACTTGTGACATTGTTTCTTTGTTACCCTGTCTAGTCTGTGCTGCTCAGCAACAACAGCGCAACACACACACACACACACAAGGCTCCACTGTGAAGCGGTGCAGCTCCCACACACTCCACCCAGCTGCCATCAAATGTCAGTCAAAGTCTGCCATGACCAATCAGAGAGGCCTGTCACTCCCCCTTTGTCCGGGACACCCTTTGGTTATTTTAGACAAGCAGAACTGACAGCCATTCAGACGACTGTGTGTGTTGTGTGTGTGTTTGTGTGTGGTGTGTGTGTGTGTGTGTGTGTGTGTTTGTGTAAGCCTATGACAGTCAGTGAGAAGCATTTGAAAGCCTGTCTGTGTGCATGTGAAAATGAAAATGTGTGTGAATGCCACTGTGACAATCGCTGAGAAGCAACTGACAACACAGCTGCGTGCTTGTGTGTGTGTGTGTGTGTGTGTGTGTGTGACAGAGAGTGGTCACCATTTGATCAAAGCTGACCAAGGCGCCACGGTTGTCGCGACATAGAGCAACATCATGGTAACAACATTACAATAATGAATTTTACCAATTTTCCATAAACCACTCCCCTTCCCTTAACACACACACACACACACACACACACACACTCCTTTATATTTTTAGTATAGAATATTTTGAATACCCATATTAGGGACTAAAAGTCAGAACATCTCTGCCTCTTCTGCTTCCACTTTGACCGTTATTTGACCACCTCTGGTGAGTCAGCCCACTGTTTGGAAGGGAAATTCTAAGTCGCATGATCACTGAACCCAGTGCAGTTTGGTTTCAGAGCACATTACCCAACGGGAACAGCAATCTGCTATTTTGTGGCACAAATAAAATGCATGTTGGATAACGGGAGAGCGGCTGAAGCCATATTTAAAGACTTGAGAAAGGCATTTGACACGCGCAAACACAACGTGCTACTATCTAAATGATCAACTCATAACGTATGTGAGAAAATTAATCGGAAGCACACTGTGAAGAAGAACACCCGACTGAACTCAACCCAAAGGCAAAACATCATGTTAAATTCTGACACATAGTCGGACCATCAACACTCAAACAGAGTTCATTATAAAATGTTAAATCACTAATGGCTAAATTGTTCTTCACTGTGGCCAAGAGTGCGGTGTCTGTTCGCCTGGTTTGTGCTATATAGGTATGTGTCTATGTGTTTGTGTGTACACGGCACATCATTTAACACAGGCTGTAATAGAAACCCTGTAGTAAACAGTTATTAAGACACACACACTCCCTGACAATAGTGACTTTTGTCCGTGGCTGTAAACTGGCTTTTTGCATCACCTAGTGGATACACGGAGGAAGTGCGCAACAGTTTCTACACTATTAGTAATCCACTTGTAAAATCAGTGAGTATTGTAAATCAGCAGTAATAACACTGAAGTGCATCATCACTGAACCTGTACATCGACTACACACAGTAAACAGATGATTTTACTGGCGATGAAACAGATTCCATGGAGGATCTCAGAGCTCTGACTGGAGAAACACAAAGCCAGCCAACAGAAAAACACGCAGCCACAATTAGCAACAGCATCTATTAGTAACTATTTTAACTATAGCTGTATATTGTAAAATGGGACCATTTCAATGGTGTTGCGTTGGTTATGAAGAATGAACTGACAGATCAACACAGCAAAGAAAAATTACCTCAGAGTCCATCGCCTGATGGGTTGCAAATCTGAAATTTTGACTCACTCAATAGCATTCATGCCTGCAGTTTCATGGGCATTTGGTTTTATGAAGATATAAGAGACTTAAAAAGTCAAGAAGAGTTAATCTCAAGCACTTCCCCGCTTTCAAGCTCTATCACCTCCACCCCACCTTCCCTCTCCTCCATTTTCACTAACTTGTCTCTATATGTTTACCTCCGGACTGGGATAAATGGTTTTTCTCTTGCTAATTGTGGCTGTGTGCTTTCCTGTTGGCTGGCTTTGTGTGTCTCCAATCAGAGCTCTGAGATCCCGCATGGAATCGGTTTGTTTTTTCAAGCAGAGGGCATCATTTATTACGGGTGTGTGTGTTTGTGTGACCCATTTTTGCTGTCTCATGGGTCTAAAATGTCCCACCAAGTACGACGGATCCAAACGCATTACGATTCTTTTCCAGACCTCGTGCATAAGGTTAGAATTACACTTACATTATGTGGAAAAAAATCAACAACGTTCAATCAACGTTTACAGCAGAGTTTGGTACAATACGGTGTGGGGCTGTATGTGTGCACATGGGAAGGTGGGATCACATTTTAATATTGAGTGATTCATCTTGTAGCACACAGATGATCATTGGCCAGATGATGGCATAAGAGGCCCCTCGGTTTGCTCCAGCCAAGACCTGGGTTACATTTATTTAGTTTGTATTTATTTGAAAAAGGAGGCATGGGGCCCGGCAGTATGAAGGCCATGTGTTGTGTTTCTCTTTTCACTGCCGAATGAGGAATGATGAGAGTTCATCAATTTTGGCCCACTTGGGCACACCCCGACCGGGCTGGATCACTTCAGTCTGTACAGATCCTGTTTTTAACTCTTTGTGGTGCTGCTCAGACCTCGGCATGGCTCTAAGAGTGAACAAACCAGGTAGAATCTGATATAACGTCTTTAGATGCACCAGACCGACCTGATCTGACACCGAAGGCGAGTGTGAAAGCAATACATCCATGGAGGCTTTTTGAAAGTGTTACACAGTAGGCTCTGGAGATCTCGAGAACTCTGTGGAGGTCTCTGGAGGCTTTTAAAGGTTTCCGGAGTCTCCTGTTTCTGCCTTCTGGAAAGGTTTCTGTAGGTTGTCAGGAGTGTTCTCAAGGTTTCTCTGTCCATCAAGCCTTTTTGGTGTTTAAAGTTGTGCGGCATTGTGGACTTCCAAAGGTCTTCCAGTAACAGTTGTGGATTTATCTAGAGGTTTCAGGATTATCTGAATGTATTCCAAAATTTACAGATGTTTTATAAGAAGTTCCTGAGAGCTCTGAATGTTTTTAAAGGTTTCTGGACTTGTGTTCTGGACAGAGGTTTCCGAAGGTTTCTCGGTCTGTCAATTTTCTTGGGAGGTTCAAGGTTTTGTTGGATTCTGGGCTTCCAATAAAGACCTTATTGGATTTACAAAGGTTTCTAGTAGTCTCTGAATGTTTTCAGAGGTTGCTGATGATTTCATTAAAGGAAAGGTTAGACATTTTGGCAATTGCACTTATTCGCTTTGATGACGAGAGTAAGATGAGAAGACTGATACGACTCTCATGTCTGTACTTCAGATATGCAGATGGCGTCATCAGGCGGTTAGCTTAGATTAGCATAAGACTGGCAAAACACTAAATTTGTCATTTTACGGGGGTTAATGTGCCAGGACAAGTTGCCAGCTAACCAGTGGAGACTCCAGGAAGTTGCTGGTCCCAGCCAAGATGTAGTCCGGAACCCACGTAAAACACCAACTGGGGTTTTTTCACTTTTACGGATAAAACAAACGAGATATAACATGTTAATTAGGAGCTTTGGAGGTGCTGGTAGGTCGATTTTGCTGTTTCCAGTCTTTCCGCCCAACTAAGCTAACTAGGTAGCTAACTGGCTCCAGCTACCATACAGGCGGAAGAGTGGCATCAGTCTTCTCATTTAACTCCCGAGCAAGAAAGCAAATAGGCATATTTGCCAAACTTTTCCATGCCAAACTATTCCTTTAAGGAGGTTTTCGGTGGGTACGTTTGGGGTACCTCTCTAGGGGTTTTCAGATTTTTCTGGGGTCTCTCAGTCTCTGGAGGTCTCTGGAGGATTCTGGAGGCCGCGGCTGCCAGCTATTGTTGGCAGTGACTCTTCTGCTGTCACTTCTTACTCCTTATGGTGTCGGCGGCTTGGCGTTTTGAAGGCGCTAATTAATTTTTGCAGCCAGGCCTCCAGCTGTGGCCTGCTATAGAAAAATAACATAATTATATTTCCACATCACATTAAACGGGACAGTTTTCAGGCAGAAAATCTGGCCATGCAGAGACAAACCTAATGGAAAGCTGAAACGCCACCTAGACACTGTAATGCTACACCGTTGCTTTAGGAGAGAAGCCGATGTCTAGCAACAAGACATTACAAGATCACAGCAACAGAGACAGAACAATCACTCACTCAAGAGTTCATAAAGCATTTAATGAACCCTGACAGCCCACTTGCACTGTAAAATAATGTCATAGGCCCTTTAGCCAGAACATTTAGTCATACAGAGGGAGGCCGAATGGAAAGTTAAAGTTACCTTGTTGTAGGGACAAATTATAGCAATGCCTCAAACATTTATATGCATTCTCTAACCTACAATCCAGGTTCAAGTCACACAATGTAGGATTATCAATGGCTATATGCACCAGGAGTCCTTGGTACCAGGAGTCGCAGAGATGCCCACCGTCTCCCCACATGTCCATACCCTGGCCAAGCTAACATCTTCTGTACCAGTCGGTCAACTGAATGCAGAGAGAACAAACTGAAACCATCGAACTCCCGGTAAGACAGCGAACAAACGGACCCCCACATTTCTGAAGTAACAGAGCAATGGTGGGATTAGTAACTGTAATTTGATTACTGGATTTCAAAATGGTAAACCCTGCATAAGTTACTGCCCAAGCTAGTGGAATTCTTATTTTCTCATTGGCAACAAATTTCATGACCAAAGCCATCAAGGAATGATCATGATAAGTATTGGTTTATTCCTCTGTGTCATAAGGAGCCATTTTTGTCCAAAAACTATTAAAAACACATTGATATAGAAGAAACAATGGGCTTGGAGCTGAGAGCCATAGACAGGGTAGGGAAGTAAGAAATTATTGAGAGACAGATTATTAGTTTTGGTCTTTGATTTGTTGACAAAAAGAAAAATATAGAATATTGCTCATTTGAAGGTCAGTGATCCCCAGAGCGTCTGAGAGCGTCTGCTCTCATGACGCCATAACTGAAAGCCAACCCTACACCCTACACATTGTGTGTAGGCTGCTCCCTGATACTGAGATAGGAGGAAACAGTGCGCTACAGACATAAATACCAAGATTAGGTGAGAATAAAACCGAGATATTACAATAATAAAGCAAGGCGTCAGGGAGAAGGCGCCAGGTTTCACACGGCAAAAGCAATAATTGAACACATTGAATAGAATAGCTGTAATGTTATGGGGCTTGCAGAGAATTAGACAGATTAATGTTTTATTTAAAAAATAGTTTGGTAGTTTGCAAAGTTCCCCCCCCTCATTTTTCACCTGAAATCAAACAAACAGCAACCAGCAAGTTAACAGTAATTCAATCACTTTATTTATGCTCCGGCAAAATAATGACTCTTTGTTGAAGAGCTGTAGATGACTGGTAATTACTCTCTCGCTCTCTCTCTCTCACACACACACACACACACACAATGCAACTGTCCCTTCCATGTTCCCATTGGCTCCCTTAGCCTCTCTCTCTCTCTCTCTCTCTCTCTCTCTCTCTCTCTCTCTCTCCCCTTCTCTCAGCCAACCCACATGCGATTGACATCACAACTTAACCGCCCAATCACCAGGAGGCCAATGTGTCACTGTCAAGTCCCCGGCCAGTCCGCTGCTGTATGCTAATTCCTCCCAGCCAATGGCGGTGAGCGCGGCTCTGTCAGTTCAGTATATAAAAGCGGGCGAGCAGTGAGGCAGGCACATGCACACCTCAGGTACAGGGAGGACACATGCCTGACAGCTGTATGTCTCGCGTGACTCGAGAAAAAAGGCTGTCACTGTACATCTGGAAAAAGAGCACAACTCAGACTTCAACAGGAAGTGCAAGGGGGTGTCACAGAGAAACGGCAGATGTCTGAGTCACGCCCATGACATGTTATTGACAAGTTGTTTCTGGGACAGGCAAGGCAAGAGGGGGATGAAGTAGGGGCACGAAAACAGAGAAAGGAAAAGTTAACTTTTTATGAAATCATTTCCTACTCTCAGCTGTGGTAATGACTCCTCAAAGAGAGAACTTTACCACATGAACCCCCCCCCCAACGCACACACAGACACCGCAGCATTGAATGCCAAATTAAACGGGGTGAGTACTTTTGAACATGACATGCCAGCTGACGTATGAAAAGCAGAATCCCCCCCAGTCTCCCCATTTTTTCTCTGAGTGAATATTTTCCACTTGTCTGTATTTCTGCAGGACTCTGTCTGTCATCTCAGTGCTGGCTGTTACAAAACAGGCAAGACAGTACGACAAGAGAGATGATCCCCAATAAACAAAACCACATTTATATTTTCAGACTGCTATGCAGTGGATAAAAATGGTATAAAAGTTATACACATAATCAAAAGGAGATTTAATGTTTCTTTTTTTGACACAGATCGACAGAAAAAGGCCCTTTAATGTGGAAGTGAGAACAGATCTTTACAAAGTGACCTAAATTTCTTACATATACAAAATACATGTTTGCAGAAGTATTCACACCTAGCTGTATCTGTAGCATG
>WNGW01000002.1:1247056-1278324 GCA_011952105.1 Coreoperca whiteheadi | reverse complement strand
CCTCTAGACCTCCTGCCTGGCAGCTCCAACCTCAGCATCCTTCTACCAATATATTCACAGTCTCTCCTCTGAATGTCTCCAAACCACCTCAGTCTGGCCTCTCTGGCTTTATCTCCCAAACATCTAACATGAGCTGTCCCTCTGATGGACTCGTTCCTGATCCTGTCCATCCTCGTCACTCCCAAAGAGAACCTCAACATCTTAAATGTAAATGGACTGTACTTGTATAGCGCCTTTCTAGTCGTCCGACTACTCAAAGCGCTTTCACACTACATATCACATTTACCCAGACACACACTGATGGCAGGAGCTGTCTGCCCATCAGTACAAATTAAACTAACCATTCACACACACTCACACACCGAAGGCACAGCTTCGGGAGCAATTTGGGGTTCAGTATCTTGCTCAAGGATGCTTCGACACATGGCTGGGGGAAGCCGGGATTGACCTTCTGTTTGGTGGACGACCCGCTCTGCCACCAAGCCACAGCTGCCCCCCTGCTCTGCCTCTTGTCTTTTCTTCAGTGCCACTGTCTCTAAGCTGTACAACATCGCTGGTCTCACCACCGTCTTGAACACCTTTCCCTTCATTCTTGCTATATAAATGTGGCTGTATCTGTAGTATAAATACGGCTGTATGTGTAGTATGATTGCAGCTGTATCTGAAAGGGTTTAACCTTTGGTGAGTCAGTATCGTGACAAAACCTCCACCGTGAAGACATAGCAACACTCCAAGCAACTCTGACGAACTATCTGAAAAGCACAAGTCAGGGGATGATACAAGAGACATTTCCAGACACCAAACACCACCAGGAGTCCAGTTGAAGCAATCATTAAGAAAGAAAGAGCATGGCACAGTTCTACATCTGCCCAGAGCAGGCCGTCCTCACAAACTGAGTGAGTGCGCAACAAGGACACGAGTGAGGGACAACAACAAGAAGAAAAAGTCTCACATGACAGCTCGGCGCAAGCAGAAACAAGCTCCTGTGGTCTGATGAGGCCAAGACTAAATGCCGTGTTCGGTGTAAACCAAATGCTACACATCATCATAAACATACGGTCTCTGAAGAAAGGGAGGGAAACCTGATGTAGTCTGCAGGAAGCCTGCCACTAGGGAGAAGATCTGTTCTCCAGCAAGACAGTAAGTGCATTTCCATCCACCTGTGGGGTGACGAGATGAAAAATGGTGGCAGACAAACACATCAGATCTGTGTGGGGCGTCGAGGAGACGCGGCTCTACATGTGACAAACAGCGAGGCCAGATTTCCATCACGTTTTCCACGTTGTTTGGACTCAGGCCAACAAACCGAAAGTGTGTCCTTTTCTCCTGCAACGGGTTTCATGGCACCTGACTGGAGAATTAGTGGCACCAAGCTGTTCATCTCGATGCCCTGCGACTCACATAACAGTAGTGGACAGAAACACGCGCTAATTAGCATTTTCATGTGCCAGTTGCAACTTTCGCTGCAACATTATTTTGCACCAAATTCACCCAGATGTCAGTCTAGTGAGAGGTGATGCCTACTCTCACTGAGGTATAGAGAGAGGCCACTAAACCGTTTTGTATAACATTTAACCAGGCAGGAACAAATTGCACTTGATGGGCAGTGAGGGGGTGGGGGGTGGGGGTACAAAATAGGAAATTGAATTGAAATAATAAAGAACGCATTTTTAAAATGAAGATGCTGGTGATGATATTGACCGCCGTCCTCATGGTTTCTCATTAGTTGTTGCCATGACAGCTGTTGACCACCAGAGGGGCGACATGATTGTTTGGTGCTGTCACCATCGTCAATAATGATTATACGTGCTCACAGACACCACTGTACCCCAGCTTAACAACACAAGCCATTAAGATTTGGCCGTTTGGCATTCACAATAAGACGCTTCTCCTATTCGTATCACGTATTAAGCGATATTTGAAAGATTCCCTTGTTAAGAGTTTGGGTTAAGAGAGACATGTTCTGACCTTTGGATCCCCAGTAAAGTGTCATGTTTGGACATATTTCTCAAAGTGATAGGAGGAAAACTATGTTCTGTAACTTATGACGGGCAGCTGAGTCAATCGTACTGCTCAATTCCCTTAATTTTCTCACAATTTCTCTCCTTTACCGTTTTCTCCTTCCCCCTTCTTCCCCTTCTTCCCCCCTTAAAAGACGCAGCTGTTACATATGTGTATTTATGACTAGAATATATCAAATAACTATTGTTTTATATATTTTATCATGTTTGCTTTTGAAAAAAAGATCAAATTCATGAATACAATCTAATTAGCAATGAATGGCATACGTACTGAAAGCACTGCAACAATGTAGTTGTCTTCTCTGAATGACTGTAATGGATTTGCATGCTTGCATACAATGTGGAACTGTTTGCACGATAGTTTGCAAAAGAAGCTCAACCTTGCTTGGCTCCTGTTTTTTACTGCTGTAGAAATATTGTGCTACAAAGTGTTACAAAAGAATACAGTGCATGTAATAGTAGTAGTGATAACAGCAATAGTGGTAGTCAGCACCGTGGTAATATAAGTGAAAATAATACATGCCTCTATGGAATCCATGTCAAATTACCATTCAGCAATGTAAATGTCTAGATAGTTTTTATATTTTTCTCACTATACTATACTATGCTATACTAGATTTTTGACTGTTTTTCAATACGTTCATTTCATATGAGCTGCTGGAATATTCAGGGCCTCCACTCTGATCTGAGCTGATCTGTGGAAACCCTGAATTCATGACATCTATCAAAGACATTGATGTAATTGTGTGTTGTCCCTGTTTTTTGTACCTTTTTTTATTCAGGGACGCTTCACTGCGAGGAAGCCTCTCTTTCGCAGGAACGCCCTGATCACGTTCACACGTGGAAGCTGCCCAGTGCAACCACAGTCTGCTGGCCACTGTGCAGCTCCACCGGCGCGGCTGGGGTCCAGGGCCTCGCTCAAAGGCCACCTCGGTGGTGGTGGTGGTGGTGGTCACAAGAGAGGGGCAAGCGCTGCTTTTTCACTTTCCCCACCCAGATTTATCCTGCCGGTCCGGGTATTGAACCGACGACCGGCAGCTCGCTTCGCCAACCTTAGCGGGGCCACCACTGCCCCCTAAAAGTGTGTCGACAGAAACATGGTGTCAAAACGATCTGCTCACTCTCTGTCCTCCAGGATCTAATGACCCCATGGTGCCATCTATAAAATGAAGGGCAAAACAAGGACAGAACATTGGAGGGGATCTTAAAGTGGTATAAAGGAGAGCTTTGCCATCAGATTTCACCCGTAAAACAGGGTAATAAATTACACATTTGGTTATGATTAGAGCAAAGCCTGGTCATCACTGAAAGAGAGCTGCATCTCTGTGCTATTTATAATACCCCCAGTAAATTCTCCTTATTTTGAAGAAGACATTTTTGAATGTCCCCATACAGATATCGCCTATTTTCGGTTCAGGTTCAGAGAGGTGTTTGTCAGGGATGCAATTTAAGACAGACTTTATTTAATGTACGTATAAATGAACCTGCTATACAGTTGGATCAACGTGCCGCTAAATATGAAGAAAACAAATGCCATGATTTTTCTATAACTCCCCAGATGCCAGGAGAACAATTACCAGTTTACCATAATCACATCATTGAACACAGTATGAGTTATACCTACCTTGGTATAACCTAACAGCATTAGGGAGTTTCAATGTGGCACTAAATGCACTAAAAGGAAAAGCTTGAAGAGATCTACACGCAATTAAGAGAACATTTGTTCATTTCCAAATTCCAATTAAAATTTGGCTTAAAATATCTGAATAGCTGAGCCTAGAAAAGAGTCCCCTATGTCTGTTGGTGCTGAGACCAGCTGGCCCCTCTCAGACACACTCTGACCCTGCTCACAACAACACTGCTTTCCAAACACCAATCAGAGGAAACCAAATTATAACACAACGCCAAGAAACCTATTTGGAACATTGGAAAGAAGAAACTAAAAGCCAAAGCAGATCCGTATGTTATCTGTTCCCCTAAAAAGAGATTATGAATTGGCAGAATATTCAATTCATTTCAGTTTTATTTATATAGCCCAGTATCACAAATCACATTTGCCTCGAAAGGGCTTCACGGTCTGTAACATAGGACACCCTCTGTCCTTAGACCCTCGATTCGATTAAGGAAAAACTACCCAAAAAACCCCTTTTAACAGGATATCTCTCTACTGTCAGAGGTAGAAAGCAGAGCCGGATCCTAACCCAAAAAAGAAAGACACAAAAAAATCATGGCAACCAAAAGAAAACAGAATATGTGGTCACTGTTAGACAGGTGAGATTGAGACAGAGATGCACTTCCTCCTACAATATACAACATAAAAACAATGTTGCATATAGTTCTCACTTATTTGTATTTGCATTTCTTAAACTGCGAGTCTACATTTTTTTCCATTTATTTAAAGTTATTTTTTACTTACCTGTGTGTTATACATATATTTCTAAGAACAAAATAAAATAAATCTTCGGTTTGTGCACATATCTTGTTGTTGTTTTTTCCCACTTGCACTGTCAATGTAAACGTTGGTTTCCGATGCCAATAAAGCCCCTTTGAATTTAACTGAATTGATATAAAATAAAAAAAACAGTGAACAGTGAATTGCAATAATCATGAAGGGAGGAAACAAAGACATGAATGACTTTTTTCCAGCTCTTGGAAGGAAAAATGGGATTTTTGCAATATTGATAAATTGGAAGAAAGAGGAATGGACTACCATATTTATGTGCCACTCAAAGTATTTTTAGGCTTGCTTAACATTAGCTGCTAAGGGACCAATGCGCTGCTGTATTTAATCGGAAACGCTCTCAGGGCCTATGATGAGCACTTCGGTTTTGTCAGGGTTACATCCAAACTTTGATAGCTGTTAGGTAGTCTTGCAAGACGGAGAGGTTACTGAGGTAATTTGATTTGAAGAAAAAAATATATCTGTGAATCATCCTCATAACAGTGATAAGAAATACACTTAAATTGACTAATTAAGAAATCGATGGGGAATCATGTACAGGGAGAAAAGAATGGGACCCAGGATTAAACCTTGGGGTACACCGCATGTCATCCAAGCATATGAGGAGACATAATTATCAATGGCAATAGAGAAACTCCTATCTGACAATTAGGAGGCAAACCACTCAAGGGGAGTCCTTTTTATACCTGCCTAATGCTGAAGCCTACTAAGGAGAATCTGATGGTCGACAGTGTTGAAGGCCGCACTTAGGTCAAGCATCAACAGAACTGAACATTCCCCAGCATCGGCGTGCATGAAAATGTCATTTGAGACCCTAAGCAAAGCAGGTTCTGTATTGTGCCTCAAGTGAAAACCATACTGGAATTTGTCAACGATTTCATGGCTGTCCAGGACCCGAACAAGTAGTTTACATACAACTTTTTCTAGGACATTCGAAATAAAAGGAAGTTTGGAAATAGGTCTCTAGTTGCACGAAAGAAGTGGGTCAAGGCTTGGCTTTTTTTAAAAGTGGCACAGGAGCAACATGCAGGCAACATGACCCTGGTCCTAGATGGTCTTCCTAGTGGAAGTGCGACTGCTGGGCAAGCTGGCGGCCTCTCTTGTGGGCTCCGTAGCTTGTGAGCCTGACCAGCCATAGTCGGTATGGCATCAACAAGAGAAGCTGGTGGGTGAAAACGCGCTCTGGAGTCGGGGCCCGATGATAAATGAGCGCCGGGCTCTGGTGGCTCGTGGCACACGCAGTTTCAGGTCAGTTCGCCGCCGCTGGCGCGCCCATAGAGCTGCTGGAATTCATTTCTATTTGCCGGGAGCCAGCGAGGTCCTGAACCGGGAGCTGTCTCCACATGTTCAGTCGCTGAAGTATGCAGAGGGTCAGGAGCAAGGTGGGAATATATGTTCTGGTGACAGTGTCCTCTCTGCCACATCACTTGTCAGTGTTAGAGGAGTCAGACGTGCTACTGATGGGCTGAGAGAATAAGAGCATAAAATTATAAATAAAATAATCTATCATTATTAGGCATTACAGTAATGCAGACTCCAACATTTCAACATATCTTCATGGATTGCAAATCCCCCTGTAGTTACCCAGGCATAAAGAGAATACCGGTGAATATATTTTAGCTGTGCATGCATACTCAAGGCAAGCCTTGTGTACAAAACAACACAACATGAAGCTGTACTGTTTGAGGGTGCTACAGTAACGTTATGGTTATGGATTGTTCTATGGATTGGTAGTTTTTCCAGAGGGGTTCATTATAGTGTACAGATTGTAAAGCCCTTTGAGGCAAATTGTGATTTGTGATATTGGGCTGCATAAATAAAAATGGATTGAACATTTGAATTCTATGCGGAGAAATGGCGACCGCGCCGTGGTAATAAATAACAGCGACTGTGTCTGTATCAGCATACGCCGTGGCAGTATACAATGATAGACAACTAATAATGATGTAAACACGTAAACACAACGCAAAACTCTAAAAGTCAATGAGGAGATGGCCCCTTAAGAAACAATGAATTAACAACAGTTGCTACAGAGTACCACAAACTATTAAACAAACACCAAAACCCAGTGATGGCCCTTGTGTTATAGTCTGTTCTCTGAAGTAAAGCTTTGGCTAGCTAAAATAAAGCAGGTCCTACTGAATCCAATGGAACAGGCCGACTACATGAATGAAGAAAGATAGACATAAAGAAACAAATCACAGTGTACATCTAAAAATACACAGGTAAATAAAAGTGTAAAAACACGGACATACATTTATATGAATTCGATGCAAGTGTATGTATAAGTTGATGGTTTATGTCTGCACTTTTTTATATGTTTCTCATGAACTGACCAAGTATTGGGAGTTAGTTCTGCATTTGAGTATGTCATATTGTGTCCTGCCTGTAAAACCGCCAGATATCCTTTTTTTTTTTAAACTAAAACCGAAACTAAGATTGCCATCAGGAATAGAGAGCGTTTTCAATAACCTTGCACGGCGTTTCGGGAGGTTGCAGGGGTCAGCTGGTCGCAGGACGAGGCGTCCAACCAATCGCATTACGCGGGATTCTCACCAGAACGAACCATTGGCTCGGGGGAGCGCATGCGGGCACGCGTCACCTGACGTCGCTCGGTGCTCGGCCAATCGCGGCCCTGACCGCACCCGCGGCTCTGGGGGTTTTCTTCGTGGTGCTCCTTGACATTCACAGACGCACAGAGCGGCCGGCGAATGATGCTTTTGACGTTATTGCCGCTTTTCTTTCACGTTTCGGGCAGAGGACACAACAACAGCAACAGCAACAGCAAGAGCAACACAAATCGAAATAAGGACGAGGAAATTCAGGAATAAGAAGACACTTTGAACCCAATACACAGTTTAATTATCAGTCTCACAAATGGCGGGACAAAAGGCCCTGTAGCAGACAAAATTGCAGTTTGTTTCGACAACTTCCAAATGTAAAAAAAATAATTAGTTTGTCTTTGGCATTTTGCTTCTTGTCCACTAAGAAAATATTGAATAACTAGGCTTTAGAACTCTCAGAAAATAGACATTGTTCTTTAGAACACTGGCCACAAAATCAATATTCTTTAAGGTCCCTTTGATTCTAAAGATGAATTATATGTACAGATATCCTTTTCCTTCATGAGGGAATTCCAGCGTATTGCCTCCTCCACCGAATGCTGACATTTGTTTAGTGTCGTAAAGCCTGATTACATCCCTTTATACTCTTTAAATAGCTTCTTAAAACATGGCTGTGCCGTTTTAAGGAGCACAGTCAGAACAACAAAAATGAATTTTATTAAACTCAGTGCACAAATAATGTCAGTGTGTGTGTGTGTGTGTGCGTGTGAATTGATCGCCACCCTTGTTAAACGACATGGTTTAGGATAAAATGTTGACTGATAAAATCATTTTCTCGTACGTGACATTTTTCGCTTAGCTTTGCAGACATTTGCTGCAGTAGGGTTCGGGTTCTGCGGCGCTCGTTCGTGGTTTAGGTAAAGAGCGTGTACATACCAAGTTTACAGGACGCGCGCCCTTTGGGATTTCATTCCCTAAAATGGCGGTAACGAGATTGTTCCAAACGTTCTTGGCATGTGTAACACTTCTGTTTAAAGCAGACGAGGGTGGAGGAGCCTGCTCCACCAAAATAAAAGTAACAGATCACTGATCGCTAATCAGGCCTCCAGTATTTCCATTGATTAGTTTGGTAAAGTCGATAACAGCCCAGTCTTATACAGAAGCACAGCAGGACCTTGAGACTCAAATCTTCACTTTGCCTTTCATTTTCTGGTGTCATATGGCCTGTTAAAGTATATCTCGACACAAGTATCGCCTAACGTCGCTCTCAAACCAAATAATTTAATTGCATGTCACACGTTATGTAACAAAAGGCCATCACACATAGAAGCGATATCCTATTGCTTAACTGCTATATAAAGCAGCATCAGCCAACAGGCTTGTAGTGACCTTCCCTTTAGTCTGTTACTGTTTTAAAAAATAATCATAGTCTTTGGGACTAGAAACGTACTCCAAAGCTTTCTGGAGAAGCCTACGTTCTGTCTGGTCCGAGTCATTTCAGTATGGACCATTTGATCTGCTCCTTGGCCGACTGCAGGACCTGGAAACCGTAAAGAGAGAGAGAGAGAGAGAGAGAGAGAGAGAGCGAGAAAAAAAGGAATATAATATAGCATGACGGAAACGCTGAAAATGAAAAATAGGTCAACAACATTAAAAACGCATAAATGCCCTCGAATAAGAAACACCACACAGAAAAATATAATCTAAAGAAGCATTTCTTGAAGAAAATGTGTGTGATTGCTGTATGCATTGATGCTGATTGCAGGATCATTTATTACTTTATCTTCGTGTGGAAACTCATTGACCTTAAAATATCCAGCTGAGTGAAGGATGCAGTGGGAGACGCTTGGGAACACTTCTGCGTATACGCTTTGAAGCATTTCAGTCAACTGTACAGTTCTATAGTGCATAGTTAACTGTAAAAGGGTTTGCTCTATATAGCACTAAAAGGGCCTCCTCCATAGGTCACCATGCATTACATAATAATAATAATATTAATAATAATAACTCATGACCCGTGCAATTGGTCAGTGTGCAGCAGTGAATTCAGTCTGTGCTGTATACAGGTATCTAGGTATCCAAATACAATGGGACTGAATGGGCCTCCATAGACTTTAATGCATTATAAAACTCACAATACCCCATTATCCGCACGTCATCAACACTGTGTACAGTGACCTAATAAAAACCTCGTTCTTGGTTTGAAGCAATTGAGCAAATTGTGTTTAAACCATAGACTGCGTACAACAAGCACGCATGCGCTGCGGTACCACCGTTCACCCACTAGATGTCAGGCTGAGCACACGTTCGGACAACTGGGCCATGCGCCCATGTTGCGGGAGGACAAACAGGGACAGGAACTGTAATATTTATCACCTGTTCCATGATCAAAACAAAGAAATTGTTTATTTCTGCTACGATAAGAATGTATTATTAAGCTCAGTAAATAATATGCCATATCTGGGCCATCTACTGTTGCAGTTATCAGTCTCCTGTTTATGTAGTCCCACGGCTGCTTGAATTCTGTTTTAGTAGCACCTAGTTGAATCACTCGTTAGATTGATCATTTCTCAGACACTTGTGAACATTGTCTGGAAGCAATTTGGCCTTTTAAAGGACCTCTCTAGATGTGTACAGACGAACATCACTCTCAAACCAAATCAATTACATGTCACACACAAAGTAAAAAGTTAAATACAAATGTAAGGAGGGGGAGGGGACTATTTTTTACACTTTTACCTGCTATATTTCATAATTCAATTCAATTTTGTTTATATAGCCCAATATCACCAATCACAATTTTTGCCTCAAAGGGCTTCACAATCTGTAACATACGGCACCCTCTGTCCTTAGACACTCGATTCGAATAAGGAAAAACTACCCAAACCCCCCCCCCCCTTTTAACAGGGACAAAAAAAGGAAATCTTACATCTAGGTGGCCTAAGTTCCCCACAGGATTAAATAAAGTTGAATCTATTTATTTATCCTCTTGGTCTTTTCATTAAGTCGCCACTGTTCGTGTAGTCCTCAATCCCTCAAGCTCAATCAAGACTTCGTGTCAGCACTGAGGTTGTTGTTCCTTAATTTAACAGAAGGGGGCACATGGAGCTCAGGTGACGTTCACAGCAGTGTGGGATCATGGGAAATGCAGCCACACCAGTCCCATACAGAGGTCCACTGCTGCTTTCATCTGTGCGACTTGGTGTCGGACAGGTGCAACACAGTGTTGTGGTATATAGTGTTGCTTGTTACAGCATGCAGTTCTTTACCACACGGTATGTCACGTTTTAGTTTAGTCTATAGCCGAGTTCCAAGACCTTGGCGTTCTGACCTCCAAATCTGGCAAATTTCAAGCAACGTGCCCATTGTAAAGACCCTAAAATTAGAAAATTAGGTAATACGAATAAGATAAGGCCATAAATGCATTGAGAAAAGTTTGAAACTTGTTGTTTCTTTGGAAATGATCTTGAGGCGTCTAATTACATATCACTATTACAGGCAAACATGCCTAATAAATGACCACTTTGGATGATTTTTAGCTTTGATGTTGTGTGTGACATGTATACAGAAGAAACGCAAATCTATATCACTTTCCCTGTCCTTGAAAAACATCAAAAACTTTTGACAGGCAGTGTAGCGGTCCAGTATTGCATTACTATACAATATCATGAGTAGAGGCACAGTGTGTGGCATGTGGTGCTACAGCAGAATACGCTTTGTAGTGCAGTGTACGGCTGTTGTGAGGTTAGTAGGGACTTACATTAGTGGTCAGAGCCAGTTTCTCTGTTATGTGCTGTCAGGGTTAAAGCAACAGATAAAGAAAAGCTTAGAGCACGAGTATACACACACACACAAATGCTCCACTACGAGCAAGCATGGAAACATGTCCATGCACATGTTCATTCCTGCACACAAGCAGGAAGACATCACAGCAGCTAAAGCACATCAGAAAAACACTCAATGTAAGAAATGACTGCAATAAAAAGCTACAGGAGCACCTCTGTTCTAGTGATGGAATGCTACTAATATATAAATAAAAACCTTTATGGCAGAAGAGCTCTCTGATCAGCTACGCCGGTTTACATCTGTCCAGTATTTAGAGAGCCACGGTGCTCCATTTACTTATCCACCCATCCATCCAGTTGAGCCTATTAGTACTGGGGATGAAGCAAAGCTAGTGGCCACCTTAACATGCGTGGTGAGCTAAAGCGTTTGCATGCAGCCTGGTGAATTTGCAGACAGATGTCAAAGTGCCGCCAATCATTCCTTCGGGGAACAGCGCGCTTCCTGCCATGAGCTCGGTGCGTTCCTCTGAGTGGGTGGGAGTGAAGCTCTATACTACAGGCTAATGGTATCAGAGAGAAGCAACAGTAAGATTTACATGTTAATAACAGCACGAAGATATGTAAGTAATGCGTATGCAGCCAGCATTGCGTGTCTGCATGAGAGGCTGAGTATTCATGTGTGTGTATAACTATACCTGCGCGTATCTATGTTTGTGTTAAATGTGAAGTTTTCAGTACCCACTGACCTAATGTGGTACAACCCCTTAGCTTGTTCAATTTCTGCTTTTGTCTCTTCACTTCCAGTCCACATTTCTCCGTTCTGATTGGCCATTATGACCTCACAAACGTCAAGGTCCCATGGCCTGACACTACCCCATTCAACCCGGCTACAGGATTAAAGGAATAGCTTGGCATTTCAGGAAACATGCTCATTTGCTTTCTTGCAGCCCTAATTCATACATTAAAATACACAACCACCAACGCATTCTGACCAGTCGTCATGACTATTAACAACCGTATAATAACATGGCTACCTGCCCTGGCATCGTGAGGGGGCACTGATCTAGTTGGCGTTTGTGGCTTGTCTCGCTCAGTGTTCAAATTACAACCGCGGCTTTTGGGGGAGGCCTATTATTAGGGGGTGGGGGTGGGGGTACTATACACATGCACACGCATACATGAATGAGCCCGCCTAAATGCGAAAATCAATACATTTCAATTCTTACAGAGAATATTTAACCCGGGACAAGAAAGAAACAGAAAAATGATTCCCCGTTGCGATGTTTCTTTTAATCGCTCTCTGCCGAGAAACAGTACAACTGCCAACGCACAGTGGACAGACAATGGTTCGCGTTACTTTGTCAAACAGACCGGGCCTGGGTTGCATCCAATGACAATTATCTCAAATGGACCTTTAAGATTTCAAATGCTGGTCTTATGGGAAACATCGCAGGATAACTTATATTTCAGGAACCTAAATATACATTAATACAGAAAAAAAAACAGTGGTAGCAAGAAATACGATATTTTAGAGCTCCCCCGAAATGACGCAAAAGGCTTTCTGGGGAGGTTATGGCTCTTTCAGGGGAGCCGAGCTCCCCGTAGCGCCCCCATATTTCGAACCCTGGTCTCACTGCATTTAAAGAAAGTCTCTCATTTTCCTCCAGCTATCGCAGGCCTCTACTGTTGTATGTTGTATAGTAAAATTTGACAAATATTTCCTAAAATGCCCGCGGGAGGTGATCACAAATTGTAGATGTCTAACAACACAGCGTGACACGTTACCACCTCGGGCATAGACAAGAAGTTAAAAGACAAAATATTGCAGCAGACCTTGTTGCTGGGAAACATAAGGTGCCTATAAAGTATTGCTATCTACAATGTGTGTCTCTGTGCATTCGTGTATATGCATGCGCGCACGCACTATGTGTGCATGTGAGTGGGGTCTATTTATACGAGTGTGTGTACAGCTCTATCAGTGTCATTTTACGTGTATGTGTGCGTTTTACCTGGGCCACGCTTTGTTCAGATAATGGGTTTTCATCTGCCTGTAAAACAAAATGACATCATTGTGAGTACAAGAGAAACATGCAAAAGTGATGCAAAATGCTTGATATACACACACAATGTAAAAGCAGAGCGCTGCAAACACCATTAGATCTAAACACCATTAAATGCTGTAGATCAGCGACATTCAAAGCAAGTTGGTTAACAGCTCAGCCAATCACAACTCATATTAGAATTTATAGCCCTGCTAGTGGCGTGGCTTAAGAGTCACCAATATTGGTCTGTTATAGTCAGTATAAATCCACTTTGGCCCCAACTGAAATACCACGGCAAATATTGGATGGATTGCCATGACATATTGTGCAGGCAAACATGATCCCCATGATAAAAACAAAATTACATTGGTGATACCCTGACTTTTCCTCTAGCACCACCTTCTTCTTTTCCTTTGGGCTGTTCCCTTTCAGGGGTCGCCACAGCGAATCATGCGCCTCCATCTAACCCTGTCCTCTGCATCCTCTTCACTCACACCAATTAACTTCATGTCCTCTCTCACTACATCCATAAATCTCCTCTTTGGTCTTCCTCTAGACCTCCTGCCTGGCAGCTCCAACCTCAGCATCCTTCTACCAATATATTCACAGTCTCTCCTCTGAACGTGTCCAAACCACCTCAATCTGGCCTCTCTGGCTTTATCTCCGAAACATCTAACATGAGCTGTCCCTCTGATGGACTCGTTCCTGATCCTGTCCATCCTCGTCACTCCCAAAGAGAACCTCAACATCTTAAGCTCTGCCACCTCCAGCTCTGCCTCTTGTCTTTTCTTCAGTGCCACTGTCTCTAAGCTGTACAACATCGCTGGTCTCACCACCGTCTTGAACACCTGTCCTTTCATTCTTGCTGATGCTCTTTTATCACACAACACACCTGACACTTTTCTCCACCCGTTCCAACCTGCTTGCACTCGCCTCTTCACCTCTTTTCCACAGTCTCCATTGCTCTGAACCGTTGACCCTAAGTACTTAAAGTCCTGCACCTTCTTCACCTCTGCTCCCTGTAACCTCACCGTTCCACCTGGGTCCCTCTCATTGACACACATGTATTCTGTCTTACTGCGGCTAAGCTTCATTCCTCTGTTTTCCAGAGCAGACCTCCATCTCTCTAGATTCTCCTCCACCTGCTCCCTGCTCTCACTACAAATCACAATGTCGTCTGCAAACATCATAGTCCATGGAGATTCCTGTCTAACCTCATCCGTCAGCCTGTCCATCACCAGAGCAAACAAGAAGGGGCTCAGAGCCGATCCTTGATGCAGACCCACCTCCACCTTGAACTCCTCTGTCGCACCTACAGCACACCTCACCACGGTCTTACAGCTCTCATACATGTCCTGCACCATTCTAACGTACTTCTCTGCCACTCCAGACTTCCTCATGCAATACCACAGCTCCTCCCTCGGCACCCTGTCATACGCTTTGTCTAAGTCTACAAAGACACAATGCAACTCCTTATGACCTTCTCTGTACTTCTCCATCAGCATCCTCAAAGCAAACACTGCATCTGTTGTGCTCTTTCTAGGCATGAAACCATATTGCTGCTCACAAATGCTCACCTCTGCCCTTAGCCTAGCTTCCACTACTCTTTCCCACAACTTCATTGTATGACTCATCAGCTTTATTCCTCTGTAGTTGCCACAGCTCTGCACATCTCCCTTGTTCTTAAAAATTGGCACCAGTACACTTCTCCTCCATTCCTCGGGCATCCTCTCACCCTCCAAGATCTTGTTAAACAAACTAGTCAGAAACTCTACTGCCACCTCACCTAGACACTTCCATACCTCCACAGGTATGTCATCAGGACCAACTGCCTTTCCACTCTTCATCCTCTTCAACGTCCTCCTCACTTCACTCTTGCTAATCTTTGCTACTTCCTGCTCCACACCAGTCACCTCTTCTACTCTTCGTTCCCTTTCATTTTCCTCATTCATCAACTCTTCAAAGTACTCCTTCCATCTTCCCATCACACTCCTGGCACCTGTCAATACATTTCCATCCTTATCTTTAATCACCCTAACCTGCTGCACATCCTTCCCATCTCTATCTCTTTGTCTGGCCAACCTGTACAAATCCACCTCTCCCTCTTTAGTATCCAACCTAGCATACAAGTCCTCATATGCTCTTTGTTTGGCCTTTGCCACCTCTACCTTCACCTGACGCTGCATCTCCCTGTACTCCTGTCTACTCTCTTCAGTCCTCTCAGTGTCCCACTTCTTCTTTGCTAACCTCTTTCTCTGTATACACTCCTGAACTTCCTGGTTCCACCACCAAGTCTCCTTGTCCACTTTCCTCTTTCCAGATGACACACCGAGTACCCTCCTACCTGTCTCCCTGATCACATTAGCTGTAGTGGTCCAGTCATCTGGGAGCACTTCCTGACCACCCAGAGTCTGTCTCAGCTCCTCCCTGAAAACTAAACAACATTCTTCCTTTTTCAACTTCCACCACTTCGTCCTCTGCTCTGCCTTTGTCCTCTTCATCTTCCTCACCACCAGAGTCATTTTACACACTAGCATCCTGTGTTGTCTGGCTACACTCTCCCCTACCACTACTTTACAGTCACTGGTCTCTTTCAGATTACAACGTCTACACAAGATGTAGTCCACCTGAGTGCTTCTCCCTCCGCTCTTATATGTCACCCTATGTTCCTGCCTCTTCTGGAAGAAAGTGTTCACTACAGCCATTTCCATCCTCTTTGCAAAGTCTACCACCATCTGTCCTTCTGCGTTCCTGTCCTGAAGACCAAACCTGCCCATCACATTCTCATCACCTCTGTTCCCTTCACCTACATGCCCGTTGAAATCTGCACCAATCACCACTCTCTCACCTCTGGGGATGCTCTGCATCACTTCATCTAACTCACTCCAGAATTTCTCCTTCTCTTCTAACTCACATCCTACCTGTGGGGCATAACCACTCACAACATTGAACATCACCCCTTCAATTTCCAGCTTCAGGCTCATCAACCTGTCTGACACTCTTTTCACCTCAAGAACATTCCTCACAAACTCCTCTTTCAGGATAACTCCTACTCCATTTCTCTTCCTATCCGACCCATGGAAGAACAACTTGAACCCTGCTCCTAAGCTTCTAGCCTTGCTACCTTTCCACCTGGTCTCCTGGACACACAGTATGTCCACCTTCCTTCTCTGCATCATGTCAATCAACTCTCTAGCCTTCCCTGTCATAGTTCCAACATTCAAAGTCCCTACTGTCAGTCCTACATTCTTAGCTTTCCTCTTCTCTCTCTGCCTACGAACACACCTTCCTCCTCTCCTTCTTCGTCTTCGACCAACAGTAATCCAATTTCCACCGGTACCCTGTAGGTCACCAGCACCGGTGGCGGTCGTTGTTAACCCGGGCCCCGACCGATCCGGTATGGAAGTCATTGTCGTGATTCGCATTTTTAGTTTGGCATGTGTTTTACGTCGGATGCCCTTCCTGACACAACCCTCTGCATTTATCCAGACTTGGGACTGGCACATGAAGACACTGGCTTGTGCCCCCCTGCGGTTGCATTTTCCTCTAGCACCACCAGCGGGTTAAAAATGCTAAAATATGGAAAAATGCCAGCCTTATTCTTTAAACCTCTTTGTTAGTCAGCATGCTCTCTCACCATGCATTTACCTCACCTTGCCTCACCCATTCCTCCTTCGTCCCTTCACTGTCTCTATATCACTCTCATTCAGTCATTCTCTTTCCCCACTTCACTATATTTCTCTTCGTCTCTTTCTCTCTCACCCTCTGTGTGTCTGTCTGTCTACAGCAGCTGGCTCTTGTCTGTTTGTCCCTCTAGGTTACTGGTGATGTAATCAAACAGGACAAAACCATAGGCTGGCTCTGACATTAGCTGACACCAATCAGAAGAAGAGAGAAGGAGAGAAAGAAAGGTAAAGCAGGTAAGAGCAAGCAAGAAGCCCATGAGAAAAGCTGTGGGAGGCTACAGTATGTCTTAATGTTGTCATTCTGAACAGATACAACATTTGTTTTCCATTTAAT
Organism: Coreoperca whiteheadi; assembly: GCA_011952105.1. Lineage (NCBI taxonomy): Eukaryota > Metazoa > Chordata > Actinopteri > Centrarchiformes > Sinipercidae > Coreoperca > Coreoperca whiteheadi. The sequence continues at coordinate 1,261,431 of WNGW01000002.1, read as the reverse complement.
TTTCCAATGATTCACATAAATAATAAAATAAAATAATAATAAAATTGATAGTTGGGAATGACGGACAGCCATCTTACCCTGTAGTTGACCTTCTGTAGGACCTGCTGGGGGTCACTCTCCAGAATCACCCTGGCAACAGGGTAAAGCAAAGCAACTAATCAGCAGTCAGTACAGCACAAGCAGGACTGGGAGTATTTCTGGGATTCTTGTCATACATTTTAGACTAAACAATTATTTGAAAAAAATGAATAACAGATTCATCGTCACTAAGAATTATTGTAAGATAGCTCATTATTTCTCTCTTACCCTCCATCAATGATTTCATCCACAACCAGGAACACTCCATCCATGTTGTCCAGTAAACACCGCCGCTCCACATTTTTCCTGCAGAAAAAACACGACAATCAGCCACATCCAATCCATAATCAGAATCAGAATAAGCTTTATTGCCCAAGTAGGTTTGCACATACAAGGGATTTGCTTTGGTATTTTCATGGAAAACAATAAACATTGTAGAAATATAAAGAAAGATAAAGCAAGTATTGCAGGTCAAGAATAATTATTATAAAACTGACAATAAGCTATTACAGAATATCACATAATATTATAAGAAAATAATAAAGAATATTTAAAATACGACTTATTGTTATATGATTTTATTTAAATCACAGTTTGTTCAATGTGCAAAAGGTTACAATATGAGTATGGGTGGGTGTGAGAGTCAATGTCAGTGGGAGTCCCAGGCCTTGTTGAGGCCAGTTGCAGATGGAAATAAACTGTTTTGGTTCTGATGGACCGCAGCCTCCTGCTGGAGGGGAGTGTCTGAAAAAGTTTGTGTCTGGGGTGGGAGGGGTCAGCCACAATCTCCCCTGCACACCTCGGGGTCCTGAAGGCGTACAGGTTCTGGAGGGAAGGTAGATTGCAGCCAATCACCTTCTCTGCAGAATGCCTGATACGCTGCAGTCTGCCGTTGTGCACCACCATTGTCTTTGGTTGGTTGAATTTCTTCAGCTACCGCAGGAAGTACATCCTCTGCTGGTCTATCTCCCTAGGAAGACTCAGGTGGGAGGGCCCACTCAGGGAGGTGTCATCCACAAACATCAGGAGCTTGACTGGAGGTGTAGCTGTTGGTATACAGGGAGACGAGCAGAGGGGAAATAACACAGCCTTGGGGGGGAAGCGGTGCTGGGAGTCAGCGACATGTTTGCCCAGCCACAAGTGTTGCCTCTTGTCGGACAGCAATTCGGTGATCCACGTGCAGGTGGAGTCAGGCACGCTCAGCTGGGAGAGCTTGTCCTGCAGCAGATCCGGGATGATGGTGTTGAAGGCGGAGCAGAAATCCACAAACAGGATCCTGGCATAGGTTCCTGACGAGTCCAGGTGCTGAAGGATGAAGTGGAGCGCCAGGAAAAGTGGTCCTTAAGTAGCACCAAATCGTTGCAGGTCTAGAAGTAAGAACCGCTTACTGCAGCGGCTGGGGGCGGGGTTACCGTGACCAACAAGATGAACAGTTTTCACTTATGCTTATTACACCAACGCTTAATAAATTTTTATTTAACTGCAATGTGATCGTTTATCAGGCTCGTCAGTCGAACCAACCCCGAACTGGCACTAGCACTGCCTCTGAACTAGCACCCGGTTCATTCTGGTGGAAAAGGATTATGTGATGGATTTGAGGTGTGACACCACAAAGCGCTCAGAAGACTTCATTACCGCAGAGGTGAGGGCAACAGGTAGTCGTTAAGTCCTGCGGTTCTTGTTTTTTTGGGGACGGTGATGATGGTGGAGGATTTGAAGTTGGCTGGCATGTGGCATGTCTCAAGTGAGGTGTTAAAGATGTCCATGAACACTGGAGAAAACTGATCAGCAAAGTGCTTCACAGTGGATAGAGAGAAAGAGTCTGGCCTGGCTGCTTTGTGGGGGCTTGCCTCCTGAACATGTTTCTTGACATCCGTCACCAGTATGGAGAGTGTCCTTGATGCAATAGGGGAGGGGGAGCTTCTGGGGTGGGCAGTTGTGGAGAGGCCCAGGCCCCTGCTGAGGTGGGGGAGGTGGAGCTGGTGGGATGGAGTCACAGGGGAAGATGTCAAGACTGTCCCATTGTCACTCAGAGCGACAGTAGAACTCACTGAGTTCCGTGCCCAGGCGCAAGTCGTTAATGGAGTGGGTGGCTTTTGGCTTGTAGTTCCAGACAGAAGCAGAGTCGATGGCTGAGAACTGGTTTTGGTTGGAGTTTCGCAGAGTACAGCTGTTTAGCTTCTCTCACCGCCTTGTAAAACCTGTGCTTTGACTCCCAAAACCTGTCCCTGTCTCCACTCCTGAACGCTTCTTCCTTTTCCAACCTTAGCCCTCTGAGCTTAGCTGCGAGAAGTGGGGGCAAATGCTAACACCTCAAAAGCTCACTAATTAACAACTCATATCTTGTTTGTTTTACAAATGTAAAAATGACAATTTGTGGTTTTAGTGGGAGTTGGTGGAACTATGGTGGAACAATAGTTTATCCATCCACCTACCACTTCAGTGCAGCCTCGCCGCCTGGCAACCTCATGATTACTACAAGACTACAGGAAGCCTGACCATATTAAGAGGACTGTGTATTGGCCAAACGTCACCAATACACATTCAAGTTTTCTGTTATGGTCCATTTATTTGTAGCAGTAAGCTTACGTGAGTAACATTACCACTGATACTTCGCCATCTCCTGCATGTGCTTCACAATAAAAGCATTTTGATGAAAAGGCAGTGGTACACCTCCAAATCGAGAGGAGCCAGCTGAGGTGGCTCGGGCATTTGTTCCTGAACGCCTCCCTCGGGAGGAGGCCCCGGGGAAGACCTAGGACACGCTCGAGGGACAATGTCTCTCGGCTGGCCTGGGAAAGCCTCGGTAATCCCCTGGGTGAGCTGGAGGAAGTGTCTGGGGAGAGGGAAGTCTGGGCGTCTCTACTTAGACTGCTGCCCCCGCGACCCGGCCTCGGAAAAGTGGTAAAAGATGGCTGGATGAATGGATGGCAGTGGTAACCAGAAGTGTTGACAATTTAGCTAACTTTACCGAAGATTTACGCCATATAGTTTTTCTAACGGTAGATATCAACTTTTGATGTGACCTGTTGTTCCAGCCTGACCTGATACCCTGAGTTTGGGTATTGCAATCAGGGGAGAAAGTGCATCCCTAGAGGTCACTGGTGAAAAATGGCCCGTTTCTCGCTCGATTCCAAAAAATAGTTCCAACACGTAACTACCTGTAAAACTACAAGAGTTAATATCACAGTCCACTCATCATGTCCTCCATAACTAAATTCAAATTCAAATTTAGATTCTAATGAAACAAGTATAATTGGCAGGACACAACAATACGTGTTTCCTAAGAATTTGTAAGAATACACTATGTGGTAACAATTGGTCAAACATTATGAACAGGCTTGCATGGACAACAGTTACTGTTCAATTCTGTAACATTTGAATCTGAACATTTTTAGCTATTCCACTGTGCAATTTAAAATTGCCTATAATCTTTTATACTGTATAATAATATAATCTCTCCATGTCGCTGCCGCTCACACTCTGATTCACTACTGCATCGGTTCCCATAGCAACCACATCAGCCGCTGCTTGGGTGGTAATGTTACTGTCAACAGTGAGGGATCCTGGTGTGCAACACACACACACAGACATCTTTGCAAAGTAATCTTGGTGCTTTCTAAAATGTTAAATAAATATCTAAAAATGAGGACAGGGTGTCATTGTGTCGCCATTCAGCCCTGTTTGTCAAATATTATTTTTCAAGTTAAATCTTAAAGGATTTAGTGGCATCCAGCGGAGAAGTTGCAGTTTGCAACAATTTCAATACCGCTTGCATATCACCCTCTCCTTCCCCTTCCAAGCATGTAGGAGAAACTATGGTGGCCGCAAAACTTGCGAAAAACTCGAATGGCCCTATCTAGAGCCAGTGTTTGGTTTGTCCGTTCTGGGCTACTGTACAAACATTGGCGGTTCCAACATGGCAACCTTCGTGGATGGGAACCTGCTACCTCTGAAGATATAAAGGGCTCATTCTAAGGTAATGAAAACACAACGGTTCTTATTTTCAGGTGATTATAGACTAATGAAAACATAATTGTAAATATTATATTCCCTTTCTGCCAATAGCTCCTCCAAAATGTTACACACTGGACCTTTAAATTACAATAGACTTTCAGGTAAAAAAGACACACTGCTGTTGAATTGGATATGAAATTCAACATGGAGACTCATTATCTCCCTGAAAGGCTCTGGTGGAGGGATGGGAGTGTTAGTGTGTGGTTTAAATCATTAGCACTGATGATGCTGAGGCTGCATGCGTGGGAATGCTTTCAGGGCATGACAGTGCATGTGCATGGAGAAAAGTCTGTGAAAAAGTTTGTTGTCACTCCAGCAACATAACTGAAGCTGTCAGACATCCGAGAGAATTTTTCATTTAGAACATTCTGGAAAGCAGGTTTGTGAATTTCTCCGTTAGTGCTCTCCGTTTTTGTCATTTTTAGACGCACTTAGTTCATTCATTCATGCGTTCACTCATGAAACATGTTTGAAGTCTTGATGAGAGACAGTACCTGAGGATCTGACTGAGGGACTCAAACAGGCAGTTCAGTACTGACATCAGCATCAGCTGTTGAGAAGAAGGACAAAAACAAATAAACATGAGAACAATTTTGAGATAATAGCACTTGATTTTAAAGGTGCATCAGTTTTAATGGCCAGTGAATGGCAAAATTCAAGAATAGGCTAATAATGGCTGCATTAAAATTATAAAACAGTTTCTGCTTTAAATTATTTTTTGGGCCATTTTGGGGGCAGCGGAAGAAACTGAAGATACAGCACAACATATTATCACTTTATAAAGTTGTAAAGCCTAATATGCTAGCAAACAATGACCTATGTAGACATTCTATTTTCGATATATTTAGCATCCCTGTCAGGGTACTTAAAAGTCACAATTCAATTCATAACGGAAGTTAGAATCCAATAGAGCAGGTCTAGACGTTCTCTTCATAATATTATTTACTGAGATCCAACAATTCCCACCATGACCAAGCACTTGGCGACAGTGGCAAGGAAAAGCGTCGTTATTTAAAGAAAGAACCCCCCAAAATGGGATACAAATTCGTACTGTCCAAAAACTGCAGTTTATTTTGACTCAATCCCACATACACCATCCTGCTCCCTCAAATGTGTATTAAACCTCCCCTGAGTATAGTCCCAAACAAATACAGTGTTTCCTCCAGTTTCAGTAACGTTCGCTGAAAACTACAGTGCCCACCTGCTTTCGAAAATGACTGAACCTTTTCTACAAAACATGACCCTCCTCCAAGGCTTGAGAAGGAGCCTCAAATCATTTTAATTTTATTTATTATTTTCTTTAAAAAATATTGTTTTGGCAGAGAAAGCTAAATTCACCATACCTCGTTCTCCTGAGCACTTCCCACCACGTAGAAGAAGAGATCTATACTGCTCTTATAGACGATGGTCATCCCCTCCACGAAAGCTATCTCATCTACAGAGAGAAGAAGGAGAGAGGGATGGGTCTCTTTTATTCACCTAATGACTTTATTTATGTTATTTCACATTTCAAGACATAATCCAAAAGTACATTTCATAGAACTGCAGCCAATAAACAACTACAAAGATTTATAGCAGGCTTCCTTCATTCAGGGAGGTTAGAGGAAAGGGGGAGGGGGATGAGAAACAGGCAATAGAGAAGGGACAGACAGAGATGAAGAACGGCAAGGGTCCCCCTTGCAAAGGAAGGAACAGCAACATGACAAGCGAGAGGAAAAAGAAAGAAACTTGAGAGAGTGAGGGAAGAAGGGGATGAGCGAAAATCAGAAAAGGAAACTGAGTAGAAGAAGTTGTAGAATGAGGGACGGAGACAAGGAAGAGTGAGAGAAAAAGAGGGAGTGAAGGGATACTTTAAGGAAGGGAAGAGCAGGACAAAAGGGACTATGAGGTGGGAGGGAAGGAGAGAGAATATAGCATGACAGGGGAGAAGAAAGAGAAGAAAGAAGAGGAGAAAAGGGGGAATGAAGGAGGAGTTTAGAACAAAAGGAGGAATTAACTGGGTGGGTGATAAGGAGGCCAGGGGCAGAGACTCATGTGTCTCTGCGTGAAAATCTAGAAAATGGTGACTTTGGATTTTCTATTAACTTTTAAACCAGCAGTACATTTATTTGGCTGTTAACATGGGAATTAACATTGAGAAGAATACTTCCGGGTGGCGGCTCCTCAGTTCTCCAATTGGACTTGATGCTCACAGCGTCTTTTAGCGTCGCGGTCAGGTTAATATTGGAGTGAATGGACAGCTGGACCAGTTCCTCTGAGTGTCTAACATTGCCGCAGATGGTTTTACATTGGAGTTCATTGAAAGCCCGGTTTTTCTCATACAGACGCTAAAGAGTACCTTGTGCCTCTGTATGACACGCCAAGGGGCGAGACATTTGACGACCTGGGAATGAGATCGGGTTGTAGAAACTAGGCTAATGTAAAACCCGCTTTGGGCTAGTATCATGTACAAGTGTTGGGCTACTAAACAGTAGAATGTGTAACAGATGACATTGGAGACGTGTGTGAGTGTTCAGTACAATAAACAGGGAGGGCCACATCCAGCAGACACAAGAATAGAAACAGCCAGAGAGGAACCTACTGTCTGCTTTGTGTGTCTTGTTGAAAACGTTCCTCTCAAAGTTCTTCTGCTCCTTCATGGAGGCGTAAAACTCAGGGTCATAGTACTGAAACAGACACATACAGTACATGAAACATGGCACTGACACTGCTGGGTTAAGGGTTTCATACCCTTTGGGGCTATTCCTACTAAATACGTACTGATGGTACTGTAAGGCGGTGTGGATAAGTATCCTCTAAATGTAGTAGGGGAGCATACCAGTGGTTTTGCACGTTTTAGTCCACTCTGATTATATGGTCAACACTTTTTCAGCAATAGCTATTAAATGTATTTACATTCAGTAATTACCTCTCTATCTAGTAGTTTTCATTGTTAGTGGTGGAGTCCGTCATTCCTAGGCTGGATTCAATAGCCAACGCTGACTCAAGACTATAACTTTGAAAATGAAAAAACAAAACAATCCGGGGGTGTGGAGTTAGAAAGAAGTGAGGTTACCATAACTCTTTAGCCCGCTCCTCATCTCTGCTTGAAGCTAGCAGCTCAAGGATACATTAGCTGCTACTAACATAATACACACCAATCTCCGGACCGAACTGACGCCGGTTGCGTTGCATTGTAGACAGTATAGGCGCCAGGATTTGACAAGGAAGTAGAATGCAGTGAATCAAAAAAATGATATCGCTGGTTCTGCTGCATCAATTTTGATCCTTTTTTTTAAAAACTGTCCATCGTGGGTCCACTAATGTTAAAGGAGTGCAATGCTAAATCGGTGGAGTCCTCTTTTAGGTTACTGATAACCCTAACCATAAACCCTGTCTTAGAGGTTTTACAATGTAGAAAAAGCATTAAAGTCTGGCAACGGAATCAAAAAATCCAAAATTTCCAATCGAATACTTTGGGGGTTTTTGGGACCACAATCAAATGCAAACTACATGCTAATTTAACAAAGAATGAAATTGAATGAAACCTGTGTTTTGTATGCTTTGGATGGTCAGTAGTTAAGTGAAATATAGGTAATTTGGAGTTAATGGGCTAAAATATGTAAGATCACTGGTATAGTCCTTTAACCTTACCTTTGACAGAAGTCTGTTGCCATCATTGTCTAGAATGAAAACAGCTTTCACCGTGTAGAGGGAAGGTTCCTGCAACAATAAACAGAGAGAACATCTTAAATATTTTAGCTTTGCTGAGTTCCCTCAGGGAAACATCTAGGACTGGGAGCGGTCCACTTCATAATGCCACAGCTAATGTCAAAGCTATTCCTGCTAAACCTGGCCAGTGTGTCGTATCGACCTTCATTATCCAGATAAAGCCTGCTTTCTCGCGCTGGTCCACACATGAGCTGCCCAGTCCAACCAGTTTCTACATGTGACCCCCGGCGGCATCAACAGTTTGTTTTATCTCTGCAGTTTTGTGCTTCCGTTCATCCATCATTCCTCCAGTTTTGTTTTGCACTTTTTCCAGATGTGGAAATGACCAGAGACCTTGTCCATTCTCCTGCACACACTTCACTCATCCACCCATCCATCCATCCATACATCCAACCGTTCCTGCGAAGAGTTTTCAGACCCGGGACAAAGTTCTGTTATGCACTGACTAGAATAGATTCACAGTCCGAGTGTATCACAGAACTTAGACCAGGAACTTACAGCATCCGCTGCCCAATATTCCCAGCTCGCGGGAGGATGAAGAAGATGACGAAGAGGAAGATGTATTTATATCAACCACGCTTCGTTCCGTAAAACATAGTGTCGCAGCCCATATACTGGTCTGAGAGAGCAACGTTTTTCAACCAAACACAGTATCTCCAGCATCGATCCAATGTTAGCTGAGCTTTGGGGGGAATACATTTTAAAACTGTGGTTCTAGACATTGAAAAAAATACTAGAGAGTCTACAGCCACGCTAACGGATCTATGAGGCTTTACTAAATGTGCATAGTTATATTCTTATTTTCTGCACTTGCACTTGTATGATTGTATTGTGTTTGTATTTGCCCCGTGATTGTATTGCTACTTGTAAAGCACATTGTGTTGCCCTGTGTATGTCATGTGCTATTGACTTGATTACTAACCTTTGCAAACGGGCAAAGGTTAGCGAAATGCTAACTTCAGCATGCAATCATGGCCACAATTATATTGCTAACATGCTGATGTTTAGTAAGTATACCTGAAACAGGGTTCTCCGCACATCTCCAAGCAATATGCAGCTGAATCAGGTGCTTCTCTGTTTGAGGACAGCTAACTTCCGAGGGACAAACCCAAAACCGGAGCACACACATTGATTTGCAACCTTTACTTGTGAAAACTTTGTGTGTTTATTAGGTAGAATCTTTGCCATGGCTACGGTCTTAGCATGCGAGCATTTTAACGTTTTCTAATTAGCACTAAAGACCATGTAGACTGATGGGAATGTTGTCAGTTCTGCAGGTATTTGGTCATAAACCAAAGTATTACCCAAATTAAAATCTTGACCCAATGACGGTGCTAGCAAAAGGTAAGGATGGTAGGACTTCAGTACAATTAATCTCTATATGAGAACTAGTTAGTGTAGTGCAACACGTTTTAACTAAGTGACATGCAAATTCCCACTTATTAAACACTTACAGCGCACTATAACTAGACTATGTTTGAATTTACAACTTCTGAACAGCTGGTGCAACCGGCTGCTGAACCCTGGTCCTGCCCTGTCCCCAGGGGAGCAGCTCTTTACATAACATGACGGATGATGATTTACACACGGAATCACTAAAATTGCTTGCTTGAGATCAATAGATTAATGGCTAGAAAACATCAGATAATTGGGACTAACTGGGTTTCCCCAGAGGGGCTTGTCCACCGTTTGGGTATTTGTCCTCTGCAAAATATGATGAGTAATAAGAACTGCTAATCATTTAAGCCAGTGTAATATAGACCACATGACCAACAATAGCCTCAGTTTCAGTTAAAGCCTAAACGTCAAATGTAAATGTAAGGGGAAGGCTTATTTGACTCACTGTAAGTCACTCTGGACCGTCATAACAGCGAAATGCCTAAAATGTAAAGATTGTCTGTTTGGTTTATACGTAATGATTTTCTCTAGTGTGCATATTTGTAAGTAGGTCATGGATTCAGACAAAACCAGAAGGCCAATTTAGATGTCTGGAGACGGTTAGCTAAAAACAACATAAAAGCGTCTTGCAATTTGGACTTGGCAGTTGTCTAAACTGCAATTTTGATTTACTTTTGAATTTTTACCACACCATGGCCATGATATACAAACCGAACATTCGAGGCGTTTAGTTGATGCTGTCAAAAAGAAAAAAACCAACCTGTTTCATTTCAGTTTCTCTAACAATGACCTCCATAAAAGCATTCAGCATTACGTGATGCAAAAAAAGCCTTTGCTTCTTTGCTTCCACCTCCTTTGCTAAACAGAACCAGATCGCGGACAGTTATTCTATTTTAAAAAGCCTATATACGAGACAAAAAGTTTACTTTCCAACATTAGCAAGCTTTCTAACCTATTTAAAAACTAATTAAAGTCTAAATTTGGCACAGGCTTGGATGCAACGAGGAATACAACCAAAGGATTTGTGGCACAAAACAGGAAGTACAACTATTCTTCCAGAGTGAGTGGAGCAATAGCAGTGTCTTAAAAGAATAGTTGAACGTTTTGGGGGAACACATCTTGTTTGCTTTTTTTCCCAAGAGTTTTTGTCACCACTCATATGTGGTAAATATGTAGCTGGAGCCAGCAGCCAGTTAGCTTACCTTAGCACAGAGGCTGGAAGCCAGGGGAAACAGCGAAATGTCATTTTGGTTTTTGAACAAACTAAACAAACAAGATAAAACTTGTGAATTAATGAGCTTTAGAAGTGCTGGTAGGTGGATTTTGTCACCTTTGAAAAGAGCCAGGCTAACTATTTTGCCCGTTTTCAGTCATAGTGTTAGCCTAAGCTAACCAGCTGCTAGCTATAGCCCTACATTTACCAGCCAGATATGAACTCTTGGCAAGAAGGTGCTTAAGGGAATTTCCCAAAATGCAAAAAACTATTGCTTTCATTTTGACAAACAAACACTAACTACTACTCATTTCAAGGATATTTTAATGGCGAAAAAAGACATTTCTTTTGTTTGATATGTGTCCACTCGGATGGATTTTCTAAAACAAGTGCAAATGAATACAACGCTTTGTACCAGATGACTTGGAAAACGGATTGCTGATTTTCCAACCAGCACATGAATTCAGCATTATTCCCAGTAAACATGAAAAACACTAGAATCCTCACAGCTGGATCAACACAAATCGACTCCAATCATTTTGCCCTCTTTTATTTCAATGCGTCTAATGTCGGTGATTTATGAATTGGGTGCTTGGTTCTTCTCTTAGACTGAATTGTAGCGGATAATAAGTACATCGATTCATTGCTCGGAGCACTATACGTCATGTGAGGATAAAGTCTTTAACATAAACATTAGAAATGATCTTAAGCTTTCAAATTTCAGTGATCTTGCTGTTGGATATTGGTTGCATTATGACCGCCACCTGCAGGTATTTATATTGATTTGATTTATTTGTTCTTGCATTCATTCTTTTTTTTTTTTTTAACTGATGACCTTTTGACGGGGGGTGTTTGATTCTTTGTTATTATAAAATGGCTTTGTATTCCAGTTGTTGTCACCTGTAGATGATGAGAACTTTATTGTCCTGTGAATAGGATTACACGGTTGCCTTGGGCTGTAGCCAGTGGCCCGTTAAGAGCGGACACCTGCTGCTTTGGGATATGCGTATAAGGTGACGCTTGTGGAAATGTGCTGTGCGTGATGAACATCTATGCCTGACCGAAGCATTATACAGCAACAAGAAACAGTGGCACCGTTTTTTTTAACTGAACAACACACGGATCTCTGATCAGTTTCAAATGTGTAGCTAATGTGGGTTCAATTGATTCTTTTTTTTATTTTGTTGCTGTTTGGATGATGCTCACCAACCTTTTTATTCCTCATCACCACTAATAACATCAATGATACACAAAGTCTGCAAAAAAAATAACCCCTCGTGATGTCATCAGGGTTCTCTCGGCTTGGACTTGGAAACTACAATATAGTATAGTTTGAAACAGAAATAAAAATGTACAATTTGAGGGCGAGACGGCATAGAGTTGCATTGTGGGAAATGTAGGATTCGGTTTTTCCAGCTTGATTGTAGGGTCTAAAAGTCAGGATATGTCAGCCTCTGCTGCACAGATGTTGACCATTCTTTTTTAAAACTCCGCCTCTAGAGAGTCTTGGATGTGCAATGCAAAATTGCTTAAGTACTAAAGCTTACTTTTTTTGCTTACCTTTACTTGTAATGGAATATTTTTGCAGTGATCAAACGTGTGTGGATTTTTTCCCCCCGCAGTGATGCAAAAGACACCCGTAGAGAGAGAGAGACCAACACACAGAAGGAGAGGAAAGGTGAGCGGGAGAGAGAGCTGAGCGTGGGAAAGCAGAACATGGAGAGAGAGAATAAAAAGAGAAAGAGACATACACTAAAAAGCTCTAAAGAAGCGAAAGAGTAAGTAAGAAATTGAAGAAAGAGCAGTGGTGGAAAAAGTACTCATATTATTTACTTCAGTAAAAGTAGCAATGCAACAATGTACAAATACACCATTAAAAACGCCAAACCTGTGCTTTGAAAACTATAGTTAAAAGCACATAAGTATTATCAGCAAAGCGTATTTCAAGTAAGCCTATGTAACTTTTGTGAACAGCAGTCGCCGTGGCCACAAGTGGCAGATACAGGGTAATGATGAATGTGAAATCGTAGCGTAGCATTGGTAAAAGTAGAGAAGAGCCATAACGTCAGCCAGGTGGCTCAGTAATGTCAGTTAATCAGCTAACTTTGCATTTTATAGTTCATTCAACTCTCCCTTTTTAAGAGAAAGACTGTTTTTATTTCTTCTGTCAAAAGTTAAAAAGTGTCGCTTTACAGTATCAAAAGTAAACGTACTACACAATATGCCGATGCAGTGTTAAATTAGGATTTATTCTATTATTGGCTTATTATTATTATTATTATGTATTAACATGTAAGCAGCATTTTACCGTTGTAGTTGGAACTCGCTTGAACTGTTTTATATCAGTGGCGGAATAAAGTATTCAAATCAATTACTTGAGTAAAAGTAACAATACCACAGTGTGAAAATACACTGTTACAAAGAAAAGTCCTGCATCCAAAAATGTTACCTAAGTAAAAGTAGGCTACTTAGGCAGTGGTGGAAAAATTTACTCATACTATGAAAAAGTACTTAGTAGTGTGCAGAAAACAGGCTAAAGTGTTAGTGTATAATGTTGCATATGACATTGTTTGATCCTTGTTGCTCATTCATAAATCTCATAAAGTCGCGGTCGGCGTTTGGTCTAGCTTTCCCCACTGTTAAGTACTGTTCGGTAGTTTAATCGGTGACCATTTAAGATAATCACATGGTTTTGTACGTAAATTATTGATTTGTAAGTTAGGAACTAGTAACTAAAGTTGTCAAATGAATGTTGTGGAGTAAACACTAAAAATGTTTAATATATAACGGACTAGAAGTAACATCAGGAGTACTCAAGTAAAACACAGTTACTTTGAAATTGCTTTATATACTATAGGCCTATATATATATATGGTATTTTAACCTAAAAATGCAAGATATTGTATAGGCTGATCATGTGTTTTGTATGTGAAATCTTTTATTATTATATTTATTAATATTTTGTATGTGAAATATTATAATGCAAAGAAATTAGTAACTAAAACTGTCAAATAAATGTAGTGGAGTAAAAAGTACAATATGTAGTAGTGGAGCAGCAGCAGCATTACATGGAAGTACTCAAGAAAAAGGCTACTTGAAGTAGAGGCTCCTTGAGTGAATGTACTTAGTTACTTTCCAGCACCGAGAACTGACTCAGAGAGAGCTGGAGTAAATGTGAGAGAAGACCGAGGGAGAGGCTGAACACACGGCGCGCTAGGCGAACCACGGGAGAGAGGGAGGGAGAGAGAGAGAGAGAGAGAGAGAGAGAGAACGGTGGACGTGGCACCTACTCTGCGCTACACGTCGACCGACCTGTGCACATATGCCCAACACAAGCAGACATTTCAAAGCACGCAGACCGGCTTTAACTACACGGGCCTATATAGACAGGGCCGCGTCTCTCCACTGGCCCTCTACAAGGGCTCACTGCAGGGGCCGCCGCTTCGGCTCAGGCAGCAGCGGCAGCCGCGGCCACCGTCCTGTTGCGCTCTCCGCTGAACTGTGGAGAAGTGGGTAACAGCTGTGGCTCCGCAAGCATTATTGTAATGGAGTCAACTGAACAACCCCCCCCCCCCCCAACCCAACAAGTTGTCGCGCCTGTACACCAGCCCAGACAACCTGTAGCCTACTGCTTTTGCACGCAGAGAAAGAGAGAGAGAGAGAGAGACGAAATGTGGGTTGTTGTTTTTTGGGGGGTTTTTTTTTAAACGCGCTTGGGCTGCGTGCGAAACCACGGGCGGTCGGGACCGGGCCTGCGCGTCCGCATTCCCGTAACGCGACGGCCACAGCCGGGCTCCCACTCACATTCATGAATTCGAAGAATAGATGAAACCTGTTTATGATTTACGAACAATCTGCAGCCGATGCCCCCCACCCCTCTACCCCCCCCCCCCCCCCCCCCCCCACCCCCCCACCAATCTTCTCCACCCCCACAACACCCAAAAAACAAAACACACCC
>WNGW01000002.1:1212774-1244709 GCA_011952105.1 Coreoperca whiteheadi | reverse complement strand
CCCCCCCCCTCCACCCATCTCTATTTCTCTCTTATAGCGAACATATTGAAAGCCTGTAGTAAACACTGCGGAGTTGTGTGACCCCCCCCGTTTTGCTGCGATTCTCATAGTGTCTCTACATTTACAACATGTCAACATGACACAGACTGGCGTACACAGCGTTTGACAGATGGGTCATTCTGTGGAAACGTCCACTTTCCTATCCCTAGCCCTTACAGGACTATTGCACTTGCAAAACACTTTAGGGTTCCAATTTCTTGATATTTTAAAATGCCATCCATATTATCAATTAATTCTATAGAATTCCAAGCACCACAGATGTCATGTAGGCTGTTGGAAAAGTGCCCTAGTTTTGAGGTCAAAAACCGTTTTTTTTTTCCTACCATTTAAAATGCAATTATGAATATATAACTATCAGTTATATGATGTAAATGACATAAAAGCTAAACAAAATGCCAAATAAATATGATAAAATATAATATATAATGAAAGTAGTGTCCCTTGGAGTTGTGCCCCTGGGGTTAACGTGTACCACAACTCTCTTATTTTGAAATAGAAATCCCACTGATGACAGCCCTTGCCTTCCTGCTTCCCATTTCCTGAAGCTCTATGAAGAAAGGCCCATGGTATTCTCATTTATCCCATGATTTCATATGAAGCTTGTAGTTGACCTCACTGGTGTTACCTACTCTATAGGTAGGGAACTGTAAAAAAAAAACAACCCAAAAAATAAAAACTAGAATACAAATGGATTTAATTACTTAGTTTACTGAGTATGCCATGATTGACAAAATTGCACACACAAAAAATAAATCATTAAGCTGTCGTTTGTGTGTATTCATGAAGTCACTGAGTAATGTAATCATGTGGTCTAAGTTAATATGTTAGAAAACGAAATACATTTTAAGGCATCTTGCCCAAAACCATGTACGATCTCCCTATCACATCTGTCGCACTCATTTTCCATTTTTAAAGGGCAACTTTGGCAATTTTAGACTTGATTCCTATTAGGGATGTCCGGATACCACTTTTTCACTTCCGATACCGATACCGATGCTGCAGCTTTGGCTATTTGCCGATTCCGATATCAATCCGATATTTTTATTTTATTCGTGAACTAATGCTACTGCTAATAACAAAATACATGGAAGCGCTTTGCTCAATTAGCCACCTAAAAACATCTCACTCCAATGGAGAACAAATGCTTCTCCAGGATATAGTCCACAACAAAATCCGAATCAGAAATACTTTATTGATCCCTGAGGGGGAACTCTTTGTAACAGCAGCCCACTGTCCCGTCAGTGCACGCAAGAATGGAAGTATTAAGCAAAAAGTATAATACACTATAATACAGGTACAAAGTGGGTATAAGTATAAATTTAAAATTTAAATAAGTGTCATGTACAAAGTGGGTTTAGCGGTTGAGGTTATTATTACAGTATAAAGTAACAGTGCATGAACTGACAGTTGATTATAAAAGACTGCCACTCTTAATTAAGCATTGAAACCCCACATTTTCTACCATCGAAAGGCAGAAAGGGGTCGGTCGTCCAGGACAGTAAACTGAACTAGTTCCTCCCTTATCCATGTGGCCTTGTTGCTGCGTGGGGGGACTTTCTCTTGACTCTTTAACGAATCCAGCCGTGTCTGCTGTCCGCACATTTTGCCCTTCCGTGCAGCCGTTGCTTGCGGACGTTCCCGACGTTGTTCCGCGTGCTGCTTTTCCAAATGCCTAATTAAGTTTGCGGTGTTAGACCGGCCGACAGCACTGCCGCCCCTCGAAAGATTTGCGTTGCAAATTCAACCGTTGGGCTCTTTTCCTCTTTAAGGTTAAAATACTTCCACAGCGCAGACACGGCTGTTCTGTAAGTTAGCTACCTCTCATCCTCATGCGACTCTGATTGGCTCCTACTGTTATCACGTGACAGGCTGCGCGCTTAACTGGATGTCGCGGCAAAGGAAATGCTGATATTCAAGCATTTAGGTGACGGTTTAAGCTAGATTTGACCATGGTTTGTGTTGGATAGGTATCGGATCAGATTTTCTTCTCCCCTCCGATCTCCGATCCAGCGTTCTGGGCCAGTATCGGCCCGATAGCGATGACGTGGATCGGATCGGGACATCCCTAATTCCTATGGTTCTAGTGTGGGGAGTATATGTGCAGTCCCAGTTAAAAGCCGGGACACACATTATAAGTCAAGTAAATGGGAAAGTGTGTCCAAATTTTGGGGTGGTACTGTATATCAATGACATTGAATGTCTTCCCCGTATTACAACATCCCAGCAGGCCCCCCCCAGTGCAGAAATTGACTTTGGACTACAAGCTGTGCTTCCACATTTTTTCTAGGCCTGTCTTCAAGGGGCGGCCAGCAGAGGGGGGTCTCCAGACTCAGGGACCAAAACTATTGGCGCCCCACATTGTGTCCTCGATATATCTGACACTAAAATGCCAGTGTAGTTTGGAAAACTAGTTTCCTGATATCATGTTGGAATCAGACATTTGGCGCTACTGTAACAAAGCCGAATATTTGGAGCTGTGGACAGATGCACACCGATGGAGACAGAATTGCATCCGCTGCCCCGCCACGAACCTTTTTATTGATTTATTTTTGAACTTACAACAACTGGGTTGGCTGATTCCGCTAAGGATGAAGGAACACACCAGCGAGATTCGAGACTCATTTATTTATTTAAATGGCGCCAGTTCATAACAGAAGTCCCCTCATTGCACTTTGGCTATAGAGCAGGTCTAGAGCGTACTCTTCATAATATTATTTACAGAGACCCAACAAACCACACCACGAGCAAGCGCTTGGCGACAGTGGCAAGGAAAAACTTCCTTTTGGGTGGCAGACCGAGACTCTGGGTGGACATATGGACAGGGGTGTGCTGGAAGCATATTTCTGGATCTCTAAAACAAACGGGGGGGGGAGGGACAAAGCTTAGTGGGACTAAATGGACAGCTGAACATCATGTACGTGCAATCATTTCTAACATTTTATGGTCTTATGTCAAATACAATGCATTGTAGACTGGTAGCATTAGCTTTCAAAGAAACTTCGACAGCCATAATAAAAGCCATAATCTTATTTATTATCATTTACATTCTCAAGCTTTTATTCTCTGACGCACAACGTGACCCTAAACAGAGTGGTCGGGTTTGCACAGTGTCAGCACGGGAGAGAGCGAACAGAATAGTCTTGTTTCTAAAGTTATGTTCAAGTGGGGCTGAAGTTATTAGCATAAACCTTGGCCCAGGGTGTCTTCACACGACTCTCTGTTGGTTGTCTTAGCGCTATAAAAAACACAACCTCGCCTGATTTGTAGTTTTTTTTTGCTTTTTTGTAAATGCAATGCTTTGGCTGCAATGACACTCACGCGTGATAACACAATAACACAACTTAAAAGCTCTTAGTCCTTATTGTCACCTGGTCAATTTAAATTGGGGGTGGTACTAAATTACCAATTTACTACACTAAGAAGAGGATTGTCACCAGGTGAACATGGCCATGAGATGCTCTATTAAAGACAGAACACAAGATCACAAGAACACGCATTGATTCATTTCAGTCACGTTTTCTTTAAAGATATAGGAGGAATCATCCATGTGCAAATTATCTTGAAAAAACGACCAAAGTAGAAACAGTACTGTAAGGTTACTGTTACAAACAGGATTAAAGCGGGCAACTATAAATGTGTATCACGATAAAAAGCGGTTCCCTTTGAAGCAGATAATAACGTGGATATCCGGTAAAGCGTCTGCAAAGTTTGGCTATTTAGTTTCTTCACAAAAGTCTCACGTTTTTTTATTTTAACTTCTGGGAGTTGGGCGGAAAGGCCTGTGATCAGTTGAACTCTCGGCGATGCCCTGCGCGTGACGGCGGTTGCCCGTGGTAATGGCAGATGTTGAAACCGGGAAGAGGAAGCGTCGACGTCTTCATGACATGCTTTTTATGTCTTAACTCAGCCCCGTTTCCGGCACGTTCCCGCCGAAGCCGTGTAAGTGAGCGCAGTGGCGTCACCGGCGGGATTCGCTGGCCGCACTTTGAATGTCGGAAAAAAAAACCCAAAATGAAGATCAGCAGCACGTGGGATTCCGTATCGTTCCCGTCCAAAGAGAAAGAGCTATGGGTCCGAGCACGATGCGTGGTAGCAGGATACATTCATTTTTAGTTTGGCTCCGCACATAAAACTATAGAGCACCACCAGCACCCAGCCCCCTTTTCCCTGTGCCATCTAAGCCTCGTCTCTACAACCGTAGTTTCGTGTCACCAGCTATTTCAAACGCTTCCTGTGTTGGTAAATGCCTCTTTTTTTCCCCCCTCAGGTATTTCCACCCCTTCCAGTTGTTTGTCGGGGCGATGGTGGTCACCTTGTTGTTCCTGGGCTTTGTCTGGGCTGCTGAGAACCAAGCGCCCATTCGCCGTTTCCGCAGGAACCACCCATCGATCGCCGTGTTGGCCATTCTTCTTGGCAGTTACCTCTTCATATCGGTGCTGGGAGGCGTGGCCGTGTTCCTGTTTGGGATAGCCTTCCCGATACTGAGTGAGACAGGAAAAACACACACACACACACACACACACACACACATGTTGTGTTTCCATCACTTTCGGCGACATTACATTGACTTACATTCATTCCCTGGAGACTTACCCTAACCATAACCACTACTAGATCAAACCTAACCTTGCCCTTACTCTAACCTTAAAACAAGTTTTCATCCTAAAATCTAATGATTTACGTTATGGGGACTTGCATTTTGTCCCCATAAGGAAGGCAAGTCCTCACAATGTGACTGTGTAAACAGATTTACATTTAGCAGACGCTTTTATCCAAAGCGACTTACATATGAGAACATTCACAAACCGAAGGCACAGCTTCAGGAGCATTTTGGGGTTCAGTATCTTGCTCAGGGATGCTTCGACGCATGACTGGAAGATCGAACCGCTGACCTTCCGATCGGCAGGCAACTGTTCTGCCACAAGGCCACGGCCGCCCCGATTTATGTCCCCACAACATTAGTTATACCCGCCCACACACCCACACCCACACTTGCATATTACACCAAAGCATGAAAGTAAGCTTCCCCACTTGCCTGAAGACACTGGGCAGCAGATTGTCATCTCCAAACATGAAATGACTTTACAATATTTGACATATTGGTAAAGAGTCAGTTCGGCCCTATCACAAAAACATATTTTCCGACTTCCCTTTAGTGGCACGTGTCCAGCCATGCAGACAGTTTTGGTTTTATTCACCCAAGTTTTTTAGAAATCCATCTCTGCGATTTCTGCTGGCGTCCTCATGCAATGAAGGTGAATGGAATTGTGCATTGTGAGCAGTATCTGTAGAGTAGCGTACAGTGTTAACATTGTGAAATACAAAAGTCTGCATGCTTGAATGCTTCTCATGACAAAAAATAAAGAAAAAAGGAAGAAAACCAGCAACGTCATTTTGTTGCACCTGGACAGACGCGGGCATGTTGCCATTTCACAGAGTGCGCTGCTTTTTGTCACGCCTCACTTGTTAAATCCTGTAAAATTCATCCGGTGTAATACATTTAAATCAACGCTATTCCAACTTGATTCTCTTCATTTTATGTGACGTTGAAGAGGGTCACAAAGGCACATTTTGTGCGCATGACACAGGACAAGCGCCCATTCATTTTCTTCCTTGAAAAGTGACAGTTCCCCATAGTGCATTGTGCACAGTACGGCATACATTTTTGTGTATATACAGTAAAATTCCCAAATAATAGCCAGAGCAGCACGAACAAATGAAGGTCGGACACTAATGACGTATTTACCTCTACTACAAGCCCAAATGGTCAGCTTAACTTATATTTCCACAGCACTGAGTCCATCAATACATCCCCAGCACAGGTTTCCTGCTAATTATCACTTTTACAGTTTTGTTTTTTTTAAATCACCATGAAGCTGCGGTCATTGAAACTCTACACTTCCTGCTGATATTTCCCATTAAAACCTTCCGGAACGGGAGGGATGATGTCTTCAAAATAATATGATGCAATGATAAATAAAGGTCTGCCTCTAGTATAAAGTCAGATTAAGGCCCGGTTCTCGCTGCATTTGAGGGGAATCCGGACCTGGCCAGTATTTGAGAATTTACAGTACTTTGAGTCAAAGTAAACTGTGTCAGCTCAGGTAACCTTAATGAACTGTTGGCTAGCTAACTAGCCAGCATTTTGTTCCTTCATCCCTCTGTGTCTCTCGCCCCTTCACAGTGGTCCTGGCCCACGCGTCGGTGAGGCTGCGCAGCCTGAAGAACAAGCTGGAGAACAAACTGGAGAGCATCGGTCTGAAGAGGACACCCATGGGTCTCCTGTTAGAGGCCCTGGGACAGGAGCAGGAGGCTGGATCCTAGAGAGACGGAGGTGGAGGAGGAGGAGGAGGAGGAGGAGGAGGAAGCGGCGTTCAGGGATTGGGGATCGTTTGGGTACCATCTGAGAGAAATGGATGTGAAGTGGGTGGTCAAATTGGAAGAAGAGAGGAAAACCCAGGAGGACAGAATTACTGCAGGACAAGAGGAAGACTAAAACGAAAAATGAAGTAGAAAGAAAGAGTTTTGAACAAAAACTGTGGTTTGGTTTGTTGTAAAATGAGAAAAATCTGAAGTCAACAGTGAAGGAAGAGAGCCGTTCTGCGGTCCAGTGAGCCATATGGAATGCATAGAAATCATCATAACAAGCAAATGATCGAATCATCCCTGATCTTTTTTGTTTTCGGCTTTTGCCAGACCCTGCACTTCAAGCACACATTGTTGGGTTGCATTTATTTGGACATGACGCTTTGCACTACATACTGTAAGTGTGCAGTGTCGTGGCCATGTGGGCGCATTCACGTTGAGCCTTGACACGATTCTCGATGCGTTCAGCACCCTCGACTCATATACACGTTGACTTGCGCTCTTTTGGCGTCTCAGTGGTGCGTGCTGTACCGCCGCGCTCTTTTCCGAACACCGGCCTGCGCTGTGCCTCCTCCGTAGGCGCTATGGGGCCGGTAGTGTCGACAACCCGCGAGAAAAAGTCGGAACGTTTCGCAGCACTTTCATTTGAGAAGCTTTAACAGTGTGTTTCAGTTGTAAAGTTGTCGCGCTGCTGCTGATGCTTCACAACGCCTTCAGTTGTGGACGTGCACGTCATGGAATTGGTTTCATTTCAGTATCCTTCCAATGAGCGCTTTGAGAAGAAAGTGCTTATTGTTGACTAAAAAAACCTAAGGCCATCCACATCTCTCATTTGACACATTAAAGCTGACTGACCGGTTTTAAATTTAATAATTCAATGCTACAGCGGAGTATTGAAATCTTTGTTTTTGAAACATTATGGATAAATTCTTCTAATCTTACAACTTTCCGTCTTATAAAAGTACAGCTTTTCTTTTTAAACTTATCAGACTTTTTCTTGCAAAGTTACAACTTCATTTTTTCATGAATAATGCAAACGCTATCTTATAATGTTTTTATTGTAAAAACACAACTTTATTCTTGAGATATTTATGGGTTTTTTTCACAATATTACAACTTTATTCCCCTAATTTTACTAACCTCTTTTTTTGTAAAGTTACAGCTGTATTTGGGACTTTCTTTTCTCATAAATTACAAATGTATCTCATAGGGTTACGTCTTGTTCTCGTAAAAATACAACTGTATTCTCGAGATATTACTTCTTTTTCTCGGGAAAATGACGACTCTCAAAATGTTTTCTCGTGAAAATATCTTCCCCCCTCAAAATTACAAAACTTATCTCCAAATATTTTGACTAGTTTTTTTTTTTTTAAATCACGCATTGTTTTCCTCCTCTCAGTGGCCCTTATATAGGCTATATATACATGTATGATTTCGGTGATACAATGATTTGTTAAGCTGTATATAGAGTATTTAGCAGAGCAGATGGAGGCGATGCAGTACAGACAGGACCAGAATCATGACACTCTTGTGGTGTTGAAGTAACTTGACCAGCATTAACTGACTTCAAATGAAATCCTTTTTCATTTACTGTTTACATTATGTTGTGTAACATTGAAAAGTGAACTTAAATGCTTAAATGAGGTGAAGCAGAAGTGATACGTGAAGGTACCAGATTCTCTGTTTTAATCATTTTAGCTCACATATTTCGAGGCCTGTATTTATATCGAATAAAAGCCCCCCCCCCCCCACAGAGCTCCCCTTTAGTCTCCACTCTTGGTCAGTGGGATTTGCCCAATCCTTCAATGCTGGCCGCTGGGAGACGCTCCCGCTGCAGCAAATTAATAACTTTGAATTTACCCTTAATTCCTTTGTAACTTGTTAAATCCCAAGTTTGTTGGTGTTGGGGCCCACACTCGGGGTAACTGGAGTTTGCAATTTTCTCCTTTTGCTCTGTTTTTAGCCAATGTGGCTCTAGGGATTGGAATTATTTTGTCCGCCAGTCTACCACTCAGATCCAGATTGAAAAATCTTAACAAATACTGGATGGACTGCCAGGAAATTTGGTACGGACATTCATGGTGCCCAGAGGAAGCCTACTGACTTTAGTGATCCCCTGTCCTCCAGCGCCACCATTAGGTCAAAGTTTTCAAATGTCCAATGAAACCTCTCAGCATCTGCAAGATGGATTGGCACAAGAGTTCTAGCAAGATCATCAGGTCAGGGTTTCTTTCAGCAGTCGTTCTGAAAACACCACTTGCTATTAGATGATTAAGTCACAAGTAAATTGTTTAGCATGCAAAAAACTACAGCTCCCGTTCAGATGTACCAGTGCAGCAGTGTGGGTTCTTATATCATCGCATCTTGGTTTCTTCCATATCCATAATATCCACCAATGCTCTCTTCGTTCTGACATTAGCATTTAGCTCAAAGCACTGCTGTGCCTAAATACAGCCTCATAGAGCCGCTAGCATTGCTGAATGACTCTTAGTCTTGTTATTTAATAATTATTGCTTATCTATAATAAAGAGTGTCTGAAAAGTCCACAATCACCACCAACTTAACCAGTATTAAAAATGGCATTTAAACCCTTGCGTCCATTCTATAAACCTTAACACGGTAGACCACTTAATATGGCCAGTGTTGGTTGTCCAGCCTGGTCATATACAGTTTTGTAGACCTAATGTAGGACAGCTGTTTGAAGAAAGATTTTAAAAAAAGACTCCAAAAACACTACTATGAAGGAAGGGTTTTCAGCCGTTTTATAGCAAATAACTTTATACAAGAAAAGCTGAGGGAAGGTATTTGACAAACTGAAAGCTTTATTGTATACTAGCTGCCTGTTGCGGGGACTGTGCATTGTATTTCCTTTTTTAAACCTAACATAAAGAAAACCTGGGAAACCTGAATGTGGTAACCTACCTCTGCATGCCGTATTCAAGAACTTGAGTTTCCTTTCTATGTTATTTGCATTCCTCGGACGGTTTCACAGACAGATTCTTCCGGACCGCGGTACAATCCAAGTTTGTGAAACTGGCTGCAAGAGGGTTTATTCCACTATAACATGCCTTTCTGTCCAAAGCAGTTATTAGGATGCAGAGGATGCCAGCGTTCATTTTTGATTATTAATCATATTGTTGACTATTATCGACTTTGTTAGCATCAGTGACTTGCAGGAACAAATCACCCTGTTCAATGGTTTGATGTTCATATTGTGTATGTGCCATTGTAGTTTTGATATTTGCCCTGTACAGTTATTTTGTTCAACATTTAGCTCTTGTACTTGTCCAGAGCCATGTGACCGTGGACAGTAACAGTCTGGAAGCAGGAAACATGGCTTGAACATGTGACCCTTCTGTTGCAGGTTTCTCTCGCCGCTAGAGCAGCCTGCCCTATTAGTGGTTTGTCTTGGCCTTGCATCCCTAAAGACAAGGCAGGACAAACACTTACCTCTGGGCAGGAAGAAAAGCTTTTGGTCTGCTTTATAACTCTTTGTTATACTGAGTTCCTAATGTAAACTGAGAGAACATGTCTGCATGACAGCGCACATGTAACACATTTTACAAGGGACGCCTCTGAATTTTCTGTGTTGCCTTCTGTTCAGCTAAATGTTTGAATTTACCAAAACCGTGTCTTTGACTGTTTTGCCAAAAGATGGTAATTACATTTATTTAAAACGGATTTTTTTTCGAAATAAAAAAAACAAATGCTGTACGGCAGTGTGTACGGACTATCTATCTATCTATCTGCTAGCTAAAGGCTAAGCGCATGGAACTACACATTTGCCCACATTTGAGTTCAGATCAGTCTTTTTTGAAGTCTTACCACAAAAAAATATATACTGTATATAATTTCTGTGAAAACAGCATGTAACTTTGCAGTAACTCTCTGTCACACAAAAACAGACAACTAGACAGCTAAAGCAACAGAGCGGTGTCAAGTGAAAGCCAGCAGGAGAGCTAGCCACGGCTAGCTTTAGCTAAAGCTAAAACTAAATTGACTTTTTTAATTTTTCCTTAACTGTTATCTGTGAATGAAAAATGTCCTTTTTAATGAACACCTTGGACATTCAGTTTGTCATTCCACATGCCTAAATGAGGCGGTGGCTAAATCCAATCATGGTGGAGACAAACCCAGCCAAACTCCTGTTAAGGCTGAGCTAGTTTATTAGCCCAATAGCAGCGACCACGCTATCATCTTTCGACTCTTGTGCAATTCTCCAGCCAACGTTTGTGCCACTCATGTTACCGTTATGTTTGAGTCACAGTGCTAAGCATCTCTGAAAAGGGTTTTTTGGACGAAGAACTACCCGGCAGCCTTTGAAAAACCCAGATGATCGTTTCCCAGCACACGTTTTTTTGCTAATCCAAACAACGCTAATGACACATCAACTTGCTTAATTTGTCCAATGTGAACCAAAATAAAACAATGAATGATCTATTATTCCACGTCTGTGGAAGGAGACCTGCTCCCCCTGTAGCTATAAAGGGCTTATTCAAAGGTAGTAAAACCCGGTTCTTATTTTCAGGTGATTCTAAACTAATGAAAACATACTTATAAATATCATGTTCTATTTCTGCCAAAATAGCTCCTCCAATCATGGGAATGTCCCGTTGTGTTTTGGGGTTCTCGTATCGTTGATTATGATCTTCCTTTGCGTCAAGTTATGTTTACTTGGTATATTAGCTGACAATGGTATATTTATTTTGATCTGCACGCCGAATAGTACAATTGCTAATACAACATATAAAATCCAATTTGGGAAAAAGACACTAAAACCATTTCTTAGACAGGGGCTAAAGGTTCAATAAAGTTTGCTCCCTGGCAAAATTAACAATCCAGTTAGGAAAAAACTTTAGAATGATGTGATGCGCGTTCACGGACGCCCTGAAGACTAACCTCACAGAGGAGTCTTCAATACAAGAACTGTTTGTTTTAAAGTACAACTTCATCAGGGATGAAACAACAGACCATTATTATATTTTCGATGTATGTATTTTCTTGCCCTTACTTTTTTGTGCAACTATATGTGCGGCTGTATGGGTAACAATGGTGGGATGTAACTAAAAACATTTACTCAGGTACTGTGCTTAAGTACAAATTTGAGGCATTTCAAAAGGCAAACATTGTATTCTTTACCTCCCAACATTTATTTGATAGTTACTATTTACTTTTCAGATTAAGATTCCACATAAAAAAAAACACACGCTTTGAAATACAGTGCACTGATATAGTTAGATATTAAACCAGTGGTTCCCAGCTCAGTGGGTTTGGCATGTGACCTCTTACTGCTCTTACTGTGTCTATAGTTGAGCCCTCTTATCATGTTTCAGATGTCTATGAGTTGTTAGCAAATCCACCAAAGAGACATTTCCCATCTAAACTTCTCACATGGTTTCATAAAAAAAATAAATAAAATAAAATAAATTCTAATTATCCATTATTGTACAAAACAAATAAGTCCAGACACTGA
The DNA here is from genome assembly GCA_011952105.1 of Coreoperca whiteheadi. Classification (NCBI taxonomy): domain Eukaryota; kingdom Metazoa; phylum Chordata; class Actinopteri; order Centrarchiformes; family Sinipercidae; genus Coreoperca; species Coreoperca whiteheadi. The sequence goes on along the minus strand of WNGW01000002.1, from coordinate 1,232,810 downwards.
AAACAGATTTGTGTATCAGTACATAGTTTTTTCTTCTTTTCCTCTCCCATTAATCATCTCACACCCCCTCAGATTTATCTTGTGACCCTTTGAGGGGGCTGACCCCTAGGTTGGGAAACACTGGACTAAACGAGCTAACTGCATACAAAAGTAGTTCAAACTACCTCCACCATGACCAGCTACAACAGTAAAATGCTGCTTACTGCATCAGCAGTAATAATCTAATAATGACAGATATCATAATATATCAGTCACAGGGACATTTTACTGCAGTTATTGCTGATAATTTAACTACATGAAGCTGATAATAGCTACCTCTGTACTTGTACTTAAGTAGGATTTGAATGCAGGAATTTTACATGTAATGGAGTGTTTTTCCTTTTGTGAAGGCCTATTGGTACTTTTAAGTAGGATCTGAATACTTCTTCCACCATACTTATATTATATTTTGTGTATATATTATGGTTTCTTTCTTCCTCTGTTCTTTAGGACTATGATTTTGTGTGTTTGACATAAACACAAAACAGAATAAGTACAATGGTTCAAAAAATCTGATAAATTTTTCCCCTTTCCATTTCACAGCAGATTAAAGCAAGAACTACTGATTTGGTGTTTTCTGTCCTAGTTCAATAAAGGGATATGTTGAATCCCTCTCCCTCTCACACACACACACGCGCCAATACATATTGCCTCGCGCACATTACTGTTCCAACACACACATACACAGACTCCTCCTGACGCACAATACACACCACACCCACAGTTGTTGTTTCTTTTCCATTTTCCCAGGGAGGAGTTATTATACGTCAGCACGGGATGTCGCTTTAAAAGAGGTCCCACCCTCACGGTCTGCCCAGAATAGCAACTGAAGCCGGGACAGTGTGACTGTTAAAGGGCTGCAGAAACGCTCTGACACATGGCTGAACACCCAACAACCGCCTCTGGTAAGACACATCCCTATGACATTCTCACAGTATTCTTAAAAACTCACATCAACTCAGAAGGGATCTCAGAGTTTGTAATCGCCAGTGGACTCACTATCATATTCCTGTAATGTTCCTATAATAGCCTCTCTTTGTCTACAGTACTCTCTGTGTTTTACAGGATTTTACTGTCAGTAGTGGGGCAGCATTTTCTAGGCTTGCTATTGTGTTAAAAAGGTTGCATGGCATTTCTGTGCCGTCATAAATGTGTTACAGCTGTCAGTTGTAGCGAGTGATGAAAACATTGTGCAACCTGTTGTTCCACTGTCAGACTGTTACACCAAATCAAATCCAAACAAGCCGGAAACATATATTTTTTGACAATGTATACACACACACACACACACGCACACGCATGCCTAGATGATAGCAACTGTTAGTTCATTCAAAGTATTTATGGTGAATAATGAATAATATTCCACAGGCTACCTAAGCCCACGACGTGGAGTTTTCTCCAATGTGTGATTACATGAAACCAGTTAAAAACTCCTTGTAGTAGCCTACGTTTAAGTACTTTGAGTAACACATTCTACAGTAGTATGGTATTGCACCGTTTACATGAGTATCTGAATACTTACTTCACCACTGTTGAACACAGTCAGGACACAATAGCAGCCCATTATACTGTAGCCAGCTAGATTATGTGGCATTAGGGTTCGACCACAGTACACACGACTTTTACACTAATAGAATAGAATAGAACAAAACTTCATTTTCCACACAGCACATGCCAACAACACAGACAGGAATAAAATACGATCCACGAAATGTAAGCAGACAAAAACAAAAACAACAGAAGAAAACCGCATGAGCAGATAACAATTGTTCGCTAAAAATTGAGCATGCCAAATTTCTGTGGGCTTCTTCTAGCCAATGTGCTTTGTTGCCAAAGGTATCCTACAGTATAGCAGCTACATACCCTGATGTTACACCAGACTGTCTTACCATGTAGCAATACTAAGGTTCTAAGACCCGTATTACAGTGGCGGCTGGTGAAAAATATTGCAGGTGGGGCTGACTTTGCGGGGGGTCTGGGGGCACTCCCCCACAAAATTTTTTATTTCGTAGATGTGATCTCCTGCATTCTGGTGCATTTGAGGCCATGTCCCTTGCCTATACCAGTAAAAGAACTCAAACCGGTCAATACCAATAGTCTAAAAAGACAATATTAATTAATCAGTTTCACAGGTAATGATAATGAACAAGTTGCATGTTTTTTATACTCTGTGTCCAGACAGAAAAAGTGCAAACACATTACAATGAATTATAATGGGGAATATAACCATTTCTTTAAAGTTCACGGTGGACAAATTGACAATTGGATAATGGATAAAAGTCTGTGTTGATACTAGAGTGAGAGAGAAAGAGAGAGAGAGGGTGGGACAACATTCTTGAAGTGAACACCAAGTGTAAGAAACATGATTTTAACGTTATAACTAGTATGAAACAGTAATCCAGCTGTCGGGCCAACACATCCTTAAAAGGGTTCATGTTATTTCTGCACATATTTTTGTCCACCTCGATTCCTCTCCACCTCCTTGCTGTGCCTTCTTACGGCAGCGCGGTGTCCCTCATCTGACTGTGGTGCTATGCTAACTCGGCCTAGCATGGCCAGCGTCACAGAGCTGTCCATATGCACTCTTGCCCGCTCATGTTGCTTAATGAGTTCTGACATGTGTTAAAGGGCTGTCACCCCCGTCTGTGTCCACGAGCTTCTCTTGTAACGTTGGGTTTTCTCCTGTTCTCGCGCCAGTTGGGTTATATTCACTTCTGGCGCGTCCGGTCCGAGTTCTTTTACGATGAGTTTTTCCGTGAACGCTGTTCGTTCGAAGGGATACAGGTGTCGGGATTTGCCTGAACTGAACTGGTGCTAGCTCAACTCCCACGGCTACATTAATGCTACTCGACGCCGCCATGCTGAATGTCCCGTGGTGCAGCAGGCGCACGGCTCTAACCTTGGTCCCCAAAGCATAAAATTCGACGACAATGATTGGCGAAATATAAACTGGTTTTGCGTAGCAACCGGGGAACCATTGGCTTAAATTATAGCACCGAAGGGCTGAGCGAAGTGGCGCCCAGGGAAGACACCCTATTGGCTGCTACACAAACATGATAAACGTAACTACGCTGAACGTGAACGCGAACGCAAATATCATTCTGGAGAGTTCTAGACATATTCTAAAGTAAAACAATTATTAGCATGTAATTAACACAGATTATGTTTCAAAATGAGATATTATAAAAAAAAAAATAAAAGAAACATTTTAAAAACAGGCAGGCAGTTCGGCAGGAGGTCGGCACCCCAGCGCCCTCTATGGGCGAGCCGCTGCTGCCATATTAGATGATACAGTACACTACACTGAACTATAAAAATGTGAGTATTCTGTGTAGTTAGTTATTTATATCCCTGGGTCTTAAGATGGTGCTGAAAAGTTTTCAAACTCCAGTTATAGTCAGCTGTTCCACTGCAGCTTCTGTAAACAGGTTACCATAGCATGAAAACTAAACCCAGCGTCTGCTAGGAGGGAGGAGACAGGGAGCGGGTTTTTCCAAGCAAACACTGGAAATTACATCATGTGGCTGCAGTGAGGCAGCGCGGGGCAGGCAGGTGGTTACCAAACCCTTTCTAGAAGTAGGTCGAAGTTTCTGAGAGTGGTAATACAGGACGGCTCTGCCCTGTGTGTGTGTGTGTGTCTGCCTTATCTCCTCACACTATCAACTCTGCAGGTCAGCCCGTGCTGACAATCGAAGATTAGTGTTGATAACTGCAGTGCTGTTATTATGATCACTGGTACAGTGGTGGCAATGTTTGTGCTGTACTATCATATTAGCAATAACTGTAGGCTATTAGTAGTATTGATAGCACTAGTTGTAATAGTTGTAGTAGTAGTAGTAGTAGTCGTGAAAAAATGCTAGCAGTATTCAGATCCTTTAAGTATAAGTAGCAGCAGAGTGTAAAAACACTCCACTACATTATTTAGTCGCTTTCGTGCCAAAAGTTAGATGAGAAAATCAACACCAACGTCTGCATGTTAAATATGAACATACTGCCAGCAGCCGGTCAGCTTAGCTTAGCATCCTAGACTGGAAACAAGGGGAAACAGCTGGCCCATAAAGTGTCGTTTTTACGTTTCAGTTTTTGTATGGCCTCAACAAATGAGATATAACATCTTGAAGGGGAACTGCACTGAATTTACACATCAAAGTCAGTTTACAGGTGTTACATTACGTAAAAAGGTTGTATTAAGCCTTGTGGCTACGGCGGAAGCTGTGTGAAGTCTGAACAGTTGTCTCAAGTGATGTCACTTGAGTCAGCGTTGGTTGGGACTGAAGACTACAAGTTTGTAAAGGAAAACAATCTCTTAAATTGTCCATTATGGGTCAGAGTAAACAATATGATTTGTTCGTTTTCTTCTGTTTCTGTGATCGTTAACTTAATGTCTTTGGGTTTTGGACTGTTGGTTTGAAAAAAAACAAGACATCTGAATTCATCAGCTTGTGCTACGGGAAGTTGTAATCCTTTTTTCACTATTTTTCGATATTTAGTAGACCAAACGATAAATCGATTAATGGAGCAAATACTTGTCAGATTAATCGATAACGAAAAAAAATTGTTAGTAGTTTGCAGCCCTAAGAGGAAAGTGCACTTATAGTTCATAACATTAAGCATATTAACATCACAAATTATATCTGCAATAACTTGTGTAATATTTGGCCTCTGTAGTCAGTCCTCTGCTCTGACGTAAGCCTGTCTCTCAATTCACAGGAAGAAACGTTTCCACGAAGAACAACAGGTTTAGGATGAGCCTGTAAGAACGGGGACGTTTCACAGTCAATCTTTGTTTCTAGATGAAAGACGAGTTCCTTCAACAAAAACACATCTTTTACACTAAGCAGCTGTAAAAGTTATTAAGTCTTCCCTACCAGAGCTAAAAAAGAAAAGAAAAACAAAGAAAAAAAAAATTCCCAACCGGGTTCTTTTTAGAGAAGCAAGGACATTTGAGAATAGTTTTGTTGTTCGACCCAGAGGGTTGTCTAGCCCCTCTCCTTGGCAAGGGGAGGTCAGCAGTGCCCGACAGATCTTGTAGGGACTTTGCCCGAGCACACTACGACAGAAGAGACACTCATTGTGGTGGTGACTGAGCTGAGCCCTGGACCCCTTGCACGTCTTCTGACGCACCAATCACCATGCTGCACCTTAAGAAATACCTCACGGAGGGCCTTATCCAGATGGCCATCCTGCTCAGCCTGTGTGGAGTAAGGGTTGACGTGGGACTGGAGCCCTACCTGCCTCCCTCCTGGCACGAGATGATCCTGGGTCCGACCTCTGCGCTCACCCAGACGCAGTTTCACAACCGCCTGGATGACGCCCACAGCCTGCACCCCAAGAGTGTGGACCTGGACAGGTTCTTCACGGCACGGAGGCTGCTGGGCTGGGTTCACTCTCTGGACAGACTACAGGTAGGAAACCACCTCTATCTATATGGTCCCATTCAAATGGAATTAGAATTATAAGGTACAAATGGCATTAACATTTAGCTGTTTACCTATTGCTATATACAGTTTCTATTTAAAAGAGGCTCTTTTGCTTCTCTCTTTTAATTGTTTCTACATTGCACTGTCCAAAGGAACCAATAAAAAAGGTACAAAAATCCACCTGCCAGACAACCAGTGCAGACTCCAGGAAGTCACTGCTCCTAGCCAAGAAAATAGTCCTGCCCATAACCCCCAGCATAACCACAAAGTGTTGTTATCTTAATGTTTTTTTGTGCGGATTAAACAAACAACATATAATGTGCCAGTTAGTGAGCTTTAGAGGGGCTGATAGGTGGATTTTGATACCTTTGGAGAGAACCAGGTGAGCTCTTTCCACTCTTTATGCTAAGCTGACCAGCCGCTGGCTCCAACTACATATTTACTGTGCAGATGTAAGCGTGGTATCGATCTTCTGACCAAACTCTCGGCAAGAAAACTAATACACGTGTGTCCCAAAATGTCATACTATTCCTTTAGTTATTGCACCTTTGTTGGCTTCGTTCTTTTCTTATAAATAGTAGGCACTTGTGAGTGACTGTCCCTTTGATTGTTTCTGTAGCGAGAAACAGCTAACCTGGCTCTATCCAAAGGTAATAAAATCTGTGATGGCTGCCTGGTAACCTCACAGTGACCAAAGGACACCAGGAAGTCCTGTTTTCCCCGTTTCCATTCTTTATGCTAAGCTAAGCTAATTGGCTGCTGGCTGTAGCTTCATATTTAGCATATAGACATGAGAGTGGTATCGATATTCTCATCTAGCTCTCGACAAGAAAGTGAATAAATGTGTTTCATAAATTGTGAAACTATTCTTTTAAGTAGAGATATTTCTCTTGCAGACATTATACTTTGTGGAGTTGGAGATGTTTTGTGGGATAAAAGATGGTCATAAAGTTAAGACACTATTCTTTTAGGGGAATCCATTAAATAATGTATTATTGGATGTTCGCCAATAATCTAATACCTTTCTTTGTCCACATTTTATTAATAAAGGTCTTCCCTACTGATAAAAGGTAGTTATAATTCCACATGTCTTTTATTGTAAGTTGCCCGGCCTTAAAAATATGGAGCATGTGAGCTATTGTAGTATCATAATGTGATGAGCATTTCTTTGGTAGGAATACCATTAAGTAGACCTTCATGTAGTTTAGAAGGAGGAAAATGTGTTGAATTTTGAAATGTTTCATACCTTTATCCACAGGTTCCTCATGCAGCGCTGGAGACATGGCTGGTCCAGCAGGAGCCAGATCCTCTCCCCATGGGATGTCCAGACCAGCCCTCCCCACTGGAGAGACCACCTGCTGGGGTACAGAGAGACCGAACTGCCCTGCCTGTGGAATCCAGAGGTGGACCTGGTACCCTGCAGGAAGAAGAGGAGGAGGAGGATAAAGAGGTACCACTTTTATATTCAAACTGTGTTTAGAAGATTTAGGATTTATGTTTTAGCTTGTACTTGAGTAGCGTCAGAATTGGAGCACTTGGTCAGGAATCTTCACCATTCAGCCAACTGAAACTACCTGTTAAATTTCCAATAGAGTAATCTTTAAAGGTTGGGTATGCGTTTCTAATCTAACACACGTCTTTTTGTCAAATTCAGCGAATATCTCCGCCACCTGTCAGTTCAGTGTGTAAAAAAACTGAAAAAAACTCCGGTGTTTGTACTCAGCCCTGGCTCTGTGAATGCTAAACAAACAAAGTGACTCGGACCGAGCCACACAGCACAATTCCAGCCATTCCAGCCATGATTTGTGTGTCGGGTAACATTAAATGACTTGCCCACGGAGCTTATTTTCTAGTTTGCCAAGATATTGTTGTTGTGACGTTAGCTATAGTAGCTTGAGAGTTGTGAGTATGGCTTTCTCGAGCTGGTGCGCTGCCTCTGGGAATCGTCTCGTCCTCTCTGGCTGTTAGCTTCGCAGCTGCAAATGTAGGGAGAGTTTGCAAATCCACAATCTAACTAAGTTACATGACTTGCTGTGTCGTTGTTCGCTCTATATCATGGTATTTCTCCTGGTACTGGATTTCTCCAGAATCGCATACTTCACCTTTAATTTAGATGTCCTGTGTCTGACCGGGTTGAGTTGCCACATACCCTGCAGCCTGCTATGGGTTCTATGGTAAAATGCCAAAATAGTTTTGGTTCCCATGAGAAGAAAAATATTTTCACGGAGAAATGGTTATGTTATTATATTACTGCATCAAAGATTTCTTCAAAGTTATGTATAGTTCAGATCAGCAATCTCTGTTTACCTTTGTCCATAGCATGACCATGTGGGATCTTGATCAAAAACCCTTGTAAAGGTACAGTTTGACAGGTAGGCCTATTTCATGAGCAAGCTCTTGTAGCAGAGTTAAGTGTTTCCAGCCAGTGGGTCTAAAGGGGTATGCTTAAAATAAACTAGTTTGTACTACATGTTGTCAGACCAAGTCTGGGAGCAAAAGAAGGCGGGGTAAAAAGCCTGCCATCATGCAGTCATTTAAATGGGGATAATTGCGCATCATAAAGATTCTTTGAAGGCATTTATGGCATTGCATTCGTCTGGACATGAGAAAAGTGAAGAATGAAAGAAGAGAGCAGTTCAAATTCTGCTTACTCCCCCCCACCTGGCCAATCACTGTGAAAAGTGGTCATGCTTGTCGGATTGTCTGTTTTTGAAAGATAAAGAAGGCCCCCTGATTCCAATATCTCAAAAGGTGCTGCAGAGGGTTTCAGACACTGTCAGAGAAGCACTTCAATTAACACCTTTAGCACGCTAACACCTTTAAACTGATGGTTCCACCCAGGACCTTCAGCGTGTAAAGCTGCCGTGATAACCACTTCACTATGGAACCATATGTACTCCCTCATAACCACTACTATGAATGGAAACAGTGAAGGAACTACATTCCATGGTTTATATATATTGTACAATGGATCAAATGATGGTGTGTAATGCGAAGAATGAACTCAGACTCGGCAGATCCCATTGTTTTGATTTTCATGCCACAACTTAACTGTTTTGGTTTAGACTCACCACTCTCATAGCATTGTTTTTGGCAGCAGCAGGCAGCTGTTTTCAGTGAAAAGGCTCTAAAAAAAACTAGCTGCTGAACATACAGTAGTAGAGCATTGAGCAGCTAATGAGCCAGATATTTTTCTCAGGAGTTGGTGGAGACCCAACATTTGGACTCCAAATGAATGCGAATGTTGCTGCTCTGTGCTCTGTGTCTGCTGTATGCGGAAATAGGCAAATAAAAACCCAGCTAGATTAATGTCATAACAAATGAGCTCATGTGTGGAGCGATTAAAACTAGAACTGATACTAAAATGTAAAATATTTTCTTTTAGAAGGCAAAATTGTCTAGTTTCCACAGCCAAACAGCTGTCTGTAAAATTCCGACACTCTCAAAGTATTTTAAAAGACTACTGACGTACCCAAAATGCCACAAAGTAGCAGTATAAAGATGCATGAATGAACAGAAGTCTCAGCTATTTATTTATATATAAATTAGTGATTTGGAGAAGGGTGTCGTTTTTGTTTGTCACTAAAACTGAGTGGAATGTCACGTGAAATAATGAGTCCGAGTTAGATGAGTCACCAGGAAACCTCAGCTCACCCATTGATGACCTCACCAGGAAAGTGAAGCAATACAGCCAGTAGAGTTGAAATACAGGGAAAACACCCTATTGAAGAGAATACACCTTTTAAATAAACACACATACACAGATGCAGTGGAGGTGGGGGCAAAAAAAAAGAAAAAAAAGAATTGCATCCCACCATCCAAGATAAAGAGCTGTTTATGGTTTACAGCTAGAGGGAGGTTAACACAGAAAAGTGGTTCGATGATGTCGTTCTGAATAATAATAAACCATGCTCTCAGAAGCACATGGCTACTTATTATTCAGAATGATGTCATCTGTCCCTTTCCAGCACTGGGGTGTGGGTGCACATCCACATCGTACCCATTTCTATATTAAAGTTCCTCCCCTTCCAGACAGCCGACAGCAGACATTTGAGCTGAGAGCCGACATCTTTATAGCTGCCGCTGTCGGGCAGGAAGGTTAACACAAGTGGTCCTTTTGTAGATTTTATAAGAGTCATAATGTGTACTTGCTTTGCTGTGGGGCTTAAACTAAGGGGAATAAGAGAATGACAGAACAGATAATGTCAAATATTAAACTTTAAACCCTAGCTGTGGGCTGTTCCGCCCGTCATGAAGGCTATTGAGAGAGATCTGTCTTTGCGCATTGGTTGGTTAAGCCCTTTTAAGCAGTTCTCTCTATATATACACCTATCTTGTGGCCATGAGTTAATTTAAATAAGGGAATGTAGTAGTATCTCATGGCCACAAATTAATTAAAACGTGCAAACGAATTGTATCTCATGGCCATGCAATAGCATTTTGTGGACTCAATATACATGTTTTTTCTATCCGTGTTCCTTCTGTGGCTCCTTAGAAATAACACTGCTAGTTTGAATGTTAATGATAAGGTAAGGTGTGATATAATATGAAGTGTGAGAGGCATCACATTTAATTTCTATAATCTGGCTTCAATTCATCACCTCACCATCTGCGTCGCCAATTTCCCTCGTTTCCAAAATGTTCGTACGAGTGGGTCAGAGTCTCCGTACGGGTGTGCATATTCTCTCATTAAGTTTGTTTTTATAGATTTGCAAACACCTCTATCAGGTCCCGTTCTGTGCGTACAACGGTTATAAATGAGGCCCCTGGTTACTGTTGGTTGCAGACGTGCGTAGTAAACAGTTTGGCTACATTTGCACTTATATGCCTATTCCGTTAAAAGGAAGTCATGTAAATTGAGTAAATTGTACTTGTCAGAGTAGTTTTAATGCAGCATACTTTCTATTCTTACTTGAGTAGATTTTTAGAGACATGACACCACACATGGTCTTCCTCAGGTAAAAGCGGAGAAGTGAACACACCCGTATTTAATCGGCAAATAATGATGAAACATCACGGCATTATCTCCATATGACCTGGATGTGGGGGGCTCACATCTGATCTGTGGCTGTCGATGATAGAACTGGGACTTGGGACATCCATACTGAGGCTTGGGGGCACAGAGGGAGTCTTTGAAGAACTTGTGAACCGAGTCCCTCAGCCAAGGCCGCAAGGACAATTTCCCACGGGCCAGAGAGTGGACTGCCTCTTGATGATAATCATTGACGGCCTTCCTCCACATATCCCCGAGGCACTCCAGGCCACGAATCAATTCATACAGTTTATGGGTCCATAATGGCCCGTTCGTTCTGTCACGATTTGTCAAGCAGGTAACATAGGGAATACCAGGGGTTGGACCAAAACGCAGGCACGGAAGCAGTACTGGTAAAGTTCAATGATTTACTGGAGAACGCAGTTCACTTACAGAGCGGTGAGGCAGGCATAGGTAATATCCAGTAGGCAGTTTAAGCACAAGCAAACCAAAATCCGAATGACCAGGCAGAAAGTCCCAATACTGGGATAGAAAGTCCAAAAACACAAGAAAACACAGGTGAAGGAGCAGCAACGCCTGCCGCAAAGGACCAAGACAAACTGGCCACTAGTCAAAGGAAGCATACAGACTCAGGTGAGGAGAGATACCAAAACACAGGTGCAACTAATCAGGGCAGGGAAGACTATGAAAAGTGGAGGGAAAACCACTCAAAGACAGGAAGTAACTTTAAAAGACACAAGGGGAGAGGTGAGTATACAAAATAAAACAGGAAAGGACTAAACACAAACCCAAAACCATAACACTGCCCCACCGTCTTTTAGGCTTTTTAAAAATAGAAATACATTTTTTTTTTACTTATTAGCGCCCATGTTCATCAAATAAAAACATCTGTAAAATACTAAGCATGTTATCAATCCGACTATGAAGCTACAATTGTAAGCTAAGAGTGTCTGCTCCATACAGCAGCAGCATGAGAGCCAATAAAAACAAATGGATTGGTTAAAGTTGTCTTATTGACATTTAAGGTGTGTTGATTGATTCACGAAGTAAACTCATGCATTCAGTATAATGTGCAAAAAAAAAAAAAGTCCCCCTTCAAAGTTTCCGGTAGCTGCCTGTAGCCTTTGAGCGGCGGTTTATCGTTAACTAGTAAAGATGAAAAGGCAGCAGATCTTCCTTTCATTCATTTCACTCTTCTGATGGTTTCTTTATTTGTGATCACGGGCGGACTGGCCATCTGGCATACGGGGCACCTTCCCGGTGGGCCGACGTGCTTTTTTGGGCCGCCCGAAAATTTTTAAGCGCCAGCACGGGTGGTATTTGCGACCTTATGTGGTGGTGGGGCCGGTCTGGGCCAAAATGCCTGGGCCGATTTTTGGTCCCAGTCCATCCCTGTTTGTGATGCAATTTCAAAGAAACAATACAAAGCCAGCCTGTTAAACTTGGCCAGCTAGTGCTGCCGGCAGGCCACAACGCCGGCAGGAAATGAAAGCTTGCTTAGCTACGTTTTCATAGCCTAGCCTAGCATCTTCATTTGGTTGGTACAAGTAAATGAAAATCTTCAAAACACAAACTACTTGTGTTCATTCGCCTATAAGTTATTGCTTAACTGTTGCTGTTATTGCATCCATGGTATCGCCTAATACTACTTAGCTAGCTGTTTGGCAATGGCTGTGGCTTGGTGGCAGAGCAGGCCGTCTACCAATCGGAAGGTCGGCGGTTCGATCCCGGCTTCCCCCAGCCACGTGTCGAAGTATCCTTGAGCAAGATACTGAACCCCAAATTGCTCCCGAAGCTGCGCCTTCGGTGTGTGAATGGTTAGTTTAATTAGTACTAGTGTGAAAGGGCTTTGAGTAGTCGGACGACTAGAAAGGCGCTATACAAGTACAGTCCATTTACGTTTGGCTGGCTGACGGATAATATTTTCAACACGATGAAACTATTCATTGTCAGTGAGTCCGACATTTGATTTTGGGGTCAGTTGTAGTTGACTAATGTATGTAAACTTGCCACTGTGGGAACAGTGGTTACATAACCTTCGAAACAAGCCACAACGTCACCGTGCACGTTGTGGGTGTGCGCTCCGGTACTTAAACAAGTAGCACTACACATCTGTAAACTTTGTCTCATGAGGGTGGCAGCATCTGGAGCCCACGCCTCTAATCTGCACACACACCTCCAAGCGCACCACAAGAGTGAGGCTGCCAAAATGGGCCCCGCAGCGCTACAGATAATGAGCGTCATCGACCATTATCTCTTGTAAAACGTCCGGTGTAATCGGTTTACACTGGTCGGCGGGAAAATGTCCTCACCGTGGCATCCCTAATTAAGCTTTGTAAATGTGTAGACAAATCCGTAAATGCGTACATAGATGATAATGGCTGCAAAGTCGATTTGCGAATGTGTGGAGATTTGTCTGTGTGCCTCACTCGCTACAGCCTACATACCACCAGTCAGTGGTAGCAGCACCCAGTGATTCTAAGCGTGACATTGCTGGGCTGGGTGGTGGTTGTGGCTGCACTCCTACGCGGACCACGAGTGATCCTTGGGGGGAGATTTCTAGGTTAACTACAACTCCCACGGTGCACTTCGACATGAAACATCTAATCGCGGAGTTTAAAAATCTGTCACATGAGCCGGTAACAGTGGGCATGGGCAGCAAAAACGAGAAAGCCAACCGAGGGGAAACACTGCTTAGTGTCTCTGCGATATATTCAGGGAGGGCTATGCAACTCCGGGCTGGATTCCATCGCCCACCCATAGCTGAACAGTACACTAATTGTAAAATGTAAGCACATGCACACAGTGCTCTCTTACTGTGCCGTAAGACCATTATTGACAATTAATAACGGGTCAAATGACTCTGTGTGTTGTGAAAGGCCTCGCTCATAGTGATGAACCGACAGAAACTTATCATGCAACTCTGCAGTTTCCCTCGGCTATGCGCAGCGTTTTAGCATCTTTCAGCTCATTGTTTTGGTTGGACAGCCTGCACTCTGAACATTTTGGTTCACTCTCAGCGCTGTCCCAGAGTCGTTTTTGGCCACAGCAGGAGGTTGTTTTCAGCGAAAAAGCTCTGAGTGGAGCATTTCTGTGGCACGTTGTCACGAATTACACACCAATTATACCCTATGTATAGGAAAGTGACTATTTAAATTAAGTGGAGCATTTAGCAGCTAAAGAGCCAGATATTTCTCTAAGGAGTTCGCGGGGAGAACAAAACAGAGCTAAAAGAGTGTGAATGTTGGACTTATATCTGTTAAGTGGGCAGAAACACAACTCCAATCGAATGCTAATGTGGCTACATGTCTGCCCAATGTGTACCGATGCAAATGTTGGCTAACACTTTTGGCACAACGATTTTCTAAGGATAACATGTCAGTGTTGTTTTTATAGCGTTTTCTGCTGCCCTGAAGAGGCCAAATAAATACATCGACACTGCTTTAAAGGCACCTGAAGTATCGGCTCATGTGAGGGGTGCCTGTAGTTGTGTGGAAACAGCGTGTAACTCCGTATATCACAACTCGTTTTTAAATGTCTGGTTGTCGGCATTTTAAACAAGATACGTTATGTTAACAGTGAGCTATAGAGGTGTTGGTAGGCATTTTTTTTTTAACTATTAACATACTAATTTAGCTAGATGGTGGTCTCGCCCCTGCTGCCCCTGCGGGGCGGCTGTGGCTCGGTGGCAGAGCGGTCGCCTGCCAATCGTAAGGTCAGCGATTCAATCCCCCGGCCATGTGTCGAAGCATCCTTGAGCAAGATACTGAACCCAAAATTTCTCCTGAAGCTGCGCCTGTGGTTTGTGAATGTTCTCATATGTAAGTCGCTTTGGATAAAGGTGTCTGCTAAATGTAAAATGCTTCCAGTTTTAATGCTATCTCAGTCTCACAAAAGAAAGTGTATTTTCTGAAAATGTTAAACTATTTCTTAAAGTCATATAACATAGGTGAGGGAACTCCACTGATGATCATCTGATCTGGGTGGCACCACTGACTCCGTGTTCTTGCCTGCGTGAACTTACACCGTGAGCTCCGTTTATTAATGGCAACACCTCGGACATGCCTGGTCAAGCTTCGGCTCATAAGACAGACTCAAGCACATACATAAAGAGGCTGTCAGCTCTTTCACTTCAGATACAGACATGTTGAAACTCAAAATAACCTGTACTCCTGTGCACATCATGCACAGAGGGATGTCTAAAATGAAGCAGAACTCTTTTCTACAGAGTGTAGCAGGATTTTTACTTCGCCGTGAAGGGGTTAGGTGTGAATTATGATTATCAGAAGATACATTTAAACGCGGGTCTATGCAAAGACAGGTGCAGAGCTGAAAAAAATGGCATCTACACTGGTTTTATTTCCATTACATTTGATCCTTTCATCAGCAGTGAGATCACCGTGATTCATCATCATTGCAAACAACCAAATAAACAAGTTCCTTCACTTTATGTAGGATCGCACTGTGACAAAACAAAACACCCAAAGACTCCACAATGCACACTCGGACACAACACAGAGGCTGGTGCTAACAAACAGACTGTACGATATATAAATAGCCCACATATTGGCCTACAAGTGTAGTCTGGACATGCACACACACACACACACACGCACACACACCACTGTGGATATTTCAAAGTACTCCTGTAATTTGAATTCTGTGGCACGTTGTCACAAACTACACCCCGATTATACCCTATATATAGGAAAGTGACTATTTAAATTAAGCCACAGTACTGAATCACCACACGAAATCTATCCCGTCACTTCGCAGGACCACACAATCAGGTTTGGTGCAATCCGTTTGGTACATGCTACCTGGCCAGCAGTAGAGCAGGTAGCAGGACATATTGAAATGAGTAACATTTTGTTACTTAGATGATTTGGTGCATTGAGTTAATTTTAGTCTTTTTGAACAAGGTTTTCTAAAAAGCAGATGAACTAACTCAAGGGGAAACCACGGCGATGTTTCATAGAGGGGTAGCACAATGGTTTGATGAGAAAGAAGTATTAATAAATAAGGTGAGAGTAGCGTGTGTGTGTGATGGAAGCTACCAGAAACATGAAACATGGCTGCATTTATTCTCAGTCACAATGTCTTTAGAGTGAGCTTATTAACCCAGCTTATAACAGCCTAGATGTCTTTTTAGTTGCTTGCACAATTCATAGAATTAACCTTAATTAACTACAGCTGAGTAAATTTACCGGCAAAAGGTGTTCTGTCATATGTTTGGGCTCATTTTCCCATCCCTTAAACGTTCTTTCGAGTAGTATTACTTACATACACAATCGAATGTGTATAGCCAGGTGTCTCAAGCCCCTTCACTCACATACACTTCCAAACATTTACATTTTTGACTTTTGCTTACAAGAACATTAAATTAAAGATTAAGGCAGATTCTGGCTCATTAAAGTCGGAATGAAAACTGAGACAAAGGAAAATTTGGAGGAAAATGTCCTTATTTTTTGAGAGCAGGAAAACCATATTCAGCGATTGAGAGGGGAGAGGGAACAAGGGGAATGAGAAAAACTCTGATCACACTGGGATTGAGTTATTTCCGTTTGTTGTTAGGAGCTACAGATGAAGCTCAGAGTCAACTTACAGCAGGTTGGACGCCTATATCTGCCTGCATGCCAGTGCCACACACACACACACCGAGGACATGACAAACTTAATATAGCACATAGAGATCTAAGAACATGCTGGCCTGCCACCTTCTCTTCGTCAAACTGAAAGTGAACATAACAGTGTTTTTGAATTCTCTCCGTGTATCAAATGGCACAAGTACACACACACGCGCGCGCACAAGACACTTTGCTAGCTTCCTCCTGGCCTTGTAGCCGACTGGCTTGTTTTGAAACCTGATCGCTGGCCTATTGCGTCCTGGAGCACATTTACATCCCTCAGTTTTGCAATCCCCCCCCTGTTTACTGCATCAACGCATGCACACACACACACACACACACACACACACACGCGCACGCACACGCAAAGATCCAGTGGCATGCATGTAAACAAATGCACACAAATGCATGAGGTGCTAACTTCGTCTCCCTTATTCAGCAGTGTTGCGGGACGAAAACAGGAAATCCTGCTTGTGCCAAGTGGCCTCAGCTGTACAGATTAACGGACATAATGAGAAAGTGGAAATGTAAAAGATTTTATTACAAGCTTAAGTCGTTTCACAGGGTTCTGTCAAAAATTACTTGGCAGAGGTTTAACTGCACCCCAGCATCCACCTGTATGCTCCGAGCCTATGATCCCCTAGGAGGGCCGTTATTACAGTTTTTTACACTTGCAAAGTCACATTTCTCTGTAGGAGTTCAATTAATCTAACATCCAAAATGCACCAGTGCAACCAAAACACTTCATACACATCTCAGGATCAACTTGTGTACCTGAACACTGACAACATTTGCCTGCCAAAAGTAACACTTTGTTATTCATTATATTTTGGCCATAAAAATCACTAACAACAGGTAGAATTACAATTAGTGTCACTATTGTCTTTCTAAAAGCAGTTTCTATTTTTAAGCTACAGATATAGAAATACATGCAATACAGTGCATGTTGGGTTATTTGTATTGTTGGGTACAATTACCAAACGTTCTGGATTCTGCCTCACCTGCCAATGACACGTCATACAGCTGAGGGTAATTGCGGACTTGGACTATTAGCTTGTCTTCAAAAATTTCCACCATTGTTGTCGCTGCTGACGTGTCACGTCTCCATACGGCCCATACCATTCACGTGCGTATTGCATCTCGCGGATGCGTAGCATTCATTTCTGAGGACGTGCACAACCGATGCGCCAAACGGCTCTGTGTCTGTCCAAAAGTAACAAAATATACTTACCGGCACCTATAAAGCTCATTAATTAACACGTTATATCTTGTTTGTTTAATCTGTACAAAAACTGAACTGTAAAAATGAAATTTTGACCTTGTACGGAGGGGTTGTGTGCCGGACTATTTCTTGGCCAAGACGAGCTGCTAGGCAACCAGCAGGGGACTCCAGGAAGTTACTGGTGTAACTGGGTGTGGCCAGGGCATCAGTTATTGGGAACACCTGGGCCCAGTGTTCCCAGTACTATAAGATCGCATGCAGCTTGTTCCATCTGGGGCAGAGAGGAAGGGGAAGCTCTGCTCCTTACGCTCCACAGCATTATCGTTTCTTTTATCCTTTTTCCGTACAACACTTCATTCGCCGTCTTGTCATTCATGGACACCCGCAAACACTACTGTTTACTGACCGCCACACCTCACAATATGTTGACATTTTAACTTGTTTGTCTCAGTTATAAATAATATCATGGATTTGCTTTAACTTGTTGTGTCAACTCCCATGGTTTTGCCACGGTTTTTGAGCTGACCGCGACGCTGGTCATAATGAGTGAATTTTGTGTTTACATCTTGGGGTCAAAACCCAGTGGTACCAGGGCTTTAGGACAGCAAGCTGGCCTGTTTATTAATAAGACTGTACAACTCAACATGATTTGCTTTGGACAGTTTTTTCGAGACCCTGCGACGTAATTGCTGCTCTGACTAGATCATTCTTCATTTTTGCCTCTGAAACCAGGAAGGAACGCATCATGTGCTTAATCAAAGTGGTGCTCTCGATGAGAGAGTGGGGGAAGGGGAGGACGAGGACGACCGGGCCAGGATGCATCGGCGTTACAGGAGAACAGAGGGAGGAGGAAGACCAGGAGGTTCCTTCGGCCGTGCTAACAACAGAGAGCTAACTCAGAATGAAATAGACCAGGTAAGCCATAGTAAGACTCAGATGTATTATCGTTTCATTGTGACAATAACATGTTACAGTATTTCATGTGTTTTCTCCGTTGAAGATAATAAAATTTAGGAAGACGCACTAAATATCAAAAATTTGAGGCACCCCAACAGCATGATGTTGGCCTGTTGGGCTAACACTTTGGTCCGGATTAAAATATTACAAAACTAAATTTGGTACAGTTTGTAATGAGTATGACAGTCTCACATGGCTGCTAGTGTGGCTATAGCCTTGTACTAGTCTAGTGAACTTTAAATCAGCAAAATCCCACCAAGCATGATTTTGGAAAATACACATCTGTGTATGGTAAATATGTGGATGGAGCTATCAGCCAGTTAGCTTAGCATAAAGACTGAAAGCAGGTGGAAACAGATCGGTACAAAAGAATCCACTTCACTACCTATGAAGCTCACTAATGAATACATCTGTAAAAGAAAATGACAAAGACAAATTGTGTTATAAGGGGGATTATGTGCCCAAGTATTTCTTCGCAGCGACCAGTTGCCAGGCAACCAGTGGCGACTCTAGGAAGTTACTGGAATAGTTCAAAATGTACCAAAAATGTTCAGAACGTTGCAAAAATTGTGACGCAGCCCCTACCATTTCCGATGTAGGAAAGGGGATTTCTGACAATCTTACACGATCTGACAAGCACTTTGGTTTAAGCATACTGAGGCCTCAAGTGTTATAGAACACCTTTATTATGTGAAAACATTTGCTAATGCTTAAGTTTAGTCTAATTTGGTTAAGGCTAGGTTGCGAAGATAACAACAGCAATATTAATACAAGTAACTGTATATATTGTTTAAATTTTTATTCTATTCTAATTTTAAAATTTGTATATGTTCTGTGTATGTAGTGTGAAGGGAGCTACAACTTTACTTTCATTTTGCAGCCCTGTGTTGTTGAATGACCAAATAAATGTGCCTTGTATTAAATACAATTTTGACAAATGAAAACTATGTGTGTATTCTTAGAATTGTCACTGTCAAAGATGTTATCTGACAAGAACCGACCATCCATCTACCCCCTTGTCAGTTATTCACGCTGTGACGCATACGTTTTGAATATGTGCAAATTTCTCCTTTAGTGGTGAATTAAATTTGACATATATCGTTAGGTAATTACTAAACAACTTCAGTGCTACTTGTAAAGCTATACTTGCACCTGTAAAAATACGGAAAGTCTAAGCAACTCGCATCACGCCATGGATTCATAACACCACCAGAAAAATAAAGAGAAAATGTAGACGAGCAGAGCATAATTGGAAAAAGGACTGTCTGATGGTTTCACATCAAAGATATTAAAAGAACTAATGTCTATCAGAAATCAGTCAAAGAAGCCAGGTCCTCCTATTTCTCTAACATCATTACAACAAACAGTCATAAACCCAGTATTTGGTTCAAAACCATTGAATCCGTAATTAACTCTCCTCCTATCCAACAAACTGTGGCCACCCCACTGATCAGTGAGCAATTTGTATCCTTCACAACCATAATGAGTGAAATAAAACTCCAGATTGGCCATGCCACCGATAACCCTTCTTTGCCACACTGCAAACCCCCTGCCTTGCTAAATTACTTTCAGGTCATTTCACTGTGCACTTTAAAGGACACAATGGCCAAATTACAGCTCTCAGATTCTATGCCTACCAGATTTCTTAAAGAAGTTTTTAACAGTCTTCTTTTCCTTTCGGCTGCTCCCTTTCAGGGGTCGCCACAGCGAATCATGCGCCTCCATCTAACCCTGTCCTCTGCATCCTCTTCACTCACACCAATTAACTTCATGTCCTC
>WNGW01000002.1:1167113-1203780 GCA_011952105.1 Coreoperca whiteheadi | reverse complement strand
GAAGACACTGGCTTGTGCCCCCCTGCGGTTGCATTTCCCCCCTTTTAACAGTGTTGGTCCCATACTATAAATAGCTCTTTGTCCACCGGCTGTCTTCTCGCTTGCCTTCAGCATTCAGTAGTGCACCCACTTCTTAAGAAACTGAGCCTTGACCCTGCAGGTTTAAAAAATATATAAGACGCATTCCTAAATTGTCATTTTTATCAAAAGCTTTAGAGAAGACTGTTTACTTAGAGTTGATTATTTTTTAATGAATGCTTGTGGCATCTTTGACAACTTACAATCAGGTTTCCGAGCACGTCAGTGACAAACAACCTTTTACTTACAGCTGGTATTGGTCATGTTTAATTTTAATTCTTCTGGATATGAGCTTAGTATTTGATACTGTGTATCACTCCATCCTACTTGACTGCCTTGAAAAGTGGGTTGGCATCAGGGTCATCGCTCGAAAGGGGTTCACATCCTATCTAACAGGACTTTCTCAGTGGTCATGGGAAATGCCTCCTTCTGTGGCCCCCTGACCAGTGGTTTTTCCCAAGTATCCCCCCATGGCCCCTTGTTGCTCTGTATATACATGCTGCCACTGGGACAGCTCATAACTAAACCCAAAATCCAGTACTATTGTTATGCAGATGACACACAATTTTATGTCTGATTAAAAACCAGTGCTGCATGAATGAAGTTCATTATAATTATTATATAAACAAACTTGGGTTTCAGTTTCACACTTCTCTCTTGTCCATAGCTCTCTCGCTAGCTCACACTAGTGCGGCCTCTCTTTCTCTCTCGACGCTGCCGATGGTTCTGACACATTCATCAAGACAGGTGTTGCAAGAACAGTTAACAAAGAAATCAGCTTATTTTGAAGTATTATCGCTTTATGTTTTATGTTTATAATTTATCTTGACTGAATGCATTTGTTTGTCCTCCCCAGTCAAAAATGTGTTTTACTTATTGTTACTTCACTGTGATGTTTGGGCTTCACTGTGCAGAACGATGTGTGTGCACATTCATCAGCGGGGAATGTTTCTCTGTGTTCACCCTTAAATCTCTGCAATTTAAGCGTGATGTGGAAACTTGAAGCCTGCAGTGCACATACACTGAGAATGGAATTCTCAGAGAAGGAGGGGACATCTGGTCTCCAATACCGGGTATCATTTCATAGATTTAAATTTTTGAACGAGGGAGAACAAAGTGGAGAGAAAATGTTATTCAAAACAGATCATTTTTATGTTTTAAAACATGTGTGGATAGGATTTTTTTTAAGTAGACTGGTCAAAGAAAAGGTCATGGGATCGCCATCGTCAGTAGAATTCATTCTCTTTGGACCGTAAAAGAAATGGTAAATGGACTGTACTTGTATAGCGCCTTTCTAGTCTTCCGACTACTCAAAGCGCTTTCACACTACATATCACATTCACCCCAATCACACACATTCATACACTGATGGCAGGAGCTAACTGCCCATCAGTACACCCACTCACACACCGAAGGCACAGCTCTCGGGAGCAATTTGGGCTACAGTATCTTGCTCAAGGACACTTCGACATGTGGGCTGGGGGAAGCTGTGATCCACCAATCCCTGACCTTCCGATTGGTGGACGACCCGCTCTTCCACAAAGCCACAGCTGCCCAAATGTTTGTCCAAAATTTCATGGCAATCCATATGATAGTTGTTTTTTTCAGTCAGGACCAAAGTGGTGGATTGACCAGCTGGCCAACATGGCCATCCCTAGAGCCGTACTGCCAGCATGGCTAATAAAAAACATATATATCAACCAGCTGGTCAAAACAGGTGTTAAGTCAATTGCGACTTGTGTATTTCCTTGTCTTTGTTTCCCTCTAAACCTCTCTCCCCCTGTCTTTATCTTCATCTTTCTCTATTTTCAGACTTATTTCTCCATCCAGGAGTGTTTGAGGCTGTTGGAGGAAACCTTTCCCTTCACAGAGGAACAACAGGTACAGCCTCCCCTTTTCTCTTCTCTTCAGTCCGTTCTGTTGTATCCTTCTTAACCTTGAACAGTACTCAGCATTTTTTTCTGCTTTCTTTCCCCTCAGTTACGTGATGTTAGCGGTAGAGGGGGAGACCTGGAGCATCAAACCCCAGAAAGGGAGCCCCTTCTGCCCTCCATCATTCCCACTGGAAACCCTTCCATGGACCTGGAGCTCCACTGGCAGGACTTGTTGGCTATCATGGAGCCTGAGGTAATTGGAAAAATGAAAGTAGATTAAATTATATTTGACAAAATAGAAAAGGAGGGAATCATGAGATGAGTAAGCTAAGATTTAATACATTGATATATATATTTTTTTATCCTTCCTATCTAGAACACAGGTGTTGACATGATGACTTTATTTGATGACACCCGGAATTCAAGAGCAACTGGATCCCTTCAAGGTGTCAGGTCTGAAGCTCTACAGCAAAACTGTAACAACCATGAAAACAATGTAACAGAGGCTGATCAGGATGTCCTTCTAATGGAGACTCCCCAACAGCATGGTAATTCCATTCAGAAGCTTATATATGTTTGATTAAAGGTTGATTCTTCTCCTTGGAGACAGAAAGATGATTCATGTCCTTGGGAACAGCAGCTTGACAATAAAATTCTCAACTCAAGGCACCATTACTTCTTTCTGAAGCTTTAAACCACATTTAGCGGCCGTCCTCAGCGAACTGAGTTGCTCAAGCCTTATGGAGATGGTGAAACTAAACCCACTTCATGCCAACTAAATCCACTTCACAGGGCGACTGTAGCTTGGTGGCAGAGCGGGTTGTCTACCAATCGGAAGGTCGGCAGTTCGATCCCGACTCCCCCCATCCATGTGTCGAAGTATCCTTGAGCAAGATACTGAACCCCAAATTGTTCCCGAAGCTGTGCCTTCGGTGTGTGTGAATGCCCTGATGGGCAGATAGCTCCTGCCATCAGCTTTGAGTAGTTAGACGACTAGAAAGGCGCTATAGAAGTACAGTCCATTTACATTTACAGCTGAGCAACCATGACTTTTGTTTGAAAGTTGGACATATTATTTTGCTGAGAATATGAAGCTCCTCAAAAGGTTTTCCAAATGTTGTACATTCGTTTTAATCCATCTTCAGTTTAAAGGCTAAATGTTCCTTTGAAGATTTCTAAGGACTTCCCTGACACCCTTTAAAAACTGTTAATTAAGGTCAAAAGTCTTGTTTTTCTTATTTCCTGAATGTTCCATGAATGATTGTTCCAAAGGCACATGTCCTACAATTATTAACATTTAGCAAAAATGTCCAATCTCTGTCTCTAGCTTTGTTGGGGCCTCCAAGCCAGTCAGAGCTTGAGTCAGCCCAGGTTCCACTCACCCCCAGTGCAGAGTTGGATGACCACAGTTCAGTCTTGAACACAAGGGACACTTTGAAAAACTCTAATGGGAACCCATGGCACAGTCCTCCAGACCACGCAGATCTGCTTGCAGAAGATCCTTCAGAAGACTCCTGCCTGAGACTAAATGCAGAAGATAACTCGAGTACCTTCAACGTAAATCTGCTAACACAAGATCTTGCGGAAACCATGGAAGGCAGTCCGCGTTCACAGTATGCTCCCTACCCTGAAAACCTTTTTAGCTTTGATGTTAACTTTTGTTCACATGACTTGACACCGTCCAGTTTCACCCCATCTCCGGAGGGAAATGGTATGACCCAAGAACTTCTGACATCTCCCTCCAGTGTCTTTCTGGTTGACGAGGAGGAGGATGTCGAGGATGAAGATGGTCTCCCAAGCCCTCTTAGTGACCTCTTAGAGGATGCTGCCATCTTGGATGAGATTAGATTGTTGGACCTGGCTCTGGAGGAAGGATTCAGTCCTGAGATGGCAGCCAGGCTGGAAGAGGAGGGCAACCTTGACTGTAAAACAGCCCAACAGGAAACTGGCAGAGATGATGACCGCCCAGACTCTAGCGTGGCGGTCACAGAAGATCAGGCTCAACCAAGAAGACAGCAGCAAGGTAAATAAACAGAAAAGTAATAGACCTTCTATAGTAACTGTTTTTGACAAAATGTGCAACTATGTACCATTCTTTAAAGAGCACCCTAATGCTAAATTTAGAACTTAACACAACACTGTAGAACTTACCTTGAACTTTTCTTTTTTTTCCTCCACTTAGATGGCGAGAATGAAGCAGACTCTGACTCTGGTCTTTCTCTGGACTTCAGCCACAGCCCTGCTTCTCCATGTGCTTCGGAGGCCTCCTCTTATTCTTCTTCCTCCTCCTCTTCATCTTGTGTGTCGGCTGTGGATAGTCCCTTCTCTGAAGACGAGGACGAAGATGCTGAGGAAGGGTTAGTTGGTTCAGATATGGAAGTAGAAGTGACCTTAAAGCAGGAGGAGCTGGAAGAGGGGGAGATGGGGGCAGTAGGAGGAGAATACCCTGACGATTTTAAGAAACCCTTTCATCCCAACTATGGGGATCACAAGCTGTTTAATAGCCTTCCACGGCTGGAGCATATCGGCCACGATCATACGTACAACCAGCCTTGGTCATCCGCCTCCTCTCCATCCCTGGGGAAGATGCCCACCAAACACACCAAATCCTCCCTGCGACATGACAACCCCAAGCCTTACCACTGTTCCTCTTCCAGACACATCTCAGAGACCAAAATGTGGAGCAGGGATGAACGACGTGCACAAACCCTGAAAGTCCCTTTCTCCAATGAGCTGATTGTTAATCTGCCAGTGGAGGAGTTTAATGACCTACTGGCCAATTACCAACTCAGTGAGGAGCAGCTTATCCTCGTCAGGGACATACGACGTCGTGGCAAGAACAAGATAGCTGCCCAAAACTGCAGGAAGAGAAAACTGGATGTGCTATTGGGACTGAAGGACAATGTGTCCAGTTTGAGGCGCTACCGTTCACGGCTGCTCCGAGAGAAACAGGAAGCCCTAAAGAATCTGCTGGAAATGAAGCGGCAACTGGGCATGTTCTACCAGCAAGTCTTTTCCAGGCTGAGGGACGAGGAGGGGAGGCCGCTGGACTCTATGGAGTACCTGCTTCATTTTGAGCCCGATGGTAGTGTCACGGTGGGTTCACGCCAACAAGAGGCTGTGCTGCCACTGACAAAAACCAGTAAGAAACAGAGGGACAAGAAGAACTGAGGAGGTGGACAAGCCATTAGAAAGTTTAGGGAGAATAAAGAGATTCTTTAACAGGAGTGTGATCAAAACCACAAAAAAAGAATTGTTGGATGGCTGGATGGAGAGAGGAAACCAAGACAGAAGAAAGAGACGTTCTTTGAAAGAGGAGGTGATTATCATGATGATGTTCATGGTAATTAGAAAACCCTTACCCCAGGATGTGTTGCTCTCCATTCTTCATTATAACATTTTCTACACTGGAAAAGGACTTAAGTTCAACTCTTGTTAACTCAAACAACTCTGAGGTAAATCTACTACATAGTGGAATTAAAAGAACAGACAAAAGATGACCAGGGACAAGCATTTTTAAATGCTGCATCAGTGTCAATGCACAGTCCTGCTTTCTTTTACAACAACACCTCAGAAACTTGAAAATATTGAGTTGAACAAGCCAACAGACAGATAGCAGGCTGGATCCTGGCCGGCAGTTAATATAGCCAAACAATTGCAGACACTACAACGACTCTCAGCCACCAAGGAAGGGATGTCGGTACACGGGAAGGGAAGTTGTGATCATGCCCCCTTGAGCTGGTAGAGATGCAGCATCTCACTCAAAGACATTTAGCAGGTTTAAGTCTTTGGGTCATGGGGATCAAACTTTGCTGAACTGATTGTAAAAGCAAATTGAAAGTTGAAACAGACTTCAAGTGTGGCAGTTTCCCGGGAAATTGACCCTTGTTTTAAGAGTGCCACTTCTACCACTTGACTGACTTATCGACAATTGACAAAAAGCAAAACATTTTTTGTCTATATAAGCTATATCAGAGTGTGGCAACACTTGTTAGTAGGATATATTCATTGTTGCTTTTGGTCTCAGAGGATATCTTGATAATAATAAGAACAAAAAGATAAAATAATGCCAGCTTTATGCTTTAGGGTGGCTATAGTCTATGAGAACAAGGTGGGAAGATGTGTCATCATGCATCATGGTCATCCATATGATTCAGCGGTGAACGCGTTCATTGATGGAAATAAGAATGAACGGTTTTGTGGGTAAGGCGCTTGGAGCTCCGCCCATTTTCACACCTGGCCATCTCACTGCAGAAAACTGGTATGGCTGTTAGATTGCTGATTTAAAAAAAATCAGGCTCCCCATGTACTGGCCTCAAGTATGGGAGTAGAAAGCAAAATGTACCCATTTGTAAGGCTTCGTAGATTTGTGGATGACAGACGGCAAGTGACAACAGTCTGTTGTGAATATGATTAATTGACTGAGGAATTACTCTTTTTACCTGTAAATGGTGTCTGCATTGTTTTTGTTTCTTTTGAACTGAAAGCATGATAGCAATGGGTTTTACCTGTGCCCTTCACTGATGTGTTTTAACGTATTTTCAACACACCTGTGTGTCTGTGAAGCTGGGGAAATCTTATTGTCCATTTCAAACAAGATGGTGGTAATTTGTGTTCCAAATGTAGCTGAAGGGTAGCCCCCCCGTGCATGACCTAAACTCCAAACCCAGGACTGGAACCTGTTATCACGCTTGGCAGATCTTTAATACATGGGCTAAAATTAAACAACAACTGCGTTACATTGTTAAGATGTTAATGTTTTAAGATCGATAGGTCAAAATGCCCAAAGTACATATGAATGTACCGTTAGTTGACACATTAAAAATGACAGCTTTGGCCCTTCATAGACAGGCAATTCTGGATTCTAACATTTCTCCAAACTCAAGGCTTAGTTGAGAACTGTTGGCAATTAGCTTGTCACCCTCTGGTGGTTGTGCACATAGCTGAGTGAGACAGAATTCCACAGAGATTCTGATGAAACTATTAGCACAAGGAATTAAACATGGCAGCAGTTGGGCTTCTTGATGCCTAATTACATATTAACACATTTGACCTAAGATCTGTTCAAAAGTTAGTTTTAAAAAAAGCCATGCAACTAATAAAAACCTTGTGTGTTACTGGCAAAATAAATTCAGAATTTCCCATTAATGAGCACAGCCAGAATAACATGCTAGCAGTTACTTTTCCCTACATGTGCAGTCAGATCTCCGACAAACACATATTTAATTTGTAATGTTGTTGGATTCTTTTTAAGCAGGAAATTGTCAGATGTTCAGTGTTTCACATTGTGGATACTTCATTTTAGAATCAAACAACTGCATATGCCCGTATCCCTCACAGATATTTGTATAGCAAAGAAATGCAGCGGAAAGAAATGGAAATGGTCTCCATACATGTGAAAGACAGACAGGAATTTGGTGAAGACAAAGTATAAACTGCTTACCGTGAAATAACCGGCATGCCCATCACTACCATTGATGGTTATTAGTGTTTCCCATTTTGTAAATGCCCAATGCACTTGCTGGTGTTCAAGGACTTGGGACCTTTGTCTTCACTGTACTATGAACCCCCCCAAAGAAAATTATAATAAAAAATACGACTTTCTTTGGAGTCACTGAGTTGCCTCTATTGTGTCTGCAGTCAGAATAGCAGATATGAAGACTATCAGGTGTTCCCATTTGCTGCCGTTCATTTTAATTCATTCTTTAAGTCCTCAGTATAGTAAAAATGAAGAAATATGCCAGTTCAGTGGCTTTGTCTCTCGGAGTCCTTATTTCTAGACTGAAATATGTTAATAATAATACATTTTATTTCGAGGCATCTTTCAGGACCCTCAAGGTCGCCTTACAACTAACATAGACACTCAAAAATGTAAATTTACAACATAAACATAAGTTACAATAAAATTAGAACGTAAAATCATAATAGTGATGGGTGGAAGACTCTGTAGGCTTAACGAACGGGTTTTTAAACGTGACTTGAAGGTAACCAGAGATGTTATTGTACGGATGTGTTGTGGGAGAGTGTTCCAAAGTCGGGCAGCAGTCCCATGGTACACAGACGGGCAGACGGAGTGGTCTGGTTGGCAGAAGAAGAACGGAGGGTACGGGAAGGTGTGTGTATATGAAGAAGGTTTCTGAGGTAGGAAGGGGCCAGGTTGTGAAGAGCTTTAAACGTTAAAAACATTTTTAAAAAATCAATCTTTATGGAGGGATTTTTGTGGTAAACCATGGAGGAGTGTTATTCTGGCTGAGAAAAAATAAAAATAAAAAATTATAAACTTACCTGGTTATAAAGATTAAATGAATGGTTCTCTACCTTTCTGGCTGTCTGGTTGGGGCCTCTGGTCTCATTTCAGATATCTATGAGTAGTTAGCAGTCATTTTCCCTCCAAACTTATGGTTTCATTTAAATACCTGTCTGAGGTCCAAATAGGCCAAATTATTGAATCATACACAAAACAAGGATTAGAGACATGACCAAATAATTATTATAAAATTGTGTCATTTTTTCTTTCAAGTTACCCCTTTATCATCTGCAAAAGTAAAATGCTGCTCACACATGGATGAATCAGTATGAATCGAATGTCAAATCAAATATATCAGTGACAGGGGACTTATTTTTCACAAGTTTACTTTTTATAATTTTAAGTACATTTTGCTGACACCGTTTCTTTATTTTTACTTACGGTTTTGAATTCAGGACTTTTACTTGTAATGGGAGTATTCTGAAGTTGCGGTATTGCTACTTTTACTGAGTACTTCTCCCGCCACTGGGAAAATGTAATGCTCACAGGCAGTGAGTGCTTGAACATTGTTGGCTTCTTTACATTCAAGACTAATATCATGTAACCAAAACAATGGGGAGTTCTTAATATATACACATATATATATATATATATACTTGGAAAAATGCTGTATTAACACAAATTACCCACTGGCAGAACTAAATAGCCATCGCACAAATTTCCAAAGGCTCACACAACTGTGGTAGTTAAGATATTTCTTATTGTGTCATTACAATAAAAAAAATAAAAAGAAAGACTAATTGAGACACGAAATTACAAATAGCTATGAAAACGAAGAACCTTTATTGTCCAAAACAGACAATTAAAAGTAGATCGGCCATGACAGTGACATTGCAAGGGAAACCAATAAACATGCAATAGGACAACACTAGCTAGTTCGGTAAATACAGAGAAAGGTTTCAGAGACGAGATAGAAAAGCTAAGTAGCAGACCCAGGTGCAGCTAATTCAATCCCTTCCTGTCAATGGGGAGGTACCACAGAAGGCAGTCAGCGTGCAGGCTATTTCACTCTAATAGTGACGCACATGGGGAAGTAAAAAATTATCTCCGCGACCTTTACTGAATATATTTAATTGAAAACAGACAAGTAGAAAGGGTAGCGCTTGGACCCAGCATTACAGAGAGGAATATACAGCAGCAATAGCATCAGCAAAGCTAATTTAGAGTCCGAGTTTAACACATTAACCCTTAATTCAGCCTCTCAAGACAACAGTACAGGGCAAAAACGCCACAGACATGGTCTCCATCAAGTGTGTCTGGCCTTGGTGCATGGAGAAGTTGGTCAGGACTTTTTATAGGCTTACACAACCTGTGGTCACTTGTTTTTACGCAGCTTGCCTTTTTGACTCTGCACAGGTGTGTCACTGAGGATTAGGGCTCATTAAAATGATCACGCTGTAAGAAAAGGTAAACATTTATATATTTAAAAAAAGCTGCTGTTTCAAGGGTTGTGACATGAGGCAGTGCGAAGGGGAAGCAGAAACACGGTGTCCACGGAAAATTAAACAGCGTTGCATTACAGTAAAGGAAACACATATATTCAGAATCCCCCCCCCCAAAAAAAAAAAAAAAAGAAAAAAGGTGAGTTCTCTGATAAATCTCCAGCAGCAAAAGGCCACCCAAAGCTAACCGTTCGGAGAAAGGGGATTTGAGCTGGCTAACCCGGGTCTGCTAACAGAGGACGCTAATATGCTAATTTTAATACAGTATACATAGAAATAAGCACAGCCGGGCTACATTCAACACAAAACACAGCGGAGGAAACCGCTCATGTGAAGCGGGCCATGTTAAATCATGCTGACTTCACAAGTTCTAGCCTGTTGTAGGTATGCAAATATCAACCCTCGTGTTAAACGTCGGACGGTCTGCAAGCAAGACGAGCCAAGACATACTCTTCAACGTGCTGAATCATCGGGTCTTGAGTGTTGCCCGGCCAGTGCAAGCTAAATTAATACAGCCTAAAAAAACCAAAAAAAAAACCCACATATGGCTGCGTGTGAGACGGTTAAAAGGGGAGTGGAAATTCAAATGTTAGACATACCGTCGCTCATCTCCATTAGCAGTCAAACCTAGCTGTGTTTGCTACGGAGTATTTCTCTACTGAGCGACAGAGCCGCGGTCTCGTTGCCAAACCCCCTCCTACCAGCCAAAGTCGCAGTGAAAGGATTAACAAGCCCCTTTCACCGTCGGCCACAGCTGCTGAGAACTCCGTGACATGTGGCTGCTCACTTCCCACACTGATCGTTCTCTTGTCCAACAGCTGTCAAAGTCACTGCCGGTTCCCGTTTGGTTCAAGCTGGGGCGTGATTAGACTGAGGGCAGCATTATCAACACGCCAGAGGAGAAGCCTTTATTTCCCAGCTGCTCGATATATTAAGCATTAGGTTTACCCACTCTTGCAATTTGGTGTCAAACAGTAGCTCTACCTTGCAAATAGAATTTTTTAAAAAAAGGGCCATTAACTCAGGCTTGCTTTTATAAAACACTTTCAGATTTCCAGAAGCGATGCGTTTAAAAAAAAAAAAAAACCCAAAAAAGACAAAACACACAATCTTTAGCTGGACAGCAGTGCTCTGCTAGGCATTCAAGTAAATGAATTGTATAGGAAGGCCAAGAGCCTGCAGAATTTCATTCCAACTAAGCACCACACACCTCCACCCTGTGTTTGGCTCAAGTGGAAACCTGCAGATTCTCAGCCTAGAGCAGTGTCCAGTCCAGCTGTATGACGTGTTTCAGTCGGAACAATCATCAGCTGGTTCCTGACTCTTTGCCCCTCTAATTTACAGGTTAAAAGGGCACCCCAGCGGCTTCAGGCAGGAGTCCTTGGACTGGCATAAGCCTTGGACTTCCACTCCTAACGCTTGAGCCTGAACCAGTGCAGCAATAACTGATGTGTGAATCAAGCAAACACTTCAGTTGAAGTCATGCAGTGTTCCCAACAAACCAGCAGTGTGGAAAATGACAGCCTGCCACATACTGACTTTGCTGCTGTGTGTACACTCTACCAGCCACTTTGGCAGGTAACCAACCAGCCTGAGTTCCATAAACTCCATAAAATTGCTATACGGCATGAGACGTTTGGGAACCAAACCAGCCACAGCTGCCAGGGAACGAACTCAAGTCTGCACACTTACATGTGGCTCCCGACTACTCTAGTCATTTCTCTTCTAGCCTTGCTGGCAGGCGACTATTCGGCTTCCTACAAAACAAATACTGTGGCCGAGTCAAGTAGTGAAAATGTCTGGTGAATGGGTAGGATTTCCTCGGGACTGACTCAAAACGCATTACGAGCGCGCAACGTCCTAAGACATACCTTAATATCCATAAACATATGATTGTGAAATACAGCAGATGGACAGTTTCCCAGTCACAGAAAAGCTACAGATTTGCCTCTGAACCTCCGCAAATACCTCAACTAATGGTTTGATAAAATACAGACTTGTTCGTTCATTTTAATTTAAAAAAAAAAATAAAAAATCTTAGCAGGTGGCTGGAATGAGTGAAAATGTGGTAAACTTTAAAAAATAAAATAAAATACTGTTTTGGCAGCCAACTGCAGGACATTTGAACACTGGCTGGTTGGCTGCTGCGTTGGCTGGTAGGACATGTGAGGCCAGAGCCAACGACTGGTGGTCTTTCCACGTTGGCTGTACACCCCCCCCCCCCCCCCCAACATGGACAGATTGACAACGCCACCCCGCTTTGTTGGAAGGAAACGCACAGTCGTCTTTTGGGGTTTGAGCGTTTCAATTAAGAACTGTGCTGTTAAGTCGGCAATCATGAGAACCCAAGGTGGCACAAAGAACAGATGCTGAAAGAGACGAATGGTTTGTGTCCATTCTTTCACTCCTCCATAATACCTCGCCTCACTTCACTCCCCTCCAAAAGAAGCTCCCTCCGATGTATCCTGACGGAGCAGGAAGGGAAGTTTGTGCTCTCCGAGCCGCCACATTGCACCAGCCACTTTCATCCTTGTCAGCCGGAACATTTTAAAAAAAAAACAGGACTTCTAAATGAGGACCGGTGATCGGGAGGAGAGACAAACTTGCCAGCTGCAGCCAAGCGTTCGGCTTCAATGGACATGTTAAAGAGGTAGCTCAACAGCTTGCGTTGTAGCCCTGTATTTCCAGCACCAGGCACCTGTCACCGAATGTAGCAGACAAACACTTATAGTAATTACACTGTACTCAGTTCAATATTCAGCTTTGACACCAAGGGGGGATACTAGCAGAGAAAAGGCACCAATGCCCATCAAGTGACACGTTCTTGGTGAGGGAAAAACATTAAAATAAGAGACTAAGTGTCAAATACCTCTTTAAAAAAAAAAAAAAAAAAGTACATTTTCAGTCGAGATACAGGTGGGAGCATCTTTTGAGGAAAGGACGCCCGCCTCCTTTCAGGGCAGGAAAACAAACTTCTTTCCTCTCTCAGCTACATTGGCAGTTCAATCGCAACGATCTGGGATTTCCTCCACTTTCACTGCCAAAGTGGCTGCTAGAATCAATTACCTGGACAACTGTTCGCCAGCATATAGTTGCTTTCCTGCCCTGCGCCTCCACACTTCCTTTCTTTTCCCTCTTCCCTCCCCCACTCAGCTAATCTTTTTTCTCCTCCTCTTTCTTCTCCTCCTCCTCTGTGGGGTAAGAGTGCCAGGTGAGGCGCTCCTCATAGAAAGAGATGACCACCTGGGGACATTTGACGTTGGCCTCCTTGGCTGGGACGAGGTCGGCCTCATCGGAGTTCTTCCTGCTCATTTTAATTCAGGAGAAGAAAAACAAAAAACAAAAAAAAAGGGTGGGGAGGAGAGGGGAGGCAAAACAACATGCAAGAGAGGGACAGGACAGAAAGAGGGGGAAAGGAGAGAATATAGGGGAGAAACAAGCGAGGCAAAGAGAAAGAGCAAAAGAGAGAGAACAGTGTTAGAAAATGGGCTCTTTGAGTACCTCCATCAATAAAGACAAACGGAAGGTTTAAGCCTTGTAATTAACAACGATAACCTAGCTCGGCGCCATCAGAATAACTTTACATTGAAATGCAGTCAACTTCTAGAGCTGGCCACTTCATTAGGTACAGCGCCACTGCAACTGTTCTGCCCTGAAGGCTACCCTTAGGATGCCTATAAGCTTTAGCACTGAGGTCCTAATTACTGATGGTTTTGTACTGGACTGCATTATATTCAGAGGTGTTTCTAATATTCTGCCCACCCCCCCATGTATGTAAACAGGAAGGACAACAAAACATTTTTTAACACCTTTCAGTATAATGTAGTCCGGTACAACACCACCTTTAACTATGACCTCAGTAACAAACACATAATTGAATTTACACATTTCCGACTATGTCAACAACATGATAGACTTCGTAAAGGCAGAGCTGCTGTTTTGAATTGGATTAGACTGTACACGTGTACCTAAGGAAGTGGCCACTGAGTGTATACTCAGCTTGACTTTAGGGACACTGTAAACAAATGTACAATGAAGTACTGGCTTGAAAACAACCTCTCTCATTCTCAGCACAGCAGCGGTTTTATTGCCCTGTCCTTTTTTTAAAATCAGGCCTGTTCGCATTTTCTTTTTAATGATTTTAGAAGCTTGAATGAAGCTGAATTAGTTGTAGCTGCTATTGAAATGGTGTCACGGTTTTTTCTGCTTATTTTAAGCCCTAATTGCATTTAATTTCATTGCGTTTTAAGCCCCAGTTGTATTTTTGAGAGTTAGTTTTAATTTCGTTAGATCTGTCTCCTCACAGCAAGAAGGTCCGGGTTTCAATCCACTGACACACAGATCTGATGGGTGGAAATAACAGGCCTGCAGACGCCAGCGGGATGAAAAAAAAACTTTGTATTAGGGTTCTGAATATACTTATTTTGAAAAAAAAATTTACATTACACAGTAGCTCATTGGCCATAATTCTTACTGTAACAGATACAGCACTTAAATACTGATATATTGTTAATAAGAAAAAATAAATAACAAATACACAAGTCATGCTCCATAAGACCTGTTCATTCCTGAACCGGTGCTCGTTTATAGAGATCTGCACGAGGCGCTGATTAACATGCACGTAAAGGCAAAGAGTAGAAGAGCTCAAGCACTTTGACCAGATGCTTGAATCCTGCACTCTGTAGACGTAGAGCGGTGTCATATCTGCAGGAATAAACACTCCCAGAGCATTAGTTATTACTTCGGAACTGTCCCAATCTGCAGCTAGAGGCTGCCTGAACGCCGTGAGACGGACTCGCCTTCCAGTCGGATTGTATCTCGTTACGCTATTGGACACATTCAGGTGATGCAGTTGTAAAAGGACGTGTTTGAGGCGTTCCACAGACCAGTTTGACACTGATCTGCGTCCATGTTAACTGCCATGCATAATGCTGCCATACAGTTGGGCAGCGAAACTACACGCCTAAACGGGCTAAGCTGACTAGCATGCTACAGCTCATAGACAACAACTGGTGCACTGGCAAAGCATTCTGGGTTAAACTGGTGTTCTCTTATGGAGGTTCTCTTATGTTTATAGCTATGATTTAAACACCGATTTTTTTGTTCACAATGTAGCATTATCAGAGGGGAAGAAAAATAGTGTGCGTCCCCTGGACGAGGCAACAGCCAGTTGTTTGTACCCACGGCGGCGTACGCCTGCGGTGGACCACATGGCCCACACAAACTAACTGCCAGAAAAGGGAGACTGATAAGACAGAGGACTGAGGCTTGCAGAAAACC
Organism: Coreoperca whiteheadi; assembly: GCA_011952105.1. Lineage (NCBI taxonomy): Eukaryota > Metazoa > Chordata > Actinopteri > Centrarchiformes > Sinipercidae > Coreoperca > Coreoperca whiteheadi. Next base: position 1,188,799 of record WNGW01000002.1, on the reverse strand, counting down.
ATGTCAACATTACGGTCCATATGTCATCTAGGAAAGCCACCACAGCTTTCGCCCTGTAGGCTGACGTTGTTGTTTGTTTGGTCAGCTGCGAATCACATGGTGGCTGCGGCTGGCTGACAAATTCCCCTCCGTGTAAACGGCTTTTCCGGCCCGCTCCGCCAGGTGTTAAGCAGTGTGCCGGCGCACTGAAAAAGGAGCAGAGCCAGTGTTTCCCGGCCGACGCGTTCTGAGATGAGGTCTTATCTAACCCTAACCCATAGGGATGGGGGGGGGTGCTGTCCATAGAGCTTTGCACTCAAGCTTCTCTCAATGACTGCATGGCATGAAAATGGGCTCTGACTGGGAGATCTTCCCTGGTCTTTTCATCTCCTTGTAAACCAAAACCCTACTGGGGTCCAAATTGTATACCACTAGCATATGTCTGTTTTGTATTGTTGGTTAAATGCACTGTTGAACTCCAAAAACACCTCAAAGCAAAAAGTAATTCCACCTCGACGCCATCTCACTGGCCCTTCATAAACTGACAGTGAAGACCCACCACTTCATGAGGAACATCAGCTCTCCACTGGAGTCTGTTGCTCCAATAATCCTCTCCGGCTGCAAACCTCTGCCAAAACCTCTGGCCTTCTCACCCTGGAGACAGGAAGTATAGGAACAAGAAAACACATGACCAAGGAGGAAAAACACACTGGCAGGAGACAATCTTGCAGTGAACAATAAAGCACCTGTGTGTAGACATCGTGCATGATTAGTTAACAAGTCGCTAACTTTTTGGTGAGTCTTTAGTCTGGAGCAACCACTCTCCTTCGCTCACCTCTTCCTTCTTCCTCTTGCTCCCTCGCTCCTCTGATTCTCCCGAGGCCTCACTGGCGATTTTCCTCTTGCCCTCCTTCTTTTTCTCCTCCTTCTCTTTGTGTTTCTGCATGTACTCGGCGATAAGGTCAGGGCAGTCCAGGTTGTCTTCCGGCTCCCATGTGTTATCCTCACTAGAAGGGTGGGTAAATGGTAAATGGACTGTACCTGTATAGCGCCTTTCTAGTCTTTCTGACTACTCAAAGCGCTTTTACACTACAGCACATTCACCCCATTCACACACTGATGGCAGGAGCTAAATGTACCATCAGTACAAATTAAACTAATCATTCACACACACCAAAGCAATTCAGGGCTCAGTATCTCGCTCAAGGATACTTCGACACGTGGATGGGGGAAGCTGGGATCGAACCGCTAACCTTCCGATTGGTGGACGACCTGCTCTGCCAACGAGCCACAGCCGGGTGCAGACAGGACACACGAATGGAAGATGTTTAGTTCGTCTTTGTTTGGACAATACATTGTCACCATCTTCTTCTTTATCTTGTTTTTTTTTTTTTAAATGCCTTTTTGTAAGGTTGTTTGCACGGCCGAATTTTAAAGAGGAACTGCAAACGTAAACGTGTTTTTTGAGCTGTAAACTCAATCATATGACCGTACTGTGATGCACCACTTCTTACCAAATGTATGAAAAGGTGCATTTCATGGGTTGAAAATGGCTCAACACGTCATCTGTTTTAAAATCACCCCGAACCTTCGAAAGCCAATGCTGACAGAGTAGACCGTTGGGAACTAATTTATGTCATGACATTTATATAAGAATGTTTTTTATATGTGGCCGACCCACCCCCCATGCCCCAGTCTTTGAGCGGGAATCTGTGAAACAGCACTAATTTTCAAATATATTCAGATCGAGGCTAATCAAGAGTTTATGCTAGTTTGTGCTAAACCTCTACTTCGAGTTTTCTAATTTTGGCGCATTGTTCGGACTTTGAACGGCCGTAGAAGCACCACCGGACTGCATTCTTTCCCTTGATGATGATCCTAGGATAAACAGCAGGGCTGCGGCTACGTACTGACACTCCCCCACAGACACCGGCGAGCCGCTCAGCCGCTGACGTTAGCTCAGCTGCAAGACAGAGACTTTTACAAAAGGGCCAGGAGCGTGCTTCTGACACTGGGATTCCACCGGACACGACTCGATAACGTCGCCCCTGACTGGGAGTCTGCACAGGGCGTTGTATTTTGAAAAGTGACCTCTATTCTTTATGCCGTTTCTCTGTCTGACTTCCTGCCCGGTGCATCTGCTCTGTGCAGCTTGACGCGGCTTCCATCAAAAACGGACTCGCCGTGTATTCACCACGGAGAGCCACTCGTCTGGGACGCGCTGTGGCTCGTCTGATGGGATCACGAGCACTGTCTGGAACGGGACGCGGGGATCCAGGCTCGACTGTCAAAGCACCAGTGTGTTTCCAGAGTGGACACGGAGAGTCTGAGAGCAGCTGCTCATGGCTGGTTAGCTGCCTGTCGCTCACTCTGGTCAGTGGTTGTCCTGTGCAGTACTCTGCTTTAATTTGTTAAATATGCAAGGGAGGGAGGGAGCTCGCAGAATTTGGGGGTGCAGTTACACTTTAGTGTCAACATTTTGTGGGCATGATTCAATGCTAATAGTTTATGCTGCACATTTGCAATTTTTAAAATAAAATTTTTTATATTTGCAAACAAACAAATCCCTAAATTACCAAAAGCAAAATCTGTCTGAGGCCAAGAACACCAGACTTTGCCTCCATGGAGACTCATACTCACTCAGAGAACCCCTTCCATTTCAGCAGAAACTCCACTTTGCCCTTCACCACTCTGCGGTCCAAAACCTTCTCAACCACATACTCCTCCTCTTCCTCCTCCTCCTCTGCCGCCGCTGCTGCCGCCGCCGCCGCCGGTGGTGGTGGTGGTGCTGCTGCTGCTGCTGCTGGGGTTGCTGCTGCGGTTGTTGCAGGCTGCTCCTCCTCCTCAGCCTTCTTGCCCTTCTTTCCTGCAACGGTCGCCAGCTTGAAGTCTTCTGAGGGCGCCTCTGGTGGACCCAAGATGAAACACATGGAGATAATGACTAAACAGTTAGAATAAATAATAGGAGTGATAACTGAATTATAGTTTAGCATGTTCAAATATTATAATATTCTGTTTGACTGGAGAAAATGCAAGGGCTTATGAGGTGGCCAATCCTGAGGACTTAAGAGCCTAAAGCATCTCCTGCATTAAAACTGAAATGACTAATAAAACGTAGGCACTGAAAGACATTAACTGGTGATCTGACCAGCAGCCAGCAATTCTGGCAGGGCTCCAGGGTGTGACCAAATTGGTCACACACGCGACCAAATATCTGTCAAGTGCGACTAAACATTTTCATTGGTGCACTGAAATTTAGCAGGTCTGCATGTGCCGTGCATGTCTGTCTGTGCATGAGAGACCGCGTCCTGTACTCCTTCGACATTCCTTGCATGCAAACAAGAGAAATTGTGAGCAACATCACAGCTGTAAAACATCATTCAAAACAAAGAACTATTGAATATTTTTTCTTCAAGAAAAATGCGGCAGTGCCCGTTCCACCTGTCCTGGGGCCTGAAAGGCCCAGACATCATCGGCAGAGGTAAACTGCTTCACCTGCCCCCCCTTTCCCTGGTCATAAATAGCCTTACAGGTAGGCCTGCACGATAAATCGTTATAAAATCGCAAGCTCAATTTTAATTTACTTCAATTTAAAAAATAAAAAAAGTTAACAAAAACTTTGGCCTTTATTTTGGACAGCTCTCACAAAGTTTAGGGCTTCACCCTCAGCCAATGACAAAGCACCTTTTAGTCATGTGTTTCACTCGTCAAGCGAGCGCTGTAGTTCGGAAATAAACTATGGCTATTAGTGATGTAACGGATCACATTACGGATCGGATAATTTTTCGGATCAGAAAAAAAAAAGGAGGATACAATTTTTCCATTTGCATTTCCATTTATTAGATGAAAACTTACAGCCAGGAATTTTTGGTGTCTACATACCGTTACAGTTTTGTCCACCGCCCTTCTTCCATCATCATTATATTTTACGGGGAAGCCAAAATGCTCCCATACGTGCGATTTAACTGATGCGGAAGACTTTTGAAGCTCTGCCGCTAGCCATTGTTGACTTATTAACATGCCCGGATTACGTGAACACATGACTGTTGTGTGTAGTTTCAATGAAACTCAGCATCGAGTTTAAAATAACGCAATAGCTCTTTCAGTCTCCGATCGCTCAACAATTTAGGTTAATCTGCTAGTTAAAAAAAAAAAAAAAAAAGCGTGCGTTCCGAACCGTGGGTCGTGATCCGAGCCGTTACACCCCTAATGGATATTGATGAAAACGTGTAGGCTTGTGGCGATGTGCAATTTTCTATGTGCCAAACCAAATATTTTTGGTACTGCCAGTTTGTTTTGTCATAGTTCATGTGTGTATAAAACATCACGCATGAGAAAAAAATCGTTGCAGAGAATCGTGATATAAATTCTAAGCTAAAAGAATCGTGAGTCATATTTTTCCCAGAATCGTCCAGGCCTACTTACAGGCTACATCATTAACAAGCTTCATCCACACGCAGCTCACCTAGTGCTGTGAAAAGGGAATCGCGGAAGAAAAAAAAAAATCCAAAATGCTTTATAAAAACTTTATAAAACATAATGCTGACAAAGAAAGTCAACAGAGCTGAAGGGAAAAGCAAGGTGAGCAGATTAAAGTAGTTTAAGTAAACACTAAAATAAGGTGGAGCATTAAAATGGTTTAACAACCTACTAAAAATAGGGTAATGTATTCTTTAAAAATCAAATATATACACACACACATTTCAGTAGACAAATTATTTTTTCCACTGTTTATTGTTGCAATTTTGCAAAATAAATGTTCTTGAAATACCTCTATACTATGTGAAATATGCCCTAGTAATACAGTTAAGAGCACAGTAATAGCTGCCACGCAGTCGCCATACCAGTGCTTTACCCCATCAGAAGCATTTATCATAAAATTTTAAGAAAAGCGAGTATACCGTGATATATACCGTTACCATCCGTGTTTCAAATGATACCGCGATAAACATTCTATGCCATGCTGCCCAGCCCTAGCACCCAAATGAAAAAGTTAGGCGCACCAGTGGCACCAATGTAAAAAGTTAGTCCGGAGCTACAAACTGTATGTACAGCAACGTAAAGCTGTCTTATCTTTAAAAAGGGACTGTCTACAAAACTCGCCAACTCAAACCAAAACAACCTAGATGAAGGTAAGAGGAATGTAATGATGGGTGAACTGTTCCTTTAACTATAGTGATGTGGCTGTACTCCCAACGACCAAGAAAACTGCCAAATAAGTCAAGTACAAAACTTAGTTGTCAAACACCTAAAAACAAAACAAGAGCAGCTGCCCTTTATCTACGAACAAAATCCCCACAAACAGATTAACAGGGCATATAAGAGAAAGCAATAGCTGAATGATAGTTAGAGCTGGGCCGCATGTTTAACAGTAGAATTTGTTTAAAGGTTCTACAAGGGACACACCACAAGGTATTCTCCCTGATGTGGAATGTGCTGCAGCAAAAGTTGAACCAGGTATAACTTTTTTGATGCGCTGTACCCCTGTTGTACCAACAGTTGATCCATTAAAATGAATGAGTAGCCTGCACTTGGACACAGTGCTATTGTTCGGTCCTAACTGAAAGTGGTATTCCTGAACACTAATGACACCCCCAAAGAACACAAAAACTAAAATTACAAACAGAATGAAGATCTGCGTTCACTAAAGTCCCTGTCTTCTGTTGTAACAAAAAACAAAACACACACATCTTCGACAATCCTTCAGCTTCAGTTTTAGACAAAATGCTAACAATACGGAGGGCAGCTCCAATTTGACTTTTTCTCTCTGGTTCTGATCCCTGAGCCCAGCATATTTACAGATACATAGTACTAATCGGATACCTGGCATACAGTAAAAAACTAACAAACAAAAAAAAAGCTATATTACACACCAGGGACAGTGGGGTGCTACAAACGGAGTTGGTGGCCTGCTGTGACTGAATGTAAGCAACTGATGATGGAACATTTTCATTTTAAGTGAAGTTGATGAAAAACCTATTTAACGTGGATCAGCACCTGTTCTGCTTCACAGGTTCAGTATCTATGCCAATACCATGGAAGAGTAACGACTAAACTGCTACCTTCATCTGTGATTGGAGAGAACACACTGTATCGTGAGCTGACAAACAGGTTGCAGGCGATTTGAATTATTATGCGACAATAGTCCCCGACTTTCAAAAAAATTAAGTTGTGCATTTGTGATCATTCTGGGAGCATGGTTGCCACACCTTCTTAATAAGCATTCATAACCCCCATTCATAACCCCACCAACGTACCGCCGGCGCAACATAGGACTGTTAACAGGTTTCAAGGACTTTTCAAAAGCACTTTCCAGGCCCAATTCCTTCAAATTCAAGGACCCAACATGGCATAGTTTGAGACACTGCTCAAGGTTAATTACTATTAACTTTAATTTTTATAATGAGAACTAGCAGGCTTTTTTAAGCACTTTCAGTGGCCCATGTCTATTTTCTAAAACTTTCAAAGTATTCACCCCCCCCCAAATTCACAAACTTTCAAGGATTTCAAGGAGCCATGGGAACCCTGTGGGAGTGATGGCTTATCAGGGGACGCCGAAAGGCAAAACCTCCCTGTCTTAAAAACAATGCAAGTCCTTCAATTTATAAACGGAGAAAAGTAAAGACTCCTCTTGGACTTGCAGACTCCCCAGATCCAACCCAGACCAAAAGCCAAGTGGAAGCCATGTTAGGCCCCAGCAAGAGAGAGGAGAACCTGAAACCTGAGTATGCCGGGAAAGAAGGGAGGAGGGGTCACCAGATAAAGAGCTGTACTGTTCAAAAGGACTGGCTCTGACAAACACCGTGAGAGCCTTTGACTATTATGTCTGGAGCGTCTGCCGAGTGGTTCAGCAGGAACCAGTGGGCTCAGGGCTGAGAGGCACAGACCGGATAGGGAACCCAAAAGTCCAGAAGAGATTGACTAACACTTTTGGTTTTCATGAGATTTCTTGAGAATATAAAGCGTAAAAGAATATCACCATCCCCTAAACCAACTACTTTAATGCCATTATCAAATACACACTATGTTGAGTATTAACGGGCTGAACCCTACACACAAAACCATAGTTATGGCCATTTAAAGTCACGCTTTGGTCCAAATTCCAGGTGTTGCACCGCTAAAGCAGTGACAGGAGCTGACCCAGAAGGCCAGGTTATACAAACACCACTGCCAGAAAGAAGCAAAACCAGCAATAACTCAAGTTCAAATTTAAATATATTCTAACATTCCATCTCCGGCGGTTTTTGACTAAATGTAATGTTGCTTCAAATTTGGCTAAATAAGCAAATGTTACAACCTACAACAGGGAAACCAAGGCAGCAAGCAAAAGCATTTTATTTTCCATGACACTTGGCTTCCTTGCAAGCACATGTATGACACATTAAAGCGCAAGATTAATATAACGTCAGAGTGATCCTGTTATGTGGGCACATGGACGAGGCGACCGTTAACGACTACAACAACTAGCCTTTTGCGTAAGTGCTTCAGAGCAAGGCACTTCCACCTGAGCCACTGGGCACCTGCCACGTGTTAAGATAAAAAAAGCAGCTTTGTATGCAAGTCGAGTCCCATTTGGCCATCACTGAAAGGATGGCTACACATGACGGAACGGTAACACGTTAACCCCTGTAGAGTCCCCGTGGCGTCTACTGAGCATCGCTTTTGGCTAACGTTAACTGACACCAACCAGCGCACACTGTTAACAAAGGAGTCTAACTGATGACCATCAGTCCTTTCGAAAACCACCCAATCTGGCGGCTGACACGACCTCGGCTGATAACGTGCGTGCGTCGTTTGATCAGCTCGCGTTAATGTCTGGTGGCTAACGTTAGGGGAAAAACGCCCCCCTCCATGCCTCCCCGAATACCAGCGAGCGTGGTTTGCAGACTGCATCCACCGAAAACCGCACACTGCGGCAATCCCAACTACACTACACACGTGGGCAAAATCAAATCACAATTTCGGACTTAAAGGGTTGCTGTGTCGTTGTACCGTCACCGTAAACAAAGCTGTTCCATCCACTGTTTCATAAGAGGAGCGTCGAAGCCAGCGTGGTGCACGCAGGTTTTACATCATGCCTGCACGCGCTGTAATCTCGCGCGCTGCATTGAATTGTCGACGAATGCCAAAATAAGTTCGGACAATGTCGTTTGATTTGGCCACAATGCATTGCATTTGCCCAAAAACCCGAGCAAGGAGACGAGTTGTGCGGCCTGCTCCCTACAACCAGAGGGCAACATGGCTGGCGTGTTTTCCCTCAACAGCTAACGTTAGCTAACATGAGCCTTACCTTCACAGAGAATGCTTCAGAGCGCTTTTTGGGGCTTACGGTAGGCCCGAGTGACAACGCTGTGATTTGGCCGTCTGGTATAGACGAGTAACAAGCCGAAGACGCGCCAGTGGTGACACAAAGCTACAAAAAGCCTGAGTGGCGGGCTTTGGCTAGACTTTTTCTATATGTGCTTTGCTGCTAAATAACACAATAGCCTCGGCGTCGCTGACAACCAGTAATCCCGTTCTGCCCGCCAACAGCACCACCGGACGTTACGTCAGTAGGCAACGCAAGGCATAGTGGACAGTGTAGTCTTTGCCGTTACAGAAAATTAGGGCTGCCCCGACTAAAGACTTAGCTTGTCGACTAGTCGTCGTTAGTTCAAGCCATTAGTCGACTATTCGTTGAACGTTTCTTATATTAATACAATTATTTAAATGGAGATTTGTGGGGCATCACATAATGGTTTGAATTCCTCTTAGAAAGAATGGTATAAGTAACATTGGCTACATTACAGAGAAATACAAAACTGTAACAATGAGCAGGGGCACGAAGTGAGCCGCCTGTTGCTAACGGCAAAAGTGGTTATGATTCTGAATTTGTCGGAACAATCTGCAACGAGACTCAGTATTTTGTAAATTTATTTCAATACAGTAGGCTAACATCACACAAGTCTCCTTGTTAAAAACACAGGAAAAAATAACTTCCAACCTAACAATATCAAATACTTACACACTTATCAATGCGACGGAAGATGTAAATGGACTGTACTTGTATAGCGCATTTCTAGTCATCCGACTACTCAAAGCACTTTCACACTACATATCACATTTACCCAGACACACATATTCATACACTGATGGCAGGAGCTAACTGCCCATCAGTACAAATTAAGCTAACCATTCACACACACCGAAGGCACAGCTTCAGGAGCAATTCGGTGTTCAGCATCTTGCTCAAGGATGCTTCGATTCATGGTCGGGGGAGGCCGGGATCGAACCGCTGACCTTCCGATTGGTAGACGACCCGTTCTGCCACCAAGCCACAGCCGCCCCGGCAATGATGTATACTGTTACTTACAAATTAACTCGCTAGCTCCTCTTCTGCTTCACGCCTCTTCTCTCCCCACCTAAACATGCTGTGTCTTCGTGGCCCCCGGAGTGAGAGTCCTGGTAAATCACCTCAGTACTCTATTTCAAGCTACCTATGTCGGTCTCAGAAGGTGTGTTCGGTCCTGGTCCTATGTTCACTGGGAGGCTGCTAAGCCCGGTTCCATTGCCAGCTCGCCCAACTCTGGTTCTGGTGCTCATTCCGGCCCTGTTCCCCTGCAGCATCCCCAGCTGGATCCCCCTCCCCCAGGCCTGAAAACTTCCTTCCCTTCCATAAGTGATTTCCTGTGTTAGAAGAGAACATGTCCATGTTGCAACAATCCCTTGTCTCAGTGTCAAGGCAAGACAAGCTCCCAAATGCAGTTTCAGGGGTTTTTTCAGGGACTACCCAACTAATGAAAACTTGGTCGACTAAGACTTCTCATTAACTAACAGTTTAGTCGACTGGGGGCAGCCTTACAGCAAATACTACTACAGTACAGTACGCTGAATCACATTTTGATTCGTTGTTTTAAATCCTTATTCAGCAAACTACTGGATAACTTCAGGTGTCCAATAAATATTGATGCATCAATAGGGGGCGACCAGGGATGGTTGTAACAAACGGATGGTTGTAACAGCACCACTGTCACCAAGAAGGGATGACCCATTGACTATAAAGACAACGCATCTCTCTGTCAGTGCCATGAATGTATAAAGAGAACTATGCATTTTTGATTTTGGGGTCAACTGTCCCTTTAAGCTACATCCCACTCTATGTAGCTGCGTGATGAAATTATAGCAGGTGGAAAGGAGTAGCCTGTGATTTACAGGCTAGTAGGATCAGGGGTGGCCAAGACCTGCGGTTGTGGTGTTGTGCCCTGCTATATTTGATTCAAAACACAGAACATGCTGTAACCGCTTGCTGTCTTAGACCACCTTGAACATATTTTGTAGGACCCAGGAGAGGTACAGCCCTGCAACAATGTGACTTAAAGAATGTGACAAGTTTATGTGTATACCAGAATGGTCGTCAAAGCAGAAGGATAAGAAACTTCCCGATCCGATCAACCATACCCACAATGAGTTTTCCAGGGCGCTTGTCCTACTCAAGCAGAGGCCAGACTCCCAGTCTCTGCTGGATCATTAATTTGTATGTACGGCACGCCTTAGCTACCAGCTCTTCTAGGAAATTAATAGAACTGTTCTGCTAACTTAGACCGTCCTGACTGAGTGTTTTGTGTTCAAGTACCCTACCGGACCACGCATAAGGATTCCCTTGCCAGGACTTGCTCTAACTCTACTGCCAGCCTGCCAACCAGCTTACCCTGCTCTCCTGCTCAGTCTGTCACCCACCTGCCCCACTCCAGCTGCAGCCTCAGCCATCTCCTTACAGCCACGGGGAAAGTTAAAACTTTCGAATAAACATCGCTAAGACTTACCTGCTGTCTCCAGTCTACTCTTGGGTACTACTATTACAGTGACAAATAGTACATTTAAACTTCTCTTTGTGCTTGATGGGTTGGACTAAAGCCGCTTTTAGCTTGACTTCAGTGACAAGGAAGAATGTTCTGTTGATGAGCTACTGTTGGTGAATGAAGATGCTAGCATACCTCATCAAGTGGAAACTGCTCCCCTCTGCTCGCCTCTGGATAGCCACATGACCAGCAGTGGTCTTTTAGATCCCTCTTGACTTTGTTGACATCATGGTAAGAGACAGGGCTTTAAATTACCACCTACCAAATGCGGGGAGAATTCAGCAGTGGCATGTAACACAGTCATCCTTGTTAGCGTGATCTTTTCTTGCAGGAGACAAAACAACTTCATCTTCCTTTTAACATTATTTACTTTTCCATTAGAATATCAAAAATGCGTGTACACGGGTTCTCTCTCTTCAGGGACTTACAGCTTAGGCTGTAACTGTAGCCCATCCAAAAAAGAAGACACAAACTTTTAGGTTTACACAAAGTGTATATGAGACTATGCTGCAGAGTTGGGGGATCAGGTGTGGTTTAGACTTGCTCTCCCCTGTTGAATCACAGCCTGATGATGCCATCTGCACCAGCATCTGCAGCCAAGGTCCTGGAAATTTAAACGGCTCTAAAAAGGTCACACCGGTCTCTTTCATTGTAACTGATTTACCGCCTTTTCTGACAAAGTTACTCATGTTAGTTCTATTTACTCATGCAGTAAGGCTCCCTGTTATCATTAAACAATCTGTTTCCTATCCTTGCCTAGGGGGATAATATAAGGGTTTCACAACACCCAGACACAGACACAAGGGGGGTGTTTTATCACCCTAACACACACAAGGGGAGTTTACTGAAGCCTAACACACACAGCAAAATGATTATTACTAAAGAATATATTTAAAGCATATTAAAGTCAGTATATGAAAATGATTCCACCTCAACACTCTTACTAGCCACTTTGGCACTCTAGGGCTGCCTCCTAAAATTCAGAAAACCAAGTCTCAAAATGACCACAAACCACAGCAAACTGTGATAGAAACCGAGGGCAGCATGACGCCGGACAGTGTGTGGCAGGGCAGCGTGACTCCAGTCTGGCTGCTCTGATGCTCTCTGCTCTACTGATGACTGTCAGTGAAGTCACTAAACCACTTTTGAACCAGATGGTGGTACAACCTCCTCTACTGGCATCTACTGATTGACCCTTCGGGCTGACATTGCTGTCAGTAGCCTGGCAGGAGAGATGCTCCAGGTGCGCTGGGATTTTATAACTAAACTATGAGCAGGACGCATATTTTTATTTTCTCTGAGTTTGTGGAAATCTGATGTTTTCTTGTCACAGTTGACGAAAAAGGCATTATAACATGAGATTTGAAGAACAATATAATTCCTCTTAGTGAAGCCTCAGTATACTCAGGGGTGTTCACAGATAGGAGATGACCAACCAGAAACTAGTGAAGAACATCAAAAAGAAGATCAGGGAGATTCCCTCACCAGAAAGATGAATTAAACTCTTCCACTGTCTGAGAGAACTGAAGGGCTGTTCCCTAGTGGAGGAGATCTGTCAGGGTTTTGGATTTTTCTTCTGTGTTTGTGTTGTGGGTTGTGACTCCTGCTCCTTGAGTCAAGGTGGCGGTCCGGCCAACTTCTGTTCCTGGTTTCCTGTCGGCAGCTAGGCCGACACCAGTTAATGCTCCGGAGCTGTTAAGCTGTAGCAGCTTCATGAACTCTCTGAGCTACAGCAGACTCCTGTTCCGCAGCTGCAGCCATGTCAAACTACCCAGTCGTCGGCCTCCGGTCGCCGGTCTCCAGCCCTGCTGCTCTGTTGCCGATCTTTGACTCAGATCTTCAGTGGTTGCTGACCTCCAGAGTGACCCCGCCGCCACCGAAGGCCTCCAGATGGCTTATGTCACTGCCACTGGCATCCTGTCCAGTCTCCAGAGGTTTTTTGACCTCATCACCGACCTCCTGAATTGCTCTGTGCATCTGATCATCCTCTGGACCTGCTCGACCCTTCAGTCCTGCTATCTGGTCGCCCACTGACCTGCTCTGCTCTATTGTCCAGCCATTGGGCTGTCCGCCTGAGGTCCCAAGCTCCACTCTGGTTCTATCCCTGGGCCATCATCTTGAGGGTTTCTGCCCCGCACCTTTCTAGTTCTCAGGCTATCCGCCTGAGGTTGCCTGTTCCGCGCCTGTCCAGCCCTCGGGCCATCCGCTTGGGGTCTTCCGTTTGGCCCTCTTCGGGACCCCCTCCACCCACCCAGCCTGACTTGAACTTTGGTTTTGGACTTGTTTTTTGAAGGGACATCTGCTTCCTGTCCTTGAGGGTCCTGATTGTTTTCACTGGTGTTCATTGCCTGCACCTGTGTCTCATTGTCTCCCATACCGGGGTGTATTTAAGTCAGAGAACTGGAAGCCTCTCTATAGCTAATCTTTCTCCTGCTCAATGGTCATCTCTATGTGTTACTGTCATCCAAAAAAAGAGCTGGATGTGTTTAACCCATAGAAATACTTCAAATCAGAGGAAGTTCTTATAAGAATGCTGCCAATGGTCTCCTACATGCTTGGAACAGGAGGGAGAGGAGAAGGGTTATCAATTAGTTGCTATCTTGAACCTTACCGCTTGATGCCACTACACACAATCCTCCTTTAATTCCAGAATGCCAGTATGAAAGTAGTAAAGTCCATTGAAGATTAGCATGAACTCTCAACAGGTTGTCAGGCTGCCTGGTCACAATGGAAGGCTGTGCTTTTTGGCCTCAGCTCTGAGCATCAACCCCACCTATTTGAGGGAGATGAACCTGAGCTACAATCGACTGTGGAAAAGAGGTGAAGAGGCGAGTGCAAGCAGGTTGGAACGGGTGGAGAAAAGTGTCAGGTGTGTTGTGTGATAAAAGAGTATCAGCAAGAATGAAAGGAAAGGTGTTCAAGACGGTGGTGAGACCAGCGATGTTGTACAGCTTAGAGACAGTGGCACTGAAGAAAAGACAAGAGGCAGAGCTGGAGGTGGCAGAGCTTAAGATGTTGAGGTTCTCTTTGGGAGTGACGAGGATGGACAGGATCAGGAACGAGTACATCAGAGGGACAGCTCATGTTAGATGTTTGGGAGATAAAGCCAGAGAGGCCAGATTGAGGTGGTTTGGACATGTTCAGAGGAGAGACTGTGAATATATTGGTAGATGGATGCTGAGGTTGGAGCTGCCAGGCAGGAGGTCTAGAGGAAGACCAAAGAGGAGGTTTATGGATGTAGTGAGAGAGGACATGAAGTTAATTGGTGTGAGTGAAGAGGATGCAGAGGACAGGGTTAGATGGAGGCGCATGATTCGCTGTGGCGACCCCTGAAAGGGAGCAGCCGAAAGAAAAAGAAGAAGAACCTGAGCTACAATCATCCAGGAGACTTAGGGCTGAAGCTGCTCTCTGCTGGACTTGTGGATCCACAGTGGATACTGGACACTCTCAGGTGTAAACAGTTCATTATCTGATTGCCTCTTATGCAGGGATTTCTGGTAACATAATGAGTTCCTCAAGGACTATCTTGGAGGTTCTCAGCTCTCGGCCAACAGTGGGTCATTTTTAGTAGAAGCTGTAATTGTGTTAGCCTCTTTTAATGTAATTGTTTTGCTCCTCCTGTTTTAGTTGAGTCACCTGTGTGCTTTAGAGACTGTACTGTGCTTGAAATAAACTAGTTTGTATGTAGCGTCATAACCTACCATCGTAAAGAGGGGCGAGATATGATGAATTGTACAAATAGGGATAACAGTACACTCTTTTGGACAGTCTCTTCTCAAAGGCATTGATGGCGTTGCACTGTGACGAAAAAGGTATGACAAAAGAGATCCTGAGAGAGCTTTAATCCTCCATACTTTATCATCTCTGCACAGCTGGACAATATTTGCTTGAAGTGGGTGTGCTTGTTGGACTGTCAGTTCCGGAAAGTTACAAAAATTGCTGGAAGCAGCCCCCCAATTCCAATTCAGAATAATGTGGGCAAAGGGCTGTCAGACAATATTCGACAATGTGACAAGCACTTCACATGAAGCATGCTGACGGCTTGATACAAGCCCATATCTTTTAACATGAGGTAGACCAGTAGAAGAGTTGTACAATTTGATTGCCACAGGAAAAAAGGGTTTGCCGTGGAAATTCTGTGGTGCCCCTGTGCATCACCAGGACATTGTGGATAGGGTGAGAGTCATTGTCGATGATGCACCGCAGTTTGCACAGCATCCTCCTCTCTGAAACCACCACCAAATAATCAAGCTCCACCCCATGACAGAGCCAGCGTTCTTGATGAGCTTGT
The DNA here is from genome assembly GCA_011952105.1 of Coreoperca whiteheadi. Lineage (NCBI taxonomy): Eukaryota > Metazoa > Chordata > Actinopteri > Centrarchiformes > Sinipercidae > Coreoperca > Coreoperca whiteheadi. The sequence continues at coordinate 1,173,691 of WNGW01000002.1, read as the reverse complement.
TGCATGGTACTGCAGATATTGAATGACCAGAGCCTCTGCAGAAAGTAAAGTCTGCTCTGGCCCGTCTTGTACATAGCCTCTGTGTTCTTAGCCCAGTCCAGCTTGATGTCCAGGTGTAATCCCAGTCCTGCACAGTGTCCACTTCCAGCCCCTGAATGGAAATAGTTATATGGGGTGTTTTTCACTTTGAACACCACCACCAATTTCAGTGTTAAGCTGGACGTGGTTCAGCCCACACCATTCAATGAAGGAGTCCACTATGCCCCTTGTTCTCAGTCTCCTTCCCCTCACCGATGGAACCCACAATTGTAGAGTCATCTGAGAACTTCTGCAGTTGGCAGGACCTGGAGTTGTATCTGAAGTCTGCGGTGTAGAGGGTGAACAGATAGGGTCTTGATGCCGTGTTTCTCAACATTTACATTACATTTACATTTAGTCATTTAGCAGACGCTTTTATCCAAAGGGGTCAACACAGTCAGACATACAGCCCTGCAGTCTAACATAATGTACCCTGCAGTCTAACATGATGTGGCCAACCAGTCAGATAGTTCGCAATCCAGTTCACCAGGGAACATGTACCTGCATCGCTGTAAGCTTACTCCACAGCAGGGCAGTCCGGATGGTGCTGAACGCACTGGAGCAATCTAAGAACGTGACTCTCACAGTGGGACCATCCAGGTGAGCATAGGCATGGTGAAGTAGGAAGATGATGGCATCTTCCACTCCCACCTTTGGTTAATAGGCAAACTGAAGGGGTCCAGTGATGGCGTAACCAAGGCCTGTAGGTGTGACAAGACCAGCCTCTCCTGGGATGTCATCAGGTGGGAAGTCAGCGCAATATGTCTGTAGTCATTGAAAGCGCCTTCTTTGGTACAGACACCAGGCTGGATATCCTCCACAGCACCGGGACCCTCTCCAGGCAGGGGCAGAAGGTGGATCAGCAAGGTAGATGCAGTGGCTGGTAGCTCCTTCAAACTTTGCTGCCTTTTTATGTTTTATGTTTTTAAGCTTTAATGCTGAAACATCATTGAAGATGTCTGAGTGGATTTTTTTTAAAGAGCTAAGCCAAAATTGTTCAAAGTGATTGGAACAGGAGATTTTGACTATAGCAACGGCTGCACATGGCAAATGCTGTGGCCTGCAGGTCCTTCAAACTCCACTAGCTACATTCTTGTTTATTCATCTGTTATTTTCAATTTTTTCCGGCTTTATTGCTGAAACACGTATTAACAGAAATATATAATCATCGTCATCGGAAAAGAAAGCTGGGGTATGGATTAAAGAGCAGTGGACCTTGAGACAATCCACTCAGCTACATCAACCGGACCAGGCACGACAGTGTGTGAAACACACACAAACAATGCTCTTATGATACTCTGTCTGACTCCTTGCCAGGGCTGCTAGCAACCATGCTAGTAAACAAGAACCGAGACTCAACATTTTGGAACTGATGGATGCATTTTACAATTTTCATTGTCTGTCTGTTAGTATCTTAGTTTTTGCTATTCTGTGTTGTTATAAGCATTCATCAAAACGAAAGAGACAACAACACTTTCCATTGACAATGTAATTGATCAATGTAACTGCACCAATTAAACCCTAGTTATGTGTAATTTAGGCTCTGTGATGGTCTGCATGATATCAATTTTGTCATTTACCACCATTTACCTGTGTCCATTGAGACTGTCTACTTATAGCCCAAAATGTCTTATCACACAGACTATAGGCATGGACTGTATACATTGACAAACACGTGTTTGTTCCATCTGTTGTCTATGAGCGGTGCCATATTGCTTATTTGCTTTTAAAGCTTTATTGGCACCCGTTTTTCAGCTGTGCAGAATGTAGTATTCTTGAAATTAACTAGCCTACAGCCTGTCAACAACATTGAACATCCAAAATTTTCATTGCTTTTCTGAATGGCTAACTTCCAAACTGGCAAAAGAAACATACCATCACATAAAGGGAAGTGATTTGAAACAGTCAGTCATAAATATGAGCTAGGTTAAGAGTTTACAGCTATAGTGGCTCTGTAAAATGTCAGCACACAAACATTCTCACAATGAAAACGCTAATTTGCTGATGTTCAGCAAATATAATGTTTATCATGTCCGCCATGTTTTTAATTTGTTAGTGCTAATTAGCAATGTTAGCATGTTAACTAAGATGGTAAACCATGTAAATATTTCCTGCTAAACCTCAGCATGTTAAAGTCATTGTGAGAATGTTAGCATGCTGACTATAGCATGCAGCTCACTGTGCCTAACTTCAGCTTTACGGAGCTTGTAAGATGACTGTGGACTCTTATTCTTGTTAAGAAATGGTAACCACCCCCCCTTCTGCATTGCCTCTGATTTCGATGCAAATTTAAAGAAGCATGTCGGTTTTGACAGCCTGAAAAAGAGCCTTCCGCATCTTAAGGTGAATCTCATCCATCCCTTACCCCTTGTCACAGATAAGCAAGACTCTCATTATTCCTCCAACCATGCCTCCTTCACAGAAATCAAATGTTCAAGATTAAAGGGAGAATTTGATTCTGGCAACTGAAATAACTAGTCTTTGTGAAAAAAGTTGGACTAAATTTCAAAGTGTGTCGCTTTCCCTCCTGGCAGATGCCTGTGAACTCACACTAGACCAAAACACAGCAAACAAGAAGTTCCTCCTGTCTTAAAGTGACAGGCAGGTGACAATGGTAAGAAAGGATCAGCCACATCATGATCACCGAGAGTGGTTTGAATACAGGTACCAGGTTCTGTGTACAAATTGTGTGACTGGGCACTGTTACTGGGGAGGTGGAGTGGAAAGGACCTGCCTTTGTAGGAGTTACATACAGTGGAATCCGCCGGAAAGGACGAGAGGATGACTCACTGCCAGAGTGGAATAACAAGTCCTGGTGCTTAGACTGCAACAAGAATACTGCTTGGCACAACGGAAAAGGCACAGAAACATTGTCCTACTCCGGTTCCAGGAGAGTAGCAGTATATCTGGACTTGCCTGCTGGCACTCTACAGTCTCTGATACACTGATCCTCCTCCACACCTTCCACTGCATTTTTTTCAAAATGAACTGGTGCAGATGATAGCTATTGAAACTATAGTCACAACAATGGAAAAATGACTAAATTGAATAAATGAATAAAATGATTATTATAATTTTTATCAGAAGTTTGGAATGTGGTTTCCCTCTGTCCTCTTGATACACCTCCATACTTTCCTATATACTGGCTGTGCCCAGCATTTGCCCTGAAAAGACTGGCCTCAATCCCTCTATCTACAATGACTACAGACCGGTTTTTACACTTCCATTTATTGCCTAAATCTTTGAGATGACATTACAAAAGCCCTGTCAGAAAGATTTCAGGCAAGTTTCCAGACACATCATAGTACAGAAATCACCCTTCTCAGAGTCACAAATTAGACATATTAATGAATGCAGATGCCAGAGACTGCTCTATTCTGATTTTGCAAGGCTTGCAAGTTTTCAAAGTCATCAAACTACGTCTTTTGTTATTGTTATGATATTAGAGACGCCGGGTGGCAGAAATTACATATGCGTTTCAGTCAAAACTACCAATACCACTGAAAAAATACTCAATTACGGTACATGTAAAAGTCCTGCATTGAAAATGTTACTTAAGGGAAAATGTACTTTTAGTACAAAAACTAAAAGTACTCAATTCATAAAAATGCCCCCTCTGTCTGCTATATATTAGGCAACATCATTCTTTTATTCTTATTGGTGCATTAATCTGTAAGTAGCATTTTACAAACCCCATAATAATCAGTTTGCTGAGATTTAAGACAAGGGAACGCAGCGGATCCTCTCATTTAAGAAGCTGGAACCACAAAATGTTTGCCATTTTTGCATGAAGAATGAATTAAACGATTCATTAGTTAACAAACTAGTTGATTTAATATTAGTTAATTTTCTTTTGATCAACTAATTGATTCATCGACCAATTGTTTCAGGTCTAATTTTGGTTACGGTCAGGTAGTTTAATCAATAACAATGCACCATGTTTTATGAGATCATCATATGTTTTCTATGTAAATTCTTAATTCGCAAAGTACCTAGTAACTGTAGCTGTCAAATAAACGTAGCACAGTACAAAGCATAACATTTCCCTCTGAAATGTAGAGGGGTCGAAGTATAAAGTTGCATGAATGGAAATACTCTAGTAAATATAAGTTCCTCAAACTTGTACTTAAGGACAGTACTTAAGTAAATATACTTAGATGCATCCCACCACTGTATATAGCTGATACAGCCTTGCAGTGGTTTTCAGAAGTGCCCCAAGGTTCAATTCTTGGCCCAATGTTATTATCATTTTATATGCTTCCCTTCATTAACATCATACAATTGTTGCATTAGACGATACTCATATCTCTCTCTCTATGAAGCCCAATCCTGTTTTTATAATCTGAAAAAAATGTCCAATATTCAAACAGCTTTTGGTTTTAAAGATGCAGAAGTTGTGCCTGTGTTTCCTCATGACTGGACTACTGCGATGGTCTTTTAACAGGTGTATACAAGAAATGACTCAACAGGTTTCAAAATGCAGCTGCTAGACTTTTGGTTCCCATGTCCAGATTTAAGACTAGGGGGGAGAGTGCCTTTGCTGTCTGGGCACCATGAGTCTGGAATGACCCACAGGAGCTCAAATCATTATCTCATTTTTAAATTACTTCTTAAAATACATTCTTATCGATCAGACTATAGATAATTCAGGTGTCATTTATGCCTGGTTTCTTATCATGTTTTACATGCTGCACTTTTCAGACTTTTATCTTCTGTCTGATTTACTAGTTTCTGCCATGTTGATTTATTGTCTATTGAAAAACACTGTAAAATTGGATTTGAGAAGTGCTATACAAATAGACTGTATTGTTATGAAGTGTTATTGTGGTGCTTCAACCCCGTCTATTTAGCACTTCTAAACATCAAATATATGGTTCATACCAAATTATAACGTAGATATAAGGATACTTATTAATGTACAATATTTAGTTAAACAATTACTAATAACCTTTCCCATTAAGACATTTTATATTATTACAACCTTTTCATTTTTTAATACTATGTTTAATTATCTGTTTATACATCAGCCTCCACTTATGAGTGTCCACAGGAGAAGTTACAGTTGTTAACAACTAAATTAATAAACACTTATGTCTGCTACAACATTAAAGACAGTTTAAAACATGCATTACACATTTCTATACTGTTTATAAATGCTGAAGTAACTGCTACCGTTGGTGCAGCGAGTCTATTCATCCTTTTAAAACCACCGTCGACTACTAATAATATTCATAATATTTATTCAATATCAACAAATGAAAGCCAAGAAGGCAGATTAAGTCCAGACTGTTGAGGAGGCGGTCTTCGGCTGAATTACATTTATACAATTGCGCCGTCTAGTGGCCAAACAAAGCAGGTGCAGATTACAGGTCAAAGCTTTGCAAGAAGACGCCTAGAGGAACTTTTAGAAAAGTCTAAGTGCGAGTCCTCACTGCTGACTGCAGTGACTTCTCAGTGTTGTAACATAAGGACTACAATCATGTCTGCCCACAATGCCCTCCCTCAAGCACTGCAAAGGTAACCTTTTAAAGGTTTGCATCACATTAGTCATCGCAGCTTCACGCACACCTTATCCTGATCAAGACTTCTCATCATTCCTCGGGTCCACCATTATGCTTCAATATATTGAAGCATGCAAGAATTAAGCTTACAGAACATTATATTTCCCCATGGTAATAGTTATGCTGATGATATTAATCAATGCTACTTGGTATATTGATAATTAAAAGGTTTGATACGCCCAAGAAGAACACCTGTGGAGATCTTATAAAATGTTTGTATGTTACTCAGTTGCAATGTTTTGTTGTTCATGGATTTGGATTTGCTTTGCATTTCCTTCAAAAGTTACAAACTCATTAGAATTCTTGTACTTCCCAATAGTATACTGTAATGTAATGATTATCAGTTATTATTAGAGCAGCTGAGGCTTAGGAGGTTGAGCGGGTTGTCCATTGAACACAGGGTTGGCGGTTCGATCCCCAGCGCCTCCTGTCCACATGCGTGTCCTTGGGCAAGGGCACTGAACCCCAAACGCCGTGGTCACGACAAGGTGTAGTTAGGCCAGCGGCTTGCATGGTAGCTTGCGGCCACTGGTGTGTGAACGGACGAATGAGAGGCAAATTGTAAATCGAGCCGTTTACCATTTAATTGCACATTTTCATTATTGATAAAGATGTGCTTTATGTGAACATACGGAAGAATCACGTTAACATGCGATTGCGTCCATGCTGAATCCATAACATTGCCATCTGCCGGTGACTTCTAACTGGCTAAGAAAGGCTCTAGAACGCTTTTGGACACGGTAATTTGTGGGGTTTGAGACCATGCTCCAACACTTCGGGACATGGATGCATGGCACCACACCCTTCTCAAAGATGCGATGCGCTGTCACCAACATTACAGCCTCCCTGCGCGTCAGCTCAAAAGACGTGCATGAATTCTTCTTTTCCTTTCGGCTGTTCCCTTTCAGGGGTCGCCACAGCGAATAATGCGCCTCCATC
>WNGW01000002.1:1120186-1166335 GCA_011952105.1 Coreoperca whiteheadi | reverse complement strand
TGGCACATGAAGACACTGGCCCCCCTGCGGTTGCATGAATACAATCATGTAATGGTCACATGTTGGCGACAAATTTAAATACAAACCTTTCAAGGACATGTTTCAGTTTTAGGTCCACCACTGTGTCCTCTGTTTTGGAAAAAACTATTCAACATGTGTTCGAATGACATACAAACAATTTACGGGGCCTCTGGTCTCACTTCCCTATATGTTTCTTTTTTATGACTAACATCCCAAATGACACATCTAATAGTGTCGACATCACTATTATATCATTGGGAATTATCTTCTATGGACCTTTTTCTTAATACGGAAACATAACGTTGGATACAATGTGTGAGGGCTAGTCTTAATCATGACAAGCTGTGTATGAAGCTGTGATGACTACAGCTGTGACACGGTGCCTGAGAGAGGGCATGGTGGGTAGACATGTTTGTAGTGTTTATTTCACAGCGCTGAGGAATCACGGCCAACATTTGCTCAAAGTTGCTTGTAGCTACTTCATGCATAGCTTCGTTTTACTAGGAATTTTCAAAGTTCAGGACCAGTGCTTACACGTTTTTATACATACCAGTCCAAATACCATCAATGTATCAGTTTGCCAGCATTTATCGTATCAAGTATTAAAACTTATATTACAAGGAGATCTCCTTGTGCGGGTTTGCAAGAAATGGGAAGCAGGGGGCATCGGATTGAAAGATCCTAAACAGCTGCATCCAGTTGGATGATGGGTAATGCAGGATCCAGGGTTTTGGATAGCTTGAGCCGCACTAAGGCACTTTTTTGCAAAATGGTCATTCACAAGTTAAGCATATCAGCCTTACATAACACTTCTTAGCATCTCCAGTTCAAAAACATAGTGGTTTGTATCAGTGGAACTATACTGCTGTAACCGTGGGTACACGCTGATTTTTATATTGATACTGGTCTCATGCTCCGTGGCACAAATGGAATGATATCTTCTTTTTATTATTATCAAAACTATTTTTTATTTTATTACTTACTTGATTCAAGATATTTGGTGATACCCACGGGTATGTTCACATCATGTCTTGTGGCTGCAGTGCTGCTATTAACCACCAGATGGGGCTTGGTGAGCCAGTTTAGCTTCCATTCTATGGCGAGTCAGCCTTGTAACATCACAAGCATAATTCACATGTAAAGAGAATACTGTCGGATGCCAGTGCTGTCACCACCAGCAGCTACAGTACTCAGCAACACCACTACGACTGAAAGATGACTCCTCATGCCTGCCCGCCATGTCTTGAGTGATAATTTTTTGAGTGCTGACCACTACAGTGCGTCACATGTCTTTGATGTGCAGAGGTGAATGTGTGTGGGAAGCGCCGTTCTGATGTAATAAAGTCCGTGGGAATGCTGAACACTAAATAACTGCTGGAAGTGTGGAACACCACAGACCTGTGGTATACATATCAGCACCAGAGGATCAGCAGGGGATTTTAACAACACAAAAGAACCTGAATCAAGTGTTAACCCTGTAATATAATGCCTCTTTAAATGGTGTGTAAATGCATGCATTTCATTTGGTATAAGAAATACAGTGTGGTAACTTACGGTGTAGCCTACATGTGACTCCAGAGGAAAGTATGGGGGATTTATTTCCATCACGCTGCTCAGTGGAAGATGAAATGACTCTAATCTGACATAAAAGACAGTTGAGACACAGTCTGCAGGTGACATGATGTACTGTTCATGGCACCTGCTAAACACTGCTCTGTCAGTGTAGTTATTGGCTGGATGACCTAATAATGTCTTCAGAATATTTGTGACAATCAGCAAATGCAATATCATTTACCGTATATATTGTTCTAAAAATTATGGAAATTATTAACATTACTATTTTATGCTGTTATAATATTTTAATTTAGAAAACACAATATTATGTTGTTTTTCAATTGATCTGGAAACTATTGTTATAATTGTGCCTTTTTACATTGTGAGATCATTACAGTACAATGCCACAATTCACAAAATAGCGATTTTTATTTAGTTTTTTTTTTAAGTTATTAACAAATAAACAAAAAAAATATATTTTTTTTATGTTCCATGCCTGAATTTATAATTATTACATTTATATTTTAGCTAAATTAAAGTAACCAACCAAATTTCAACCGTGTGATTTTTGCGTTGTGTTTTTATTTCTGTAAAAAAAATAAAAATACCTGGATGCTCGTATGCACGCGCGCGCGCGCACACACACACACACACACAGACATTTAGAAACACACAAAATACATAAACATAAAATACATATAAAGCACACCCATATAAACACATAAGTTAATATATATAAAGTACAAATGAATGAAAATGGACCACACCAGTTCAAACTATTTAAAAAGCCTTAATTACATAGTTTAACACCCTTCTTCATAAAGCTTTAGTTACATTAATAAAAGTATAAAATATAAAAAATGTAGATTAAAAATGTGTATATATGCTCATATTACTTTTTCCTGCAAATACATCTATCTACAATATGTCACATGAAGTGACAGCAGATTGGTGTAGTGCCATTTCCAAGCAGCAGAGGGTGCAGTGGTGCAGCGCTCCAGCCTGTCAAGGCACTACCTCGCCATAAATTTGTCGCAACAAAGGAAAGTTAACTTCAAAGCCGACACACAACAATATGAGTATCTAAAAAAAAAGGTCTGCAAAGTGGAAAGGGCATAAAACCTGCCGTGCGAATACCGAAAAACTATGAAAGGAAACCACCCGGCACTGCATATGCAAGAAGCTGAACATCTGGAGGCTTGAATGAAGTTTCTCAATGAAAGTACAAGTTGGTTGAAGGCCAAAACAATATGCTATAATATATAACAGCTGTCATATAAATGTAGTGGAGTAGAAGTATAAATTAGCATAAAATGGAAATGGTCAAGTAAAGTTCGAGTAACCCAAAATTGTACGTAAGCGCAGCACTTGAGTAAATGAGGTTACTTAGATACTTTCCACCAAGGTTGCCACGGAGTAGAAACATATCAAAGTCATCTGCAATGTTCTCTCTCGCTCGCACTCACTCAGTCACTCCCACACTCTCTCGCTCACGCTCAAGCATAATCATTCTCACTCAGTTGAAAATATGTGACCTCCTTGTGATCAATGTTAATGATCGGCGAAACATCACGTGCACCAGCAGCTCACCTGTGTGTGTGAGCGAGAGGTGCCATGAATATGGACGTGTAATGGTGTGTATTATTTCAAGTGAGTCTCTGTAATCAACACACACACACACACACACACACACACACACACACACACACACACACACACACACACACACACACACAGGAATTCTTGACTTGAACCCTGACCCTGCAGCTGTAAGCTGAGAATTACGGGGGATTTTCTTTGAAAGGGAACTGAAGAAACCATTCGTTCGGTCACTCCTCTCCTCTCCTCTCCTCCCTCACCATCCCTCCCCCCATCTCTTTCCTACTAGCAATAAGAATAATATATCAGTTTTCAGGCGTGGAAGTAATAAATGGCACACTTTTTTTTTTGCGCGCGTTTGAAAAATCCGTCATGTAACTTTTACTTGAAGTATTTCTTACTCCGCGTGTTGTACTTTGCATCAGTTACAGAGTAAGAACAAAAGAGCCCGTGCAAAACGCCCGATGAACCTGTGATGTTTTAGCTATCTAGGGAGTCTTCCAAGATATTTTGCTCTAAAAGTAAAGCCCCATTTCTGCGGCAATTGGTGTATTGGCACGAGTTTCATAGGTAAACTGTCGAATTAGCCACAAAATTAAAGCAGGACACCGCAGGGAGTAGAACCTCATCTTAGGAAACTGAAAGTCCATCACCAGTGTCTTTGGTTTTTGTGCGTAAAATGTTAGGAAAAGCCAAACCTGCCTCACATGTGGTTTGTGTGCAGAGACCCATCTCACAACCCCAGCACTTTCGGAATAGCAAAGAAGCGTGCCAATCAGCATCAGTGCACACGGCAATCATGCACATTTTCCTGAGGAGAAGTTGTTCTTGTTTTTTGCAGTTGCCACTGCCATTATTTATTTGAACTTGGAATGTGATCACATTTTGTTTAATCTATCAGTCAGTCATTTTCTACCACTTGTTCCCGTTGGGGGTCGCGGGTTTGTTTAATCTATACTTCACACACACACACTCATACAGATCCACACACACATATATGTGTATATATACACATATATACAGATGAAATGCAGAAAGAATATTTTATCGTATCATGTCAACAAATATTAAAGTTGGTGTGTGAATTTCTCTGGCTTCATCTGCTTTCTTGCTTTCTCCTCTCCTCTGTTCCTTCTTGTGTCCTATGTCTTTTACCGTTTTTTATCCCTTCCTCTTCTACCTTCCTCTGTGTTGAATATGAACACGGAGCTTATGTAAAGGTACTGAATGTATTCCAAAGCTGTGTATTGCGCCGTTTTGTACATTTCCACAGGTGCACATGTTTTCTCACCGCCGCTTCTGCGTTTTTTTTCCCTCTTCCTCAACTCTGATCTTTTTCTCTCGTTTGCATCCCCTCCCTCCACGTTTCGCGTTTCTCTTTGAGCCAGAGCGACCAGAAGGTGCTCATTTGGTATGTCTGCACACAGCCACACACTCACAACACGCACACCTTAATGCGTGGCGGAATGCTGTGCTGCGTGCCCCAGGGGTGGGTGTATGTGTGTGTGTGTGTGTCTGTGTGTGTGTGATGGAGAATAGGAAGAGAGTCGTTACCCTGCTGTTGAACCCACTACATTTCTGTCCTCCTCTTGCTTCCCTTCCTCATGCCTGATGTACGTACGCTGCTCAGCGATGGCGGACCTGCAACCTTTTCTGCACATCTTCATTTCCAAAACACCCAAATAAATTAAAGGAATTTATGGAATAGAAAGTAAAGACAAGCCACGGGGGTTTGTGTGTTTGGCTCTTGCTTTCTCTCTTTCCCTTGACAACAATGGGAAGCTGTCCTCATACATTTGAATATGTTAATATATCCATCTGTGCGGTGGAGTATCATAAAACACCCAAACCAGCCCATTTACTGTGGCTGGGGCTTTTCTCCATACACTCGGCTCCTGAGAGCCAGCGATCGGCTTGGGGTTTTGCACCTGCCCTGGTTGACACTGCCAATTAAGTCTGTTCATAGCAGCGACACAGTAATTATTCTCAGTCTCCCAGGTGATAACTGTTGTGATCTTCCGGTTAGCTTCACCAGTTACTGATGAAGTACGTAAATATACGTAAAGCTAGCAGCTCTGTCCGTTAGGCCCAGCGATGCTTTGAGCTAAATGCTAGCATCAGCAAGCTAATATGCTTATCTGTAGCAGATATGATGTTCACCATCTGAGCTTAGCGTGTTGGCATGCTAAAATATGCTACTTTGCACCATATGCAAGGTACAGCTGAGGCTGACGGGAATGTCATTAGTTTTGCAGATGTTTGGTCATAAACCAAAGTGTCGCCAGGCTGCTGCTGCCGGAAACAAGGCCGATGAAAGCAGTGAGACTGAACCAAAACAGTGAAGTTGTGCGCCATAAAACCAAAACAAAAGACACCGAAAAAGAAGAAGGTATCAATAAGAATGCTGTAGCTGGGTCAGTTAAGAAGGGGCATGCGGAGTTTAAGCTAAACACTAAAGGGCCTTTCGAAAATATCAAAGTTTCTCCCATACTATCATGAGATGCAGATTTCATAATTATCAGATCCTAACTGCTGCATACACTCCTAACAGAGGCACGGACGTCGTAAGCATAAGAAAACTGCACCTGTAACTTGGGTATGCATCGGTGGTATGAACGTGTACAGAACATAGTTGAAATTGGAGATGGAATGTCTACCACTCAGTGCGTTTGAATGGAAGAACTGAAGAAGGGAACACCTTGGAAGGAAAACCTCGAATACTGCGTCAAAATATTAGTCCAATCTAATGCCGTTGAAGGTCAGCTATTAGTGAAAACCCATATTGAGTAAACCCTATTACATTTAGGAGCAAAATAAATTGGCAAAAAGCATGCGAGTCATCATAGCCAGCTATAATTTGGTGGTACTCTAGTCATTGTCGTTGACTTAATCTTTGAATACGCAGACTGTCTGGCAGAGAACAGCCAGCGTATGAAACCAATTCAACTTGAATTGTAGTGGCAGTGTTGATCAAATATAAGACAATATAATCTTTGGTTCTCTCCGTGCTCTGACCTGGATTTGAACCCAGACTAAACCTTTGATGACCCTCCAAACAGGACCATATTACGACATTAATTGCATTAACCAAAGAATGATAAAATATGTTTGTCGAAGACCTTCGTTTCCATGATGAAGATGAGACGTTGACGAGACTAAACTGACTTCATCAAGCAATAAGTGTGTATAATAAAGTTGCCCCCAAAAAGGGTGGGGACTGCAATGGATTTTGAAAATAAAAACAAACGAAACTAAATCTATCCATGGCTTCGTTGATGAACGCGGTGGCAACAGCGAGGTTTGGTAGGAAAAAAACATGTTGATATTGGGCTCCAATTCAAATATAATGCGCCAGAAAGAAAACGTCAAGAGAGAAGCTCTGGGGGGAAAAAATCGCAAGGATGAACACAAACGTGCAGAGACACCTCAGAAATTGAGGTGTTGAGATGTTTAATAACATTATGTTACTTTTAAAGTTATATTTAGCCAAATGCTAAATGAATACGTGCATGAATTTGAATATGCCGTGTTGTTCCATACGATAACATTCCAGGGCTTCATTGGTTGTTTAATGCTGGTTTAAAATAAATGTGCAAATCATGTATGGATTTATTCCTTAAAATCAGAACATCAGTAATCAATAATCAAGTGCTTTAAGTTGCCTGAACAGAGCCATACAAACCATCATTTTGCTTTAGTTGTTATGAGTGGATATTGTAGGGAAAGAAAATGAAAAACCTTGACAGAAAATGTTTATGCACATGAATTCAGTATGATCATTTTGGGACTTTTCAGCCATGTTTATTAAAAATGCTTCCTTAACATGTTAATTTAAAAAAACATTATTTTTTTTACAAATCAGTCCTATATACAGTAAATGTAATTTTTAACAGTTGTCTTATGGTAACCACCTCCCATGATACCAGAGGGAAAAGAGAAAATTTCATCTTGAGGCCATCTTGAATTTGTATAGTGATTGTCCTATAATGGTCTGAAGGGATATACATCCACAGCACACATACACAATATATGTGCATAAATGCCACATATCAATTTCGACGCAGAGGAAACCGTGAAGGTGAACTCTGTTTGACCTCACACTAAACCCGGTCTGACCCTCCCAAGCAGGAAGTGTGTCCACAGTGTTCCTTTTTGACATTAAATCATAATTTTATTTTTGGATTATAATTTAATCATTTCATTTTTTGCCATTTCAGTGTTTCCACCTGCCAATAGCAGCACATTATCTTTGGTTTACTGTAATGTTTACTGATACAGTAGTTATGAACAGTGTTTTATGGAATTATTGAAACATTTTATTCCTTTTTGGGCAAAGGATTTTAATGGGCTGCAAGACTTTGATAAAGCAGAGGGGATTTTTTTGTTCACATGGATTAAATATTTCACGTGGATGTGACTTTTTCCTTACACAAGCCTTTTATCAAATAGAGGCATTATGTTGTATGAGCATTAGCAAACAATGACTATAAATTAATATAAATGATTATGATTAGGTGACCTTTGACCTCATGCTGCAGTGACCTGCTTTCAACCCTAGACCGACCGTGCCGTGACCCTGCAGTGCAGGAATTGATGACATTGTTTGCACTGGACGAGATAGATTTGTTTGTAAGAAGCACTTTTGAATGAGTTCATCCATAAACAGCAGGACTGAGATCAGTGAAGAGGAAACAGCTGGAGCTGGCATGTCCTTGCCGAGTCTGTGCCACGCCTAAGATGGCTGCCAGAGATTTTGTTTCGCCAACTCCCAGATGGCTGCGGTGGAAATTAATGGGACTAGTGTTTTAATGGTGATATAATATGCATCATGCACTGTTCATCTTGTCCAGTGTTTCAATATATCCTCTGCCTTTTTTAGGGACACTATGCATAACAGGCCTTATTCATTGAAAACATGTTGGCATTTCACACATAGGGCAAGCACATTTTTCCGTCTATTTTTAAGCATACAGCATTACAGCCTCTTCTTAAAAATCCCAGCCTTGATGCATCCGATCTTACTCATTTTACACCCATTTCTAAACTTCCTTTTTATCAAACGTTTTAGAAAAAATGTATTTTTACTCAATCATTATTTTATCTGAATCATAATACTTATTATTCCAGTCAGGTTTTAGAGCATTACACAACACAGAAACAGCCCTTGTCAAAGTAGCAAACGACCTCCTCCTCACAGCAGATGCAAGAGAATGCTCAGTCTTAATTCTTTTAGACGTGTGTTTTTGTTTTGATTCTGTAAATCATGCTATTTTAATTGAGCGCCTCGAACAGTTGGTACCCTGGCTAAAACCTTATTTATCAAATAGGACTTTCTCTGTCACTATAGGCAAGTTAAAATCATCCATAGCAGACATAAGGTGTGGGGTACCACAGGGCTCAGTTCTTGGCCCCATCCTCTTCCCTCTCTACATGCTTCTGCTACATCAAATAAAAAATTCAAAAGCACAACTTTTCTTTTAATGGCTATTTTGATGATACACAATTATATTTACCTTTAAGACATAATGATCCAAACTGCTTTAACACTATCTCAAGGACATTACATGTTGGATGTCAAATAACTGAAATACTCTTATTCGGCAAGCACAACGCAAGAAATCTTGTCTTACAAGACCTAGGTGACTTATCATTTAATATAAAGCCTTTGGCCAGAAAATTAGGATACATGTTTGACTGTGACCTGACTTTCAAGGAGTAGGCAAAGAGAGTTGTGCAGTCCTACTTCCTTCAACTCAGAAATGTAACAATAACCAATTCTGTTTTATCTAATGCTGATTCAGAGATGGTAATTCATGCTCTTATTTCATC
The DNA here is from genome assembly GCA_011952105.1 of Coreoperca whiteheadi. NCBI lineage: Eukaryota > Metazoa > Chordata > Actinopteri > Centrarchiformes > Sinipercidae > Coreoperca > Coreoperca whiteheadi. The sequence goes on along the minus strand of WNGW01000002.1, from coordinate 1,157,332 downwards.
TCGTATAGACTTTTGGAACTCTCTCTCTACCTGCCTCAAAAAATTATTTTCCATCTCCAGCTTGTTCCGAATGCGGCAGCTCAAACTTTAACTGGCACTAAACGTAGAGAACATATGTACATGGCTAGCAGTAAAGTTTAGAATTGATTTTAAGATCCTACTGATTACATTTAAAGCACAGAAAGGTCTAGCCCCTAGTTATGTTGCTGACCTTTTAACTCTCTACGAGCCGAAATCCACAGCCGAGATCCTTGGGCAATGTTATTTTGACTGTTCCGATATCCAGACACAAAACTAAAGGGTGACTGGGCTTTCTCTAACAGGGCGCCTGTACTTCGGAACGGACTGCCAGAGGAAATTAGGCTAGCAAAATCAGTTTCATCTTTTAAATCCCTTCGAAAAACACACTTATATAAACTTGCATGTATAGTTTTTGATCTGTTCTTAATAGTATCTCTGTTTCTTGGTGTATTTTTAACTGTATCTATTGCTACTATTTTTAGGTTTTATTGTATGTATAGCACTTTGTAAACATTGTGTTTAGAAAAGTGCTATACACATACAATTATTTTTATTATTATTAGTAGTAGTAGTAACACCTGGACATTTCCTTCTATGACGAGTCAAAAATGTCTGTTTTGCCAACCCGTTCTCACTCCCAACGCGTCAAATACTGCATGGCACTGTGGGTAATTTCTGGAGACGCCCCTCTAGTGTAATGTGTTGATGTGCTTTCGACGCCAGGTGAGGTAGTAGCTATAAAATGCGAGAAAAGTCAACGTGGGGAGGAGGACGGGGAGGCTGGCTGGGCGCCACAGTTACTTTGAAAAAGTAATCTAATTACTGATTACGGATTACTCCTTTAAAAAGTCACTTAGTTACTTTACAGATTACTGGATTTTAAAAGTAACTAAATCAGATTAAAAGTTACTGCGGACAACCCCCCCCCCCCCGCCGCCTCAACATGACAATGACAGCTGGTTAACAGTAATGTCAACAATGTGTCTCCAAACATTTTAAGTTGAACTTAAAAACGATTTCGTGAAAAAATACGTTTTTATAGAACATAAAATAATGCCAGTCGTTCTTGAATTCACTTCACATAAATAGTTGTTTTTACTGAAGTCCAGCTCTTGTTGTTTGGTTGGTGGGGGAAGCTTTCTGCTCTCCGCCTCGCACCACCTGGTGGGACTCGCTCTGCAAGTCTGACCGTGCAGCGCTGCGACTCCACATGTTTCTTTACATTTGACGCAGTGCTTTTGCAGCTAGATAACACTTTGTCGCCATAACGACCCTTAATATTGCCATCTTTAGCGGACACAAACTCAAAAGAGCGTCTGTATTTCCAGCTAGGAAACGCGCATCTCTCTCCTCCCTCCATTGTTGTTGACCTTTGTGTCGCTGCGTGGTATGTGTTATTACGCGTGACGTGAACTGTCCTCGTGCTGAACACGTGACTTGTCGCATACTTGGCTTTGCTCCCCGAGATGCGACATAAAAGCGAAAATCTATTTTTATTAAGGAAAATGAAAAGTAACTTTGATAAGTAACTGTAATCTGATTACTGGTTTTGAAATAGTAACGCGTTAGATTACTCCTTACTGACGAAAGTGGTCGGATTAGAGTAACGCCGGCATCACTGTGGATGAGTCAAACACAGGACTTACACCCAGGAGGCCGCTGTTTGTTTCCAGCGTGAAACCAATTGCCAACATTCACTTCTTTTAAGTTACTTAACTTACGTAAATAAACCATGATCTTTTCCTAAACCTAACTAAGTAGTTTCGGTGCCTAAACCTAACCAAACAATCATTTCACAATGTTAACCACGTGTTTTTTTTTTACTACGAAAGTCTAACCAGACGTAAAATATTTATTATTGCTATTATAGGGCGTGGAGCCCTAGTTTCAAGCGTAGGGCCACTGACCAAGCTGCTGTATTTGTTGAGTTGAAAACCTGGTGATTGGGCTTTTAAAGCTGCACTAATGAATATTTTTAAGTTAACATGGGTCAGAATATGCGTACTGTGAGGGACAAACCCATAGAATTTGGGACTCTTTCAGCTGATTGTTTTGGTTTTCTTGCCGTAACGTTAGTGTTTTGGTTCACTTTCACCGCATTTATCGACGTTGTTTACAGCTGCAGAAGACTGATTTTTTGCGCAGAGCGTGTGGATGATTGTGTTTTACGGGCGAAAAAGCTCTAAAAACACACTGTACTCTACCTCCTCAGCACCAAAAGGCAGGCAGACCATGTTAGAGACTAGCGGTTGAACATAGTGGAAGATTAAGCAACTAAAGAGACAGACACAGAGTTGGTGGAGACCAAAAAAAGAGCTAACAAAAGTCAAAATTGGACAAAACCATTCCAAGTGTGGAGAAGTCTGGCAAAGTCCAAAAGCCAAACGCAAAGAATCACCAACATAAATCCAACACTAGTGACTTACACAGGGAGAAGAAATACAGGGAACACGGGTGGTGAGACAACGGGAGGCTGAACATTCTGGACATACAACGACAAACTGATAAAGACACAGGGAGACAACGGGACACAGGTGCACAATGATACACAGGTGAACAAGCTCAAGAAATCAGGGGCAGGAAGTAAAGTTGACTGAGACAGAGGGGAACGGACACCTACCAAAATAAAACAGGAAGAACCAGGCCAAAACATAACTAAACAGACTATTTCCAAGTAAGATAAGACACTCACAGACTAAGGCAACCTAGGAACATAAAAAACACAACACTCCCAAAACACACACCAACGGACCCACAACATAAAAAAGTGGCCAGAAACACAACTCCAAATGAATGCTAATGTTGCTGCTGGACGTGTAAATAGGTAGCTTGTTGCTAACAAGTTCAATGTATTAAGTTTAGGAGGTAAAAATATGTTAATGCTGCGATTACAGCTTGTTGCACTGCCACCAAGTGGCCAAAAATCAATTAATGCAACTTTAAAGCAGGAAACAAAAAGATCACAACATTAATATATTTTTAGCTATAAAGTTGGTATGGCGAATGTGTAAGCAAACAGCTGCCTATTTACACATCCAACAAACACGGAAATACATACTTAATGTCTAATCAAATCTAATCTAATCTAATGTTTTCTATTAAGTTGATCGTGATACAATAAAAACACATTGATTTTCAGGTACCGGTCATTTGAAGTCGTCGCATCAACGTGTCAGGTTTATTGTGTTTGCTGTATTAAGTGGAAGCAGCTGCTGAATCATCGTGGAGACTCCCAGCAGTACCTGCCCACTGACCCCTCTCTGAACCTGTGGGTGTGTACGTGAGAGCTGACCCCAGGATGAACCCAGCTCTGGGTCAAAGGTCAGGGTTGAAGGCCGGGTGGCTGTGCCTAAGCAGAGGTATAGGGTTGAAGGCCAGGTCACTGTCCTGTGGAGGATGCACTCTCTGTCAGAGCAGGGCCTCCGGCTGGACAAACTGTTACCGCCACCATGATGGTTCATCTGTCTTTTAAACCATTTCACGTAATCTGTCGATTAAACCAAAACAAGAGGTTTTGTGTTTTGTGATTTTATGAAAAGGTGAACATTTTGGACGGGAGTGAAAGGGAGCCGATCCCCACAGGCCCTCACGTGTCCGTGTTTTATCCAGTCTATGTAAATATGAGCGTCTTCATAAATACAGCACCAGAATAAATATATTTAATGACCTTCCATGTGATAGAAGACACAATCATTTGACCATAAACACAACCCGGCTACCCCACAGTATCCGTGGGTTCAGAACAAAGCTGGCCTGAAGAAGAAGCAAATCAGAACCAGAAACTTTATTCAGAAAGTGCACACGCATAGAAGACATTATTTTGGGTGCAGGTGTCAATACAATGAAATGACAATAACAACATAATTTGAACAAAATGAAGTACTTAAAATTCAAAAGTGTAATGTGACAATGACAAATATGTACAGTATGAATAATATGTGTTTCTATGCTATTAGTCAAAAACAAATATATAGCCCTGAATTACAGGTGATGTAAGTTCTGCAATGCACACAAAGCCAGGCCACTGGGGTCATGTTCACTGTATCTTTTCTGGAGGGAGTTTACATACTAAATGCAATAAAGCATGCAATAAAAAACAATCAAACTAATACATGGTGGATCTTTAATAAGGTAATTAACAGAAATGTTAGACTTCCAAAATTAAAACACATCACCCAACTTTTCTCCAACACACTGTGTTTTGTTAATAATTGTTTTCAGCTTCTCAAGGTGGCGTCTGATGTTGTTTGTCATTTTTGCGTATACACGGTCCATTGATTGATCATGTGACCTATAGATAGAATTGCGAAGGGTTGTCGCTACGTGATTTTTGTTTTCTTGTTACGTTCTCTGTTATATTTGGTAAGCAGTATTTGGTGAATGGAGCGTGGTGTACTGGAGGGCTGCACCTTGTTGTGTGTGTATTCTTAATGTTAGAAAATGTAAAATTTCTTTGGCCTAAATATTAATAGTGGTCTACTTTTAGGGCAAGAAAAAAAATAAATACCAAGTAATTTTTCCTCACCAGAACGTGTGATGAGGGCTCAAACTGCATTTATGTAAGGAGATAAAATATACAGAAATATAATTGAACAGTTAACTGAATACATTAAATATGACAAATACAATTAAACACTTTTGCATGGACTCAGCATTTGTAATTTCATTTTATCTATCTCTTTTCATAAAAAACAAGCTTTGAATCCTGTGCTGGGCTTTAACAGACTAGTTTTTGATGCACTTTTTGTTACCTTGTGTTGTTACAATTGCTTCCATTGTCTTCCTCATATGTAAGTCTCTTTGGAGAAACTGCTAAATGACTAAATGTAAATGTAAATGTATTGATTTTATGCATTCTTATTGTTTCCTGTAAGGAACTATGCAATTTTGTACAAATTCTAAAAGAAGGCGAGCCCATGTTCACTTGGGACACTTCCAGCTATTTCCAATCTATTGAAAACATAGATTTTATTCAGTTAGTCAGATGAACGTGCAAAAATGTGAGATTTGTCTCTTGACAAGCATATTTATTTCATCTTATATATAATGAATAAAGTTCCAAATAAAAACTGAATAATTAATAAATATTCTCTTAAATTGAGCAATTCTTTCAAGGAAATTCTCACCACAACTACCTTAATTCATAGCTTAAATAACTATCCCAGCACATAGTTTCTGTTTTCCCTATAGTGCCAAATTCAATATTTCCAGGAAACTTTAAAGGAAATGATTGTAAATACAGGACCAGTTCTACGTTTGGATTCACTTTCTCATTCAAGTAAATTGGAACGAGTGTCCAAACCTTTGTCTGGTCCTGTATATTAGGAAATGAAGGACCCTTAAAATAAAATCACTGAAAATGTCAGTTTTCTGTGAAATTGTTTTCCACACCATTTTGGGAAAGTCAGCAAGTTGCATAAGGTATCAGCTGGTATTAGCTGAGGGAAGAGCGCCCTCACTAGGAAAAACAACAACAACAAAAATGACACAGAATGTCCTCATTAATGCCACTGTGCATGGAAACAGAATCTGCTAACAAGTGGCTTTACACACAGAATTGAAGTGCTATAGTGGAAAAATGACACTCACACAGACACGCACACACACGCGCACGCACACACCACAGCTACCATGTCTAATAATTAAGTTTCAACCAAATGGAAATGCGCCTAAGGGTGCCTGTGAGGAAGTGTGAGTTTGTGTGTTTGCGCACATATGAACGGGTTACGCGATTGCACACCAGAAGCGCGTGACAGAAGTGCATTATGTGTGTCAGTTTGTTTGCATATATGTTTAGAGGTTTAATATTGCACGTGTGTGTGGACAATCCAGTCTCTATATTTGACCATTCACTAACCCGGGCCGAGGTGTGACCGCTGAGTGACTCTCGCCTCTGTTGCAGTGGTAACATAGCGACCCCAGACTGACCCTTGGCCGCTGTGGCCACCGGCTGACCCCTCCGCAGGGCTTGTGGCTCGACGTGTGTGTGTGTGTGTGTGTGTGTGTGTCAGATGACCAGCAAGTGACCACCACTTGGCTGGTCAAAGGGGCTGTTTGTGTGTGTGTGTGTGTGTGTGTGTGTGTGTAGACGGGCGAACCTAGCAGCTGGTCAAGAGTTCAAAAGGTAACTGAAAAACAGACTAGAGGGAGAAAGATGAGAGACAGATAAAGAGAGATAATATATACTGGAGGAGATAGAGACATAAAAAACTTAAATACATAGAGATTACATATCATCAGGGGTGTAGCACAAAACTGTGGGCCATATACATGAGCAGGCTCTGTGGGCCCCCTTCCTCTCTTGATCCATGTCTCACACACATCATTTGAACATTTCTATTTAACAAATAATTGAGGCAACAACTGTACACATGAACCTGTCACCAATGGACTGTTCATACCACATATTAAACAAGTAAAAATAATAGACTGGGATATGTGCTTGAAAGTCTGCACAGTTTTAAAATCGCTCCACATTGCAACCCTCTTCTCTCAACATACCGTAGCCTACAATAACTGTGCGATCCTTTTACTGCAGCCCCTCAGTTCAGTCTCTCAACCGATTTATTCAGCCAATTTTATTTCAGTAAAAAACAAACGTTTCATTCCAGGCTTTCCCCCACTGCGACGCCCCTGCATGTCACCACGTTCAAATATCGGTCGTTTATTATTTCCAATGCATCTGTTGTTGCAGTCAGTGTCTGGTCTGTGGAGTAGAACAGATTAAAGCCTCTACTGTAAGCCTACTGTAGCCTATATGATCAAGAGACTTAGTGAATGCATGTTTCCAATTATCGTGTTAAACACAAATGTTTTCTATGTAAAATTTAGGGATTATCTACAGACAGTGGACTCCTGCTCAGTGCTGAAACATCTAGGAGCTTATGAGCTTTTTCTTGTACATAATTTTTGTCGGTGGAATTAAAAACCTTTTTTAATTTACTGCTGGGGTTGGGGTTTAGCCTTTAATGTTTAATTGTTTAACGTTTTAGTAAATAGGCTTAATATGCTTTCGTGCTGTGATTGAGATAAGAAGGTCCATAGTAAAGGTGAGCAGCCAGTTAGCTTAGCACAAACAGGGTGAAACAGCTAGCTTGGCTCTGGCCAAAGGTAAAAAAAAAAAAATCTACCTACCAGCAACTCCAAAGCTCAATAATGAACACATTTTATCCTTAGTTTAACCTGTGTAAAAACTGAAGGGTGAAAACAACAAGTTACATGCTTCATGCAGTAACTTCCTGGAGTCTCTGCCGGTTGCCTGGCAACTGGGGCCTACGGTGATCCAGTGTGGGATGAGAGAGGACATTAGTTAGCTGTGATTGTAAAAGGTCATTTCATTCATAGCTCCTACAGTGTCGTTTACCGTTGATGTACACAGGCACTCACGTAGTTACCCTGCTGCTAACTTATCTCAGATGTTTCATATATAAAGAGGGTCTTAAGGTCAATGCGGCATGGATGACTGCCAACAAAACAACGCCTAACGTTGACGAAAAGGCAGTCTATTTGTGAAAGTACACACAGAAAGGAGAGAGAGCGGGAGAGAGAAACAGCTGTTTCTACGCGCCTCTCCCTGCTTCTCTGTTCGGGTGGTGGAATGTTATGGCGGACAGGCCGAGGGGCAACAGAGCACGAGGGTTTCCTTTACCTCATACAAACCGCCCTGTCTTAATAGTGTACCCTGTAATATCCCTCTCCCATAGACTTGCACAGAAGCGCTTCTCAAAAATACGGAACACGTCTTTTGGTTTCCGGTTACGTTTCCAGGACGATTCCGTATTTTACGGGACGGTTGGCAACCATGTGCCTGGCAACTGCTCCCAGCCAAGAAGTAGTCTGGTACATTACGCCCCTCGTAAAACCACAACGTACACTTTTTAGACTTCAGTTTTTGCACCGATTACAACAATCAAGTTAATTAGTGAGCGTAAAAGATGCTGGCGTGTGCATTTTGTGACCTTTGGACAGACCCCGCCTAGCCATCTTCATGCTAGGCTAAGCTAACCGGCTGCTGGCTGCTATTTCATATTTACAGGGGAAACAGCTAGCCTTGATCCGTCCAAAGTGAAAAAATAACAAAGAACTCCTAATTACTGTCTTATTTACATGATGTATTTAGTTTGTTTAGTTACAGTTTTCAGGCTTCAGCCGCACGTAACTCCAACTAAGACCCACAAATTGCTATTTTCACATTTTTGTTTATGAACGTATGTTAATTAGTGAGCTTTAGAAGTGTCATTTGGCAACCTTTTTCCCCCCATTGGACAAAGCCATTCTGGGTGTTTCCCCTTGCTTCCAGTATCAATGCTAGGCTAGCCCCATCCTGTCCCCAGCTCCTACTTCCTAAAACAGCTGGTCACTGTAGCTTTTATCAGATGTTACTCTGACAGCAGGACGGTGTAGGTGCGATTGGATCAAAATAAACTACAGTGTGTGTGTGTGTCACCCAGTGCAGCAATGTGGCTCGTGGATGCGTTTTTGATAGTTCCTGGACAACAACGGAGCTCTATGGCGCAGGGGAAAAAGCCATATCAGGCTTTGGATACACACACAATGCGTGTTAGTAGGATACAGAATGTCACCAGACTTATCCTTCAAACGCAGAGACATGAGATTGACATGGATCGTCTTATCTCTCTCGGAAAGAAGGGGGACAAGCATATTCCCCGCGTTGAGCTGTTCCTTTAAGAATATGAAAAGTGTAATTATCCCGGCGAATGAATGACGGAAAAACAACGAAGAAAGGAAGAGAGAAGGAGTGTGGAGTGTAAAGGAGAAAAGAGGGTCAGACAGAGAAAGTAAGACAAATGAGGACTCAGCAGGTCAGAGGTCAGGGAAGAGCCTCTTTATGTGTCTGTGTGTGTATAGGTTGAGGAGGGGTGTGCTCTGAGACCTTTGGCCTCTAGACTTCCCTCCCTATAGAGAGAGTGACCAAATACACATTAAGACAATATGGACTCAGTGACTGACTGGCTCTGGTGTGTGTGTGTGTGTGTGTGTGTGGGTGTGTTTTGTTAATGTTTCCCTTTCAGTGACTAATGCACACTGACGTGTTCTGAATCAAACAGCAGAATGATCTTCAGTTCCTGCATCACTTAGAAGCCAACAGTGGACAGAGGAGGACAGAGGTCAAAGGTCAAAACAGGATGACGACGAGTAAGTTTGATTGTTTGTCCGCCACCAGATGGCATTAGGGAGCAGCGCAGAGGTGGACTGTTCTTTTCAGTTTGACTGACTTCTGTTCCTCTTTTGTCGGGTGTCAATGTGAATCCATCAAGAAGCTGCCGTTGGTCAACAGTGGCATTCAAGCTTCAGGCTTCTGATCCATCCGGATGATCAGAGCACTGCGGCAAACCTGGAGCTGACACAGTATCTGAACACCTGTGTAACGTAACCCAATTTTCTTTTTTTTTTTGTATGCACATTTTCAATGTGCACTTAGTGGAAAAAAAAAAGTCAAGGTCTTAGGCTTGACTGAGGTGGAAATGTTGCTGCATCAGTAAAACCACAAAGCGACACAGCGCGGTGGCAGCAGGCTTAGCGAATAAATCATGCTGTACACGATGCATGTGACCAAATGGCGTCCGCTGAAGAGACGAGGGACCTTCCTCAAATGAATACATGAAGCAAACAGGCATTTTCCCACCATGTTTTCCACATAGTTTTCCGTTGTATGAAAAGTGTGTGGATAAAATGCTTCGGCCTTTACAGTCATCTCAACCCAGTTTCACGCCTATGGAAGATTTCGGAACAACGTGGAAGACAACGCTCCCCACCACCATCTCCATAAGACCAAATGATATAATATAAACTTTCATCTTCAAACCTATTTAGTGCTGTCTGTGACGGTCTCTGATGCCATATGTCCTTTTGTTATGTCTGGCTATGTTTGCTTTTCTTTCGCTGTGCTGCGCTCAGGTCTGTCTCGCAATCGCGATCTTGACCTCAACGATACCACCAGTTCAAATAAAGGTCTGATGTATACAAATGAGGGAATAGCTGTATGAAGCTGTTTTGCATTTCAACACAATGTTGGCCCAGCTACAGATGTCATTTACTCGTTTGTTGCTTGCTTTTCACAGCAGTGTTAACAATTTCAGTTGGACAGCTGCTGACGCCCTGCAGCGCGGCACTTCCTATTGGTGCTAGGGGCGGCGCATTTAGGGGGAGCTATTGGCAGAAATGGAATATGATATTTATAAGTATGTTTTCATTGGTGTATAATACCCTGAATAGAAGTATGGTTGTGATTACGTTGCCTTAGAATGAGCCGTTTATATGTATGGTTGCAAAGTGCAACGTTACTGCTGGAAGCCACTAAATCCTACACACTGGACCTTTCACCCCCTCCCCCCATCTGGATATCTGTTACGGGAATCAAAAGGGCTGGACCCAAAATGCAAGACCCAGGCGTGCGAGCAGTTGGTTTTCTTTGATTTATTGTTTCTTTGACAAAAAAGCTGGGCGGTGGTTAGGCTGGAGAGTCGTGACGGAGATCTTAGTGCTGACGGGAACCGCTGGTGGAGGCATCCTGGGTACGAGAGAGGACTTAATTAGTTGCAGGGTAGATAAGAACAAGAAAATAAACTTCTTGACTATGAGGCCGCGCGTTGTTACCACGAAGGTAAGCTGAAGATCTGGCAGAGTCTGGAGCGACGAGCCGGTGTAGAAGTACTGCAGGGCCTTGATGAGGATGATGGTCAGGTGTGCAGATGGGAGCCAGGTGGATACTGATGGCAGGAACTGGGGCAAAGGTGCCGCGCCCACAGCAGAGACCACACAAACACTCAAGTGGGGACCTCGCACGCAAGGAGAGGGAAACACAGGCCACACTAGGGAAACAAACAACTATCGTGACAATATCTATGTCATGGCTTATGGGACTCTTCAATAGAACAGAGCCATCATTAATGTCTTTAGTAACACCTGTGCTTTTCCTTTCAAGTCAAAGTGTCTGCTGTGAAAAAGGTCTATTGGACTATGTTACACCATACTGTACAGGTGGTCCTACTATTATGCCCAGGTTTGGGCAACTGGCAACTTGTTGCTAGGCAACCACACATAAAATGGGCCATGACCTTAATCAAGGCACAGCACACTTAGGGTTGTTGATTAGAAATCTAAATGATTTGACCTCCTTCAACCAATCGCCCTCACCCTTATTATTTTTTGGAATGACAATGATCAGATGAAGGGAAACAAGCAAAGCGACTGCTCCATAGCACAAACAAGCATCATCACATGGTGCATGTGTGCAGGTTCTCGGTGTTGTTTATCAGTGCCAAATGAATTAATTGTGCTTTACTTTTACACTGTGTCGAAACATACATTGCTTATGTACGTCCACCATCGGCTTTAATCCGAAAACACTGGTTTCAAAATCCAGTTATGGCTTAACCCCCCGGCAAATAATTAAACCTCTAGTTTACATTGTCAGTTTTGAATATTTTAAGACATGTTTTCTCATATTGAAACAAATCAGAAACTGTCTCACAGTTATGCAAACTCGTAGGCTAATCCTAATGACTTTTTAGGGCCTTGCGGCTATGCGATTCTGAACCACGTCTCTTTGTCAAAATCAGAAAACATCTCCTCATGCTCCGCTAGCTGTCCGCTCAGTGTGTGTGCTGAAAACAACTCGATGCCCTGGCATTTAGTATTTAGCAGCTAAAGTGGTGACCAAAAGCAGAGCTAAAAGAGAGTCAATATTGAAGTTACATTCATCAGGTGGACAGACATATGACTGATGATGTGAAAAGCGCTTCATAAATTAAAGGTATTATTATTAGTAGTGGTATCATTGCTGTTCTTATTGTTGTTGTCATCATCATTGTAAACCCACGGAAAGTACTAACCTTAACCAATCTAACATAACTCCCACATGAATCACACCCTGGACTCATCTTGTTATCATTTCCCATGATGTCTCTATAGGTCAATGGAATTGTCTCGCTTTAGTGGCTGGTTTTGTTCGTTAGATATCGTCTAATGTTTGTTTTATCGTGTTTGAATATTGTTGTTCATTCATCGGTGTCTTGTGTACGGAAAAATGGCCACCCAATCGAGTGCAAATGACTCCAGGCTGCTACAAGGTAACCACACACACACACACACACACACCTCTGCACACATCAGGCTGGTCCGTTACAACTCGGTATTCTGTTGGTTATGACATCAGTTTAGCATCCTTTACAATGTTGTTTTTTCGTAAAAGTGGCGTTTTGTTTTAGATTTTTGAAATTCATAACGGTGCAAACGCGGTTTATTTACATTTTGGCCAGGTGAGCTACCGCGGAATTACAACTGAAATTGCGTCAAATTGATTTAATCGTATAACCATTTGTATCATTCGCTTCTATCATCATGGCACCCATTAATTAAAACCCCACACCGTCTGCCTTGGGGCTGTGTGTTCACATAGTGCACCGCCGCACCATCCAGGCAACATGGTTTCCTGGAGAAGCGTCTTTCCATTTGTTGAGCTGTTGTTGCCACACGTCGCTGTGAGACGCCGCTGTGACTGGCTGACAGTGCACCGCACCCTCCGATTTATATCCCACTTCATCCATCCCTTTTGCACTTTCGACTGCTGCACCCCCATGAACCAAGACGCCCACCCGGTCCGTGCGCCCAAGACATACTGCTCTGCATTTGTCGTTGCGCATGATTAAAATAGGGCCTTGTAACTCTTTTAAAATAAGCCATCAGTCCAATGCTTACTGCTACAAGAGCAGTTGATGTATTTCAATCACTGTAATTTATCCGTAAATGATATTATACATTTTCATATTGCTATTAATCTATAACATAATTTATTTCTTGTGTTGATGATAATTCATTTATAAGATATATGTTCCAATGCAATATTTCATTTGATGATACGGTTTTCTAGCTATTTTCCCCATTACAGTAAGAATGAACCACTGTTTTTAAGTTAAATTCTTTGTGATGTTCCTGGTGTTAATTGATATTGATGCTATTTAATTCTTGTTTTGATTTATTGACACTAGCCACAGAATATTATCTTTGAATATGATATCGGTAGTTCACCTGAAACTCGCATAAAACGTTCCTCTGCTCTCATATATTTTTACGACTGAAATCTTGTGAAATGCCTAACAAAGGTCGCTTTACCGAAACGTACTCATTCAGTGTGTGCGCATGACCTGATTTTTGTTACTTTGACTGACCAGCTGCAAAATAGCAACAGGTAAGGTGAAATGAGCAGTCTGTTGTTATGGAAACAAAGTGCATGATAGGCTTTCTATGCCTTCTCACAAAAACAAATGACAAAAGAAAAGCCATGCATGAACACGATCTAACAGTCTCCGTCCATTCTTTTCTCCTCTATCTGTTGGTCACATTACAAAGACAGGTGGACACACTTTGGTAAAGAGAAAATGTGATCTACTGTAGGTTTATAAGAAAGCCCATGTCCAGGAGGGAGAGAAGGAGAGAGGTGAGGAGAAAGAAGGAAGAAGGGAAGCGGGGAAGCAGACATAGGGAAGGACTGGGAGGAAGGAATCATTATGAAAAAGGAGATGAAGGAATAATGATGGAGAAGATGGGGGGATGAAGAGAAGGAGAGAAGGAGGGAGAGGGAGGTGTAGGGAAAGCAGATGGATGATGATATTAGACAGTATTTCATGTCCGACTGTGCCGCCTGCCACTGGGCACACAGCAGGGTGTGTGTGTGTGTGTGTGTGTGTGTGTGTGTGTGTGCTCTCATTCACACGGTTGTCTTTGTATTTCAAATGGCAAATGGTCTGTGTATGTGCATGTGTGAAAGTGAGCATACGGGTTATCCTTGGGTTACAAAATCAGAAATGTGTGTATGCATGCGTGTGTGTGTGTGTGTGTGTGCCCACTGTGAGATTAATTTAGCCCAATTAATTAGTTTGAGATTGAAAATGAGTCGAGGACACAGCTGAGCTCATCCCTCCTTCCTTTCTTCCTTCCCTGATTCCCTTCTTTTTCTCTATCCCTGCCACCTTGTCTTTTTTTTCCCCTTCCTTCCTTTCCTCCTTCCTTCTTACACTCATTTTCTTCTGCTCATTTGAATCCATCACTTTCAGACTTTACGTGTGAATATGTATTTCACACGACGACACACACATCTGGCACCCTATGGTTCCACACGTACACGTACACACACACACACACACACACACGCACACACACACACACACACATACACATACACATACACAGATGGTTGGTCAAATTACAAGCTTTTTTTGTCAAAAAAAAAAAAAAAAGCCTGAAATCACTGTGTTTGTGTATAGTAAATTATCATATACTATGTCACTGTAGAAAACTGTGCATTCAATCCAAAATCCATTTAATCCAGTGTTAAAAATGCTTAACAATATGAAACAAACACTGTAGCAGAGCTTTTATGATGGGTATACTTCAAATACACACAGAGTAATAGAAAGCATTATAACCTATAGATAATTTCCATATGAAGCAAATAAAATTTGCTTATTAAATCAAGAGACACATTTCAGATATTGTACTCAAAGGGAAAATGGTGTTCCTTGCACAAAATTGTCTCAGAATTTGTGGATTTTCTAATCTGGAACAGCTAGCACTGAAATCTGGGACAGTTAATTTATACAAACCAAACTTATCTTCCAAAACACTCAATGTTAAATGACCATGTTTGGTCATTCCATTTAGTAATAATTTACAATGAATAAAAGATATTGCTATGACTTGTTTAGGTTGCTACTTAGCTAAGCAGTAGGCGTATATGGCTAGCTAACTGGCCAGTCGTTTAAAAAAGATTTTCAATCCTGATCTTAACGCAAATACAAGTGCTGCACTACAAGGCAAAGCATTGAACAAAAATACATATAATTTTCCAAAGTGCATATTTTCTCAATTATTAGCCAAAACATGATGTCCCACTTTTCGGGTATGAATCATCAGCACCATCGTTGCTGGTGCCATTTATATGTACAGTTTAGGGGCGGCTGTGGCTTGGTGGCAGAGCGGGTCCACTTTTATTCTACTAAGGCCATGTGTTTTGACACCCCCTCTTTGTAGCTCCGGTGTCAACTTGGTCTAATACCAATGAAAATGGAAACTTAGGTAACTGTGTTGTTTAGACGTAAGATATGAGCTTGGCATATGCTGAACAGTTAACTGTGAAAAGAGATAACAAGAAGAAATATATTTGGGGAAAGGTGTTAAATGGTGTTCATCAGCGTATGGGTAGAAACGGTTCTTTGTGTCCGGCTGTTTTGGCCTACAGTGCTCTGTAGCGCCTGCCAGGGAAGACGGCGGGAAGACATTGAACTGGTTGTGGCTAGGGTGTTCTGGATCTGCAGTGATGTTTCCTGCCCGTTTCCTGACTCTGGACATATATAAGTCCAGCGTGGAGGGCAGGTCGTCACTGATGTTCTTTTCTGCAGCCCTGACTGTCCATTGTGGTCAGTTCCTGTCCTGTTTGGTGGCCGATCCCAAATAGACAGTGATGTATGTGCTAAGAACAGACTGAACTGTAGCAGAGTAGAACTGGACCAACAGCTCCTGAGGCAGGTTGAACTTCCTGAGCCGGCGGATCCCGATGGTACATCCTCTGCTGGGCCTTTTTGATGGTGCAGTCGATGTTGGACGCCCACTTTAGGTCATCGGAGATTGTGGATCCCAGAAACCTGAAGGATTCCACAGCAGACATTGATGAAAATGGTGATAGGGGGCAGTGTTGGGGGGCTCCTCCTGAAGTCCACTGTCATCGTGTTCAGGTTTTCCGATAGCACCAGTGGGCCGCCTGTTCAACCTCCCATCTGTATTCATCGTCCCGGATGAGGCCGATGATCGTTGTGTCGTCTGCAAACAGTTTGACAGTTTGGTCTCCTCAGGTGCATGCGTTGGTGTAACGGGAGAAGAGCAGTGGGGAGCGCACACCCCGCCGTAACCAAAATCGCAGTACAGAGTAATTACTGTTTTATTTTATAGGTACATGATAGTTACTATAAATAAAAACAGTGAAAATACTGTGATTTCGTTTACAGTAAGTTACTTACTGCCAGTTAATTACTGTGAATTTCAATGTAAGTTTTTTTACAGTGCAGAGAGAGCTGCAAACTGCAGCAATAATAACACATGTTTTTGTGTGTCTGTTAATGTGAGCGAGAGGGATGAGGTGTTTAACAATGACCTTTTCCAAGAGAGGAGATGGACCAGTTTAACCCTGATATATCAGCTGTGTGTGTGTGTGTGTGTGTGTGTGTGTGGAGGGTGGTCTCTCTCTCTCTCTCTCTCTCTCTCTCTCTCTGCAGGGTGACACAAAAAGCACTGATTGATCCTCGGTCTGTTGAGCAACTCAATTATTCCTGTTAGTACTAGTAACACCATGACACCTCAAACAGCGAGCCTATTAACGCACACACGCACACACACACACACACACACACATTTTTATATTTGCACATCGCAAAACACACACTCGATAGGTGCATGTACACATGCATAAACCTGTGAACACACTCACATACACTCCCCATGTGTACATGATCACCATTAAAGAGACATCTGAAGGAAGCAAATACAAATATGTATTTTCTGATGTTTTTAGTTTTATTCAGTCATTTAGGATCGAAATTGAGCTAAAGAAAGTGAAACATTGTGATATTCTAATTTTACGTGAGACTTTAAATCCTTTTAAGACTTAAGTTCTTGCTAAAAGACTAAAGTGGAAATTACAAGATAACGTTTCTACTGAGAAGATTTATTTTTGTGTTTTCTGTCAGGATACTCAGCAGAGCTTGCTAACTTCAAGTTCAGAAACATCTAAATATTACAGTATAAAACGTGTGTTTTCGAAAAGTAGGCCTACAAACGTAAGTAGTTAATAACTAGTCACTCATCTTTTTTGAGTGGTTATATAGATAGATAACTTTATTTGTCCCCCATGGGGAAATTGATTTGCAGGGATATCACCAGGCATTTAAAAAAAACAAAACGTCTAGCATTAGAAACAAGAAAAAATCAATAACACAGCAAAAAGAGGATTTTTAGACCAGCTGACTTTACTGGGACGTTAAACCATTCAACAATCTAGTTGCTTGGGGGACAAAGGAGAACTTGGTCCTGTTTCTGGACGCAAGAGGTTGGCAGTACCTTCGCCAACCTGGCAGCAGCGTAAAGGAGGAGCTGAGTGGATGTCTTTTGTCAGTCACAATATTTTTTGCCTTTTTTTTCTATTCTGTCTGTAGATTTGTTCCAGGGTCGGTAGAGTGATGCCCAACAGTTTACTCGCTGTGATCGCTGTTTTCCTGAGGCACTTTTTTTTGAGTCACTGTGGCATTGCCAAACCAGCAGATGCTGCAAAAGGTTAAAATACTCTCGATAAAAGCCGAATAAAACGTTAAAAGCGTTTTGTTATTTATATGGAAAGGGTTTAAAGTTTCTTAAAGTTTCTTTAAGAAATACAGTCTTTGTTGGGCTTTGGTGCAGATACAGTCAGCCCACGCGTCCCATTTCAGGTCACAGTCCACTACGATCCCAAGATACTTGTAGCTTGTCACTGACTGTATTTGCTCTCCATTGACGAGAGTAGCTGAGAATGAGACTCACCAGGGTTGTATCATCAGCATATTTAATAAGGTGCCAGTTACGCGATAGTCGGCCGCTCGCATTCTGTTAGTAAGCTACTATAAACAGAGTTGGGCAAGCAACTTGAAAAATGTATTGGGTTACTCACTACACATAACACAATAAAAAAAGCAATTATATTCCTTTACTAGTTACTCAACAGCAAATGTTAGAGATTATTCATTACATTACTGGCTTTTGCTCAGTCCAGCTCCATAAACGGGACAACTCTAAAGCCTCCACACACTTACTTATCTACTGTATTCAGCACGTGTATAAATAAACCAGACTTATGGTACTTGTACACAGGATCTGCCAATTTCACGCTTTCCATTCATTGTCTATGTAGAAAGCGCTGCAATGCATTCTGGTAGTGTTGCGTTTCCAGAGACGGGTCGTCACGTTGGCCAAGCTGAATCCAGGCAAGTCTATGCAAGTCCTCGGCGGGCAGCACGACGCTGGGACGCTCCCGAAAATCCTTTTAAACTAACCACTGGCGATCTAAAATGAAGACAGATTCAGCATCTGCACGGCTCTTTTCTTGTTTTCGGAAACACATTTCGATGAACTATTTTTGTAATTGTATGAGAAAGTTTCCAAACGAGCCGCCATGTTGGTCCGGTTTGAAATCCGGGAGCAGACAGCCCATGAGTGTAGGCGTTACGTCCAATCAGGTGCAGCCAGAAAGTGTTTCCTGTTGTGTTTCAGGGAAAGAGAGCACCTGTCAATCATCTCTTAGCTCGCATGCTAACATTTGATAATTCGCTCTAAACACAGTACTGTTGAGGCTCATGGGAATTGCATTAGTTTTTCAGGTATTTGGTCATAAACCAATAGATGAAAGAGGGGATTATCAAAGTTACATTTACTATAACTCTAAAATAGAACCAATTTATTTTGGCTCTATTGCCATCCATGTGTTGCTACCATGACTAAGAAGAAATTTGAGGAGTTTTAACAAGCAGCCAGTCTTTTGCTGGGAGGCATTTACTGACCTTAGCCCTGGTGACTGACCCAAGTCCTGTCCTCACAGTGGCTTCACACACCCTCCACCTCTGAACACATTCCTGAATGTAGGTCTACCCAGCTAGGAAGACACAACATGTACGTAAACCAGCTTTTGTGTTACCGGGGGGAGCTCAACGCTCTCAAGACAGTGGAGATGGTTGAGGACTTCGGGAAGAACCCAGCCCAACCCACCCCCATCACCCTGTATGTAACACCGTGGCTTCCTTCCGCTTCCTGGACACCATCATCACCCAGGACCCCCCCCCCCTCACACACACACACACACACACACATACAATTTCTCTATTTTCTATTTATAGCGCTCATAAATTTTGCAGTAATAGCTTTTTATCGTTTTATTTTCAAAAAAACCCCATTCCGATTCTGATTATCCCAGTAAGCCATGACAATGAGCCAGCATGGAACTAGCTCACCTAAATGGAATGCAGTCGCTTCCATTGCAATAAATTACACATGTGGTTTTCCTACTATGACATGCCAAATTGTGTTCTCTGTGAAACTGAGAAGACAACAGGTCTGAAATGGACCAGAGTGATAGTGTATTTTAATCAAATTACAATCGGAATTTTGACAGCTCAGAGTGAGCCTTTTCCACGTTCCAACGGTGGTTGGAATTTCGAATAAAGTGTGACAGTCCTAATATGGGACCTGATTGAAAGCGTACTACAAGCATGGATGAAAAACTTGGTGCGGTACAGTGGGCTTATGTTTCTTTCTTTTTGTAACAAAACAAAATGTTCATCAGCAACATGCTGAGCAAGAAGAGAAGGGTCATATACTCATCAAACCAACTCAGTAATGTCAGTTACACAACAATATCTATCTAAGTTTGCTAACATTGGCTTCTAAAAGCTACTGATCATACCAGGCCAAAAAAGGCTGTTGCGGCATAAACCCTGCGTGTGTTGAATCTAGCAAGGGTAGTGTTTTAGTATGAAAACTAAACTATTAAAAAATAACAAGATTACACTACTTGGAAAGAAAACAAGCCACTGTCAGGCAATCTGGGGTTAACTTTAGCTTAATCGCCAGAATTTGAACGTTGCTTTTTCTGCATAAATGTTTGTCTGTTTGGTTCAGGTCAGAGGGTCAGACCGAGGGAAAGGGAGGAAGACGAGGGGGGGGGGTCCCTGTGGAGGAGGACAGGATGGATGGATGGCCGGATCGCACGCCACAGAGAGGAGGGAGGGAGAGAGGAAAAATGTGAAGGAGCTGAAGGAGACCGAGATGGTGACAAGGAATCAATGGGAGGCTGTGTGTGTGTGTGTGTGTGTGTGTGTATGGAAAAGGAAACAAGTTTTTATGGCTTGGGAACTGGGCCGCACCCTCTACCACACCCGCTTACACACACACACACGCACACACACGCACACACACACACTTTGTGGGTCAACAGGTAAAAGGCAGACAGAATTTTAACAGCCAGTCATATTTTGACGGTCAGTTATTGTGTGTGTGTGTGTGTGTGTGTGTGTGTGTATGGGCGTGTGAGTTGCACAAGGGTTGTGCATCCTATTTTACCTATGTAATCTAAAATAAGCACAAACCCCCCCCCCACCCGCAGTGGGGAAGGATGCTCCTCTGTTGCTTTTATTATGGAGGTCGCTGTGGGTCATATAAGTTTCCAAATACGTGTGCACAAAATTCTAAGTTTGTGCACATAAACTGTATGCTCAGTTTTGCGTTTAATAAAATGTTCAGGGACGTTTCGAAGAAAGAATTACGGACTATATATCTGCCAAGTGCGTAAATACATTTACATGTATGTAATCGAGCTTTTAAGTGGCTTTTGGATCAAATGAGTACTTGTATGTAGAAGGGATCGCTTGTACTGATGATCCCACAAAGAATTATCACCCAACTCGACACCTTTCAGGGCTGTATAGTGTCTTTCAGTTCATTGTTTTGGTTTTCTGGCCTCCAGCTTTACTGTCTTGGTACACTCTCGCCGCTCTCATCAGAATTTTCATATGTTTTTCTTTAGTTTAAGTTACCATAAGTTCTCGATGTCTGCACTTCAGTTTTCTTTTTTACCATACAAACTTTTCTTTACTTTGTATGGTAAAGGTTCAGTTTCGTTTTTATTAGTGTCATGTGGTTAGGGATTTGGCCTTGACCGAGATACTGTTGACTTGAAGCATTGTTCCTTCTTTAGTAGTGTTATGGAATTAGTCCCTAACGCGCACACACACACACACACACACACACACACACACCTAACCCTAACCCTAACCCCCCTAACCCTAACCCTAACCCTTCGTAGGCCCCCGTCATTGACATAATGCATACCCTAGCCCCTTACCCTAACCCTAACCCTAACTAACTGCCTGAACCTAACCCTCACCATAGCCCTAACCTTAACCTAATTGTAACATTTACCCTAAAACCAAGCCCTTTAAACTTGTGGGGTCCAGCATTTTGGCCCCACAAAGGAGGTCGGGCCCCACAAGTATAGTGGGCTCCTGGTTTTTGGGCTGCACGAATGTAGTAAAACAAGAGCACTATTATTTGCCTGTTTTTTCGCTCAGCCTTTCACGCTTTACTTAATCCACTTCAGGTCTTGTTGGTCTCTCTCTTCCACTGGTTCCACTGGTCCTCACGTGTAAGTCGCTTTGGATAAGAGCGTCTGCTAAATGCCTAAATGTACGTAAATGTTTTAAAGGTGCTTCCTTTGGTTTCCAAGGTTCCAGACACGGGAGGAGGGCGGGCCAGCTGGAGGAACCTGTTGCGTAGTTTGAGTTCTGCGGTGGTTAGGAAGGGAATGCGACAAGCCTCTCTGGACAGGACTCCTTGACTCTCCCTGCAGGAGCCTGGTACCTGGAGTTGGGGCATCAGGGAGATGACAGATGAAAGAAATTCGTGTCAGATACACTGCATAGAGTTACACATGGTAACCGGGAGGTTGACATCAGGACTTCAGCTCCTTTGTACGAGCTCATACGTAACAGTTATGTGCTGATTACGTGCTAATAAAAGACAGTGATGGTTAGCTAAGCAGTGAAGTCCGCTAGCTAGCAAGCTTATTAATGAAGAAGCCCTTTGATCATGGCCGCCTTAAGACCCTCCTCGCCCTTTTATTTTGTTATGACATTCTGATGTTCACTCTCAACGCTGCATGTTAGCAACTGAAACGGCTCCGACATCAGTTTGACGAATGTCGGAATGATAATGCGGTATGTTAATGACACCCAAAGGAGAACCTGTCTTTTCTTCTGTGAAAAAAAAAAAAAAAAAAAAGTGAATGAAAGAAAAGACAGAGAAAAGAAAGAAAAAGACGGGAGAGCGAGAAGGTGGAGGAAAAATACAGAAGAGGGTCAAATGGAGAGAGAACATACCCAATAGAGACAGATGTGTATGCTCGCTCGGCCCCATGCTGCGCAGAGCCACTGGTGTGTGTTTGTTCGATTCTCACAGTGTGAAAAATGGCCCCCGGTGTCTGCAGGGGGAGAATTATCATCACGGAAACAGCCTTCCTGACACCTCAACTCTGACCTCGGCTGTGGCCCCTGGGAAGAGCGGGGGGGGGGCTTCAGATGATATGCCCAGAGAGACTGTTACAACACAGCAGGAGCTAAGAATACTCGCTGACACACACACACACACACACACACGGAAAATACCATGAAATAGTTACGCAAGCACAAATACACATAGATAATGCATACGAAAACATATATGTACACAATATAAACAACACACACACCCTGGGAACTGCTGTTAGAACACATGAGGAATGTTGGACTCATTTCCCTTTGCTGTCTCACCGTGTGTGTGTGTGTGTGTGTGTGTGTGTGTGCATATGGAAATCTGTTTTCACTATCCTGTGAGATTAAAGTACCCTCACAGGGACACACACTATATAAACTTATGATCGTTTAAACCTTTAGTATAAAGATTACATCAAAACTGGGTCAGGTTGTGGCAATGGAAAGAGAGGGAGGCAGTCTGGAGCAGGCACAATGAAACAAACGTGATTCAAAGACAGGGTTCCCCCTGGAGGCTGGAGGCTAGATCTGCGTTCTACTCAGCCTCAAATTCTGATGCCAAGGAGGTCCTCAGAATCAGAGATGGCAGGTAGTTTTCATCTGCCATGGTCCACCCTGTCTGGGCGGAAGAGAGACGCCAGGGCACTTAGTGGCTCGCCTTAACAAACAGTAAATATGTCCATCCATCCATCAGCTATTCCTGCTTATCCTGTTCAGGATCAGCAGCGTGGCTCTACGGATGGCAATGTGGTCCACCACTTCGGCCCAGACTGAAAGATCTCAACAACTACCAGATGGATGGCCATAGAATATTGTGCAGACATTCATGGTCTCCAGAGAATGAATACAAATGACTTTGGTGATACCCTGGCTTTCCTTCTAGCGCCACCATGAGGTTGATATTTGTGGTTGAGAGGGAAACTGTTGGATGGATTGCTGTAAAGTGTGCTACACATACAGTATTCAAGGTCCCCAGAGGAAATAATCTCATGGCTTTGGAGAGCCTGACCTTTATCTCTAGTGTCACCTTGTCAGTGAAACACTGTAGCTAGATGGATTGGCGCACATGTTTTTACAGACCATCATGGTTTCTAGGCGATGAATCCTAATGACTCTGGTGATCCTCGGACTTTTTGTTAAGCGCCACCATGAGGTTGACAATTTTGGTTTCGAGTGAAATATCTTGCCACCAACTGGATGGATTGCAGTGGAATTTACTGCAGATATCGAAGGTCCCTAACAAAATTAATTGTGAGGACCTTTTTTCTTTTCTCCTTTTCATTTGTCACCATCCTCAAAGTTCTTCCCAATACTTTGGTTTATGACCACATACAAATTAGCAAATGTTAGCATGATAACAGGCTAAACTAAGATTGTGAACCTGGTAATTATAACCTGCTAATCATCAGCATGGTCACTGTGAGCATGTTTAGCCTGCAGATTTTAGCATTTAGCACAGCTCAAAGCACTGTGCTGTGAAAGCCTCACAGAGCTGCTTGCAACCTTTGTCTTGTTTACATTTAAATAGCTTTACTGCACATAGTGCATACTTGTGCTAATTATCAGCTACACAATGCTAAATAGACATTTCTACATTTATTATTTTTGTATTTTTTGTGTTTTACTTTTCTTTGTTTCAATGGCTCGATATCCCCCCAGACGTCAATAAAGTTTAATCTAATCTAATCTAATTGAATCTGATGCAATCTAATCCAATGTAATGTAATCTAATGTTATCTAGTCTAATCTAATCTATTTTATAGATTAGATAAGTGTGTCACAGTTGGCTGCTGAATGATTGTGAGAGGG
Organism: Coreoperca whiteheadi; assembly: GCA_011952105.1. Lineage (NCBI taxonomy): Eukaryota > Metazoa > Chordata > Actinopteri > Centrarchiformes > Sinipercidae > Coreoperca > Coreoperca whiteheadi. The sequence continues at coordinate 1,133,384 of WNGW01000002.1, read as the reverse complement.
AGAAGAGAGGAAAGACTGAGGAAGCAGAAACGGCACGGTTGAAAAGGAAAAAATAGAGACAAGAATGACACGAGCGACACGGCGAAAACATTACAGACTAATAATAACAGCAGAGAATTCCCCGACTGCAGGAGTTTCTCTGGGAATGTTGGCGTGAGGGATGAGGGAGGAGAGGAGGAACTGGGATAAACAAGCAGCTGGCCTCCATGGTGGGACGGTGAGAAGGGGGAGTTGAACTACGAAATCTCAGAAACAGGTTTTAATGGCCCCTTCTAATGAGCCTAAAGACTTTTTTTTTTTTTACACAAATAACATCATTTAGTATTTAAAACAAAATTTTAAAGCACAATCAAAATGCCACATTGACTGTTATTGTGTTGTTATGAAGCACACATTTTTGCATTAAAATACATGTATTTTATGCATACATAAGGCATGTATTACCTGGAAGTAACAACACTACTGTACAAATCACAAACTCTGATTTAACAATCAGTTGAATCAGATAGGCAGATACTTTAAATCTGTCTACCTCCTCTCTGTCCACTCTCATTCCCCTTCTCTTCCTCTCTCTTCTCTCCTCCTCATTTTCCCAATTGACTGTCAAAGTGACATATTCGCCAGCTCCTCCTACATCCTTTCTTCCTACTCTCCTCCCTTCTCCTCATTTCCTTTCCGCCCTCCTTTTCTTCCTCCGCTTCCCTCATTTTTCAAAGTGACTTTGGTGTGTGTATAAGTCTGAGTGTGGCTTTATTCTTCTCCTAATGGAGATTCATGACTCTGTCAGTGTGGCGGTGAGAGAGAGAGAGAGACCCTGAGCGAAACTGAGGAGAGAGAGCACCATGTCCTGGCTGGATTGTGTGTGTGTGTGTTGTGTCTCTTGTTATTCAGCATGTTATAACGAGATGTTTCCATTTAACTGGATTTGACGTTTATTTGAAACTTCATGTGTACAGGGATATTTGACAGAATTCTTTTCTGCTTCCCCTGGATTTTGGTACTTTATTCATTTTCACGTTCAAATTCTTTCTTCGCCGTGATGTGCAACAATTACCGCCAAGCAGAATTCTTTGTTCTTAGGCTGTCTCCAACAATGCTCATACAAAATGTATCAAAAGAAAATCATGTAAGTAAAAAAACAAGAATCTAAGACATACGACATACAATTGTGCAGAAGTTAAAATAGAGGAATAAAATTGAAAATATATCAAATAGAATAAAATTTAATAAAATATCACTCAGTGATAAAATGAATAAACAACCTGTTGTCATCCCAGGGCGTCTTATAGCGCCGTAAGAAACGTTAGATATTGGGAAGTTGGTTAGGTTTAGGCAAAGAAACTACTTGGAGAGGTAGCAGGAAGTAACGCGACGCAACTCACGTGACGGAAGTGACTAACATGACTCCCGGTCTCCTGCGTGAAAGCCTTGCGTCGGTCTGTACCACCCAACCACCAACCTTACGTGGACTACTCGCGCTATATACTATGTCACATGCTTCCTTTCTGGCGGCCCTGTACCCAGAGGACGTCTCCTTCAGACGCAAAGGGAGTGTCTTCCAGTGTCTGCTACTGATGCTTAAGGGTACCTTGTGCGTCTGAGGGGTGGGACAAAACGTCGCTATATGACGCCCTGCTAATGAGAATAAGCTGTAATCTAGGCTGGTTGTGAAGAACTGCAGTAAATGTATATACATAATGAGAAGAACAGGATGTTTACAGGTAATGCACATAAATATATGGTTTAACAGCTTGTAAACAGTTAGTAAAATAAATATATATGAATGTGTGCAGGGATAAACAGGTTGAATATACGGACGGGGGGCAAATTAAAGGAATAACCTGAATAAAAGGGTGGAGAAACATTATACATGCGGATGCTTATGTGCCCCAGGGCTCACTGAACGGTTTGGGGAGTATGAAAATGACCACCAGATCTCAACCCGGTTTCACTTCTATGGAAGATTTTGGACCAACATGTAAGACAACGCTCTCCACCACGATCTCTATAACGCCAAATGATATGATATAAACTTTGGTAACACTTTAGAATAAGGTACACGATATTTAGAGTTGTTACTAGTTAACTAATGAAGAACGAATGAGGAATTGTTTGGCAATTTGTGTTGAGTAACTCCTAATCCAATGTCATAGAGTAGCTAATCAGTGGTTAACGATTAGTAATTGAGGACCAGCTCGGCGCTTCCTCTCGACTGCAGCAGGGAGAAAAGGGTGTTTGGGAGGGCAAGAACCATGTAGCCATGACTGCAGGGATGGATCATGGTCTTGTCATGTGGTCGGGATCGAAGCAGGTGTCAAAAGTTCCACAAAATGTTCACAAAAGGGCACAGTAACGACTCATCCATTACTAATTACCTAAACATGACCCTTTTTGTCCTAAAGTGGTGCATCGTGCTGAGTGGTTACTGAGTAATGAATCATTAATAAATTATTACCTGTCCATTAGTTACCCTTTTTGTGTCTGCCCATAAGAGTTACATCACCCTTATTGACAAATAACTATTCATCTTCATTAACCCATGACTGATCTCTTCCAGTAGTTTCAATTTAAACCTCATTGACACAGTTATCACTGCTAATCCGCCATTACTTCATGATTAGCTCATCAAAATGTCTAATTTGAGTCCACCCCTAAAGATAATTATTGTATAATCTTATAAAATAAAAGAGGAACCCAACCATTAACAATACAATTCAGTTCTTTTAAGTGTGAGCTGGCTGTATTTGGGACTAACTGGTTACTAAGTGATTACTATCACAACAGCAATTATGGACTGTAACTGTAAACAGATAAAGACACAAGTAATAGGCATCATTTGTGACACATCACATGAATATGACTCTAAAATAAGATAATAAATCAGTAAATAAAGAAATACAAATAGATGGTTCCTTAAGAAATTTGATTTTAGTTGGTGCATTTGTATAAATACATCTTGAAAATCAGCAACAAAAAGAAGGAAAATAACGTGGCAAATTAAATGGCAATCAATTCTATGTACAGTATGTGCAGATTGGAGCTCTGTGCGTGTGCTTCTACTTTGTACTGGTGGCGTGTATCATGCAGCAATCGCCCAAGCGGGACAGCCTTGCGCTCTTTTGCCAGCCAATGTGTCCACTCGATGAAAGCAGGACGTTGCTTCAGCTTCTTCCCAGTCCATGTTTCCGCCCAGTCGCCAGACCTGCCATTCCTACCCGAATGGTAAACGGACTGCATTTATGTAGCGCTTTTTTTTTCCACCTTAGCGGACCAAAGCGCTTTACAGGTTGCCTCTCATTCACCCGTTCACACCCAACATTCACACACCGATGGCGGCGGAGCTGCCATGCAAGGCGCTGGCCTGACCCATCGGTTCAGTGTCTTGCTCAAGGACACTTCGACATGGGCTGGCGGAAGCCGGGATCGAAACCGCCGACTTTCTGCCCGGAGGACGGCCCGCTCTGCTGCTAAGCCACAGCCGCCCCTGCGCCCCTGCCGAATGCGTGGGAATACATGGGAACTCCACAGAAAGGCAGCGAATCCGCTGTCTCCAAACCTCTTCAGCAAGCGGCGCAGGAGCGACAGGCCCCCCCAGGAACAGGGCTCACCTACAATATCGTAACCTTCAGTACTGAAGTGGGTCTTCCGTGGTGAAACTACAATGCTTCTTGCATCTTTTACAGCAAAATCCCCCACAGTCAGAGTTTGAGGCCCAGTCATTAGCTTTCCCTGTAGCCTTTTACTTTCTGATTTCCTCTCAGTCCTTAACCTGCTGTGTGAAGATGAAAGGTTATCCTGGTCATCAAATGGAGATCCAGGGTCCTGCAACACTGGAGCAAAACTGTTCTCAGAACAGCTTATTTTACACAAAACTGACCTACGGGATTGTTAGTAACTACTCGTTTGTTTGTTTTTTAATACAGGCGTGGACAAGAATTGCTGTTCCAATTCAGAATCCTACTGTAACGGGTGCCGTGTTTCACATCTTCATAATTTTGCTGCTCTTGCCAAAGCCAATATAAAGACTGTTCAGGTTGGCATACAATTATGTATCTAAAGACATTTTAGCAATTATGGAGTGTAACTGTGAACAGTTAAAGACACAGTTAATAGGTATCATTTGTGACTCATCACATAAATATGACTCTAAAATGAAATAATAAATCAGTATATAAAGAAATACAAATAGATGGTTCCTTAAGAAATTTGATTTTTTTTGGTGCATTTTTATAAACATAAATATTGAAATATAGCTTTGAGTGCTTAAGGATTGTTCTAGAGTACGTGATTATTAAAAAATATTATAAATATGAGTTTGGAACTCCAGTCAGCCTAAAACTGGCAATGGCTGTGCATGTAGATGCAGCAGCTGGTAACTCCTTCAGACGTGTTACATTTTTGTTTCAAATTGTTTTTTTCCCCGGCTTTATTGCTGAAACATCATTGGAAAATGCCTGAGTGGAATAGATTTAAAGTGCTATGCCAGTTCTTTGCAAATTGACTGAATTGGAAGATTTTGATGGCTGTGCATGTAGATGCTGTGGCTTGTAGGCTAGCTCCTTCAAACTCGGTTAACTTATTTTTTTCTGTCTGTATTGCTGAAACATGTATTACCTATTCATCGGAAAAGGAAGCCGGGTTTTGGATTAAAGAGCAGTGGACCTGAAAATGATCCACAGATCAACCGGACCAGACACCACGGCGGGTGCTCTGTGAGGAAGAGCCAGGATTGGCGCCAATTAAGATGGCCCAGTTTGGACTTGAGGCTGTCCCTGGCTAATGTCTGATCTGGATGTAATCGGATTAAGGATGGCCCAGCAACGGCAAATCGGAGACTGTTGTGACCACATCTTTGCAGAGACCTGCTCTACAAACATCCTAGATCAAGCACTCAATGGGCGGACTGTGTTCTGAGCTGAAGGAGCGCAAGACTCCAGCGGGATGAGGGGAGGCGGAATCTGTGTTCACATCGATGGTGCTTGGTGCTCAAGCGCAGGCAAAGTGGATGAACACTGTTTCCAGATGTCGAACATTTCATGTGAAGATAATAACCGTATTATCCTCACCATCTTGTTGTTGCTGTCTTGCATTCCCCAGATGCAAATGATAAAAAATGCACTGAATTATTTCCTGGGTATAAGTATGTATATATGTAAATAACTGTAGGATATATACTGTATATTGTTTGTATGTAGCATGAAGGACTACTAACTTAATTACAACTGATAGGGTGAAATAATTTGCCCAGTTGTTATTAAGATGTTTATGCAGTTATTAAAATAGTTAAACGGCTCCTTTGGAGTGGTGATTGCTAAATTGCCTAAATGCTATGCCATTTGTGTTTGTATGTGCGCTCAAAGAAACAGAATATGCTTGAAACGTCCTTGGGCTTTCGAGGGAGCAAAACGTCAGCTATCAGACAAGATGGTCACGTCTAGGGTCACCTTGGGACAGGGCAGTGTGGGTTTGTCTTCTTTTTGGGAGCTGTCCTCCGGTTGGATGAAGATGATGCCACCACGTGGGGAGATCGAAAGGCTAAATCCATGGCCCATCCCCCAAACTGTTTTGTTTGGGCGAATCAGATAGCAGCACATTCTCATTTAAAATACTGTGTAATCCTAAAGACAGGTTGTCTCTCTTGGGGAAGTTGTCTGCGGACAACTGGAATGGCAGACTGCGGATTTCTCAACTAAGAGAGATCCATGTACATGTTCATTTCCGATCTTCTAATTTCAATAAATCATTTAAGTTAAGGATTAAGTTTCAGTTCGTTTTCCGTCTTGCAAATAAAAGAACATGCTTACACAACCTTGTGTTGTATAATGAAATATGAAATAAATAAATTGCCATGTACCTTGTACCTACACATCTAGATGTAAAGTTTCCATAGCATACATGTTTTGTTAATGGAACAGGGTTGCTTGCCCCTTAACTTTGCATCTAGTGCAAGGTCAACATTGCAATTTGCCCAATAATTTGGTTCATGACCAAAAAGCCTACCTGCCAAACTAATGGTATTCCCATCAACCTCAGCTGTACTAGTGATGTTCGCATGCAAACACATTAAAACAAAATTATAAACATTAAAACTGTTAACCAACATTAGCATTTCGTGCAGCCTCGCAAAACTACAGGCTATCGGCCCTTCAGACCTGGAGATGATACAAGGGAGGAGAGAGTGAGGAATAGATGAAGTGAGGGAGGAGGGGAGGAAAGGCAGGAGGAGGAGGAGGTGAACAGACTGTTTGAAAGAAACAATTTGATTCAATTTTCCACTCAATAAAATACAACCATCAGCTCTGCATACACACACTCACACACAGAGTGTCTGTCTCCAGAGTGGTGTTTTAATTGAAGCAGGTTACGGTCGTGTCTCGATGAAATTGGAAAAATTAATCAGCTGGAAAATGGTGTGTTTTCTTCCCTCCAACCATCTCCCTCTCTCTCGCTCCCTCTCCCTCTATCTCTCCATCAGTCTGATATGAGGTGGCTGGCAAATTAATTTGTGGGAGCCAACTTTGTGTGTATGATGGTTTGTTTGGAGTCTGTGTGCGTGTTTGGATAAAGTGTTTATGCGTGCATTTTAATTTGTGTAAATCAACGTCTGTGTGCATTTTGTTGCGAGTGTGTTTGTACTGTATGCATCAAGACGTGTTCATGTGTGTCGCTGTGTGTGAGCGTGTTGACGTCAAACCTTGGAACCATAAATGTTGCCCTCTCACAGACACTCACACATCACTAGTCTTTCATGAGTGAAGGCTTTACACGTCTCGATAACTGACGAGTTCATTAATTAGCTTATTGGAGTGTGATGTGGCAATGGTGGAGCAGAGTGGAATGATGCAAGGAGAGCATTATTTAGTTCTACTGGCTACTAACATGTAAGCAGTCAGGGTTTTAGAAATGATTTGGTCATGAGTTGAAGTTCACCGTCCCCTTGGGGACATAATGAATATTTTATTTTTTAGTTGTTTTTTAAAAGTACTAGTAAAAATGCTGAGTTGTAAAAACCCTTATTCAGCCTATACAATAACCAACAATGTAAAATGCAAAAGTTCCCGGAAACAAGAATAAAAGTCTACAGCCACGCTAGCGTGAAGCTGTACTTATAGGCACAACTGAGCCAAATGGTAATGTCTACATGTTAACTCGCTCTCACTAACAATGTTAAAACACTGAGTACAGCAGAGGCTGATGACGCTTATGCTGTTCGACTGAAATTCGAGTCACTAATGCTTGCTTATGGAGTGTCCTTCAGGACACCCACCTACTTCAACTACAACTCCGTAACTCTGGTTTAAGTGCCTTCTTGTGCGCTTACGATCAGCCAATGAACGATGACTAGTCCTAACTTCACTGCGAAATCTCAGTCCGAACTCTCCTGCTGTGTGGTCTCTTGGTGGATTTACTTAACCAATATACCTCAGTCAGCTGAACATTCTCCTCGCTAGAACACCTACCTTTTTACGAGATTACCTACTCACCTAACATGCTTGCTCCCTCTCTAATGACTTACAAAAATCTTCTCCTTGATGGCTAGTATGGCTCGGATTGTACATTCCTTTGGATAAAAGCATCTACCAACTAAACAAATGTAAATGGAATTAATCTGAGTATTTTTTTCTCTGCTATCATTTTATTTTTTTTCTTTCTAAGAAGAAGTTTTTCTCAAAATATTCCTTTCATGTCTTTTTAAATTCACGAAAATGTCAGATCTTTGAATAGACTTGCCTCCCCCTTTAAACCCATATCGAGTTCAAGGTCAAGATTGTCTACTTTGGGCCCCAAATATGTATTGCCTTCCATTATCACCCATATTAGCGTTTTCTATTCTGGTGCTCGTATCGGCAGGACTATTTTTGTCTGTGTCTACCAAGAACCATATGTTATGCCTATTGCAAAATGACGGTTTCTATTCTGCCACTGTTGTGGTTAACGGTTGGTTCAGGCACAAAAACAACTTAGTTAAGGTTAAGGAAAGAGCGTAGGAAACAACAGCTGTGTCCCTTGTTAAAGTCAGACGCTTTGTATCAACCTTGTACTTTGTATCTGTACACCCAACAGGACCCAAGAAAAAAACAATCAACAAATAACTGGTTTGAATATGGCTTCAGTGCATCTCAGCAGTAAGTGGGGAACCACTTTTTGTGGGTTATGTAGCATCACAATGCCTGGAGCCTTTCGGGGGCTTTCATAATTGCCTACCATTTTCTTCAGGTTTTATTCTGGCATGACTCCAGGCAGTTGCCTTTGGGTCTGATTAGGCCCTGGTTTTGCTATAGATGGGCTGCTTCATCTAAGGTTTGTGTAACCCGCCCCCCCCACTCAACTGGAGGTGTGACAGAATGCTTTTCTTTGTGAATTGGTTGTCAAAATAACATCCTGGCGCTGCCCACCATGAATTGAGACTCCAAAGTCACCGAGTGGTGTGACCTAAGGAAGTTGGGGAAGGTTCAACTTGCAAATGCAAATGTCCACTGATGTGTGGAGTGATGACCTAAAAATAACCAATTGGGCATGTTTTGATTCCCTTGTGGAGCGTAAGCCCGTAGTTGTTCTCTACACCTCTTAAGTGCATTAAACAAAATAGAGGAACAGCTGATTGTTACGGTCAACGGGCTCCCGATTCTCTATGGTATACCTGTAATGTGCTATCAGGACTGAAAAATTATCCCTGGGAACATATAGCTTGGGAAATTAACTACTTCATCATACACCGGTACTGTGGTAAGTTCTCAATCAGGGCTGAGTTTATAAATTATGTGCTCAACACTATGCAGGTGTTCAGACCAGGGGCTTAGACAGTCAAGGATCCTCTTCTGGTAATGCATAAACATTTCGCACCCATGGAGACTCCACTCCTAATTTAGAACCTTTGTTACCAGCCATCCTGAAAATGCGTGCAGCATTTGGTTTCATGTTGTGGGTGCAACCATAATGAAAGAGATAGAAAGACTGTGCATTACATTAAGCAGAAATAATTCACGGAAGGAATCCAAAATGTAGTCCTGCTAATAGGTTCCTGTCTAACTTGGTATTTTTCCCTGATTAGTAAGACAAACCTACATTTATTTTCTAAAAATGACATTTGTAAACAACTTTCTCACACCCAAGTCTGTGTGTGTGTGTGTGTGTGTGTTTGAGTGTGATGGATGTAACCGAAGATATTTCGATATCACTTTTCTGGAGCTTCATCTCATTTCTGTGTGTGTTTGTTGACAGAACAAGAGGGTTACTGACAGATCAGCGGAACATGTCAACAGACAAGACTGACAGACCAACAGGATGTGATGTCATCGGTTTGTGTAGGGTGAAGGGGTAGGCAGACTGTCACCCTCGGGGCTGGAAGTGGATGACTGATCGTCCAATCGCTGAAAGTGTTGCTGTCTATGCAACATTACTTCAGCCACTTGAGCGTCACTTTATATTTATATGGCCATCAGTTTGCCTGGTAACAAATAACCCAGATGCACAACAACAGAAAGAGGAATCTGGTCCGAATCTTCCAAGGACATTAAGTGGTATAAAACAGGCACACGAGTCTTTAAAAAGTACACATCAACAGCACTAGGCGTATATGTAAATGTTGTAGAGATGGGCTACCTGTGTTCTTGGGCTGCACTATAGACAATATTACCTCTAGAGCCTTGAGTTCATACGAAGAGGAATGTTTTAGCTGGAAAACATTAACTGATTGTTAGTTGTGTTATTGCGCTATATTCAACCAAAGACTTTACACCCACACTAGTGGCACAACTAGCACCATGTCCTCGAGAATCCATATTCTTCATGGTCTATTCTGTACACACACACACCATCTGTTGCATGTCAGCATGTCTCCTGGGAGAGGGATCCCTCCTCTTTTGCTCTTCCTGAGGTTTCATCCTTTTTTTCCCCCCGTTAAAGGTTTCTTTGAGGGGGATTTGTGATATTGGGCTTTCTAAATAAATTTGAGTTGACTATATTAAATCATATAAATAATCATAGAATAGAGTATGGGCAATTAAATTACAGTGTGTGCAATGTGCAAAAACCTTTACAGAATTACTTAAGGTCTGTAGATAACACAAGCCTAAGAGATTTTCAGCTGTTCTATGACATAAAAGTAGTCACTAAATACCTCAATCTTGCATTTTGAAGCTTTTACTTGTCTTTAAAAAGGCGGCTGCTAACAAGTGTCTAAACGAGACTACAGAGATTGTCGGAGACCTCTACTCACCAGTCCGCCTTTACAGCCTCGTTGTGTCAGGTTTGTGCGATGTATTATGCATTCGTGGTTTATACTCGCACTCTTGCAAACTATTCTAGGTCACGCTAAGAGGAAAGGCTTTTGTACGAGAGATAAGCGCGCACAATCACAATGCAAGTTGGAAGCTTAGTGGCAGTGACGTTGAAGTCATGTGAACGCGGTGTAGCACGTTTATAGCCCAACGTTAGCTTTTTACTTCTGGCGATCGCGTTTACGCTTCAAAAATCATAAAAGTAGTGTTCATTTGTGAAGATTATCTTGGTGAACAAAACAGGTAAGAGTCATAAACTTCCCATTGGCTTTTTGTCGAGGCAACCAGGGCGATGCGAACTTCCGGGTTGGCCGGAACAGTGGTCCGTGCAACGCTCCGTAGACTGCAGCCTCCTGCCAGAGGGGAGTGTGTGAAACAACATACTTGTTTTGTGTTTCTACGAGTATTCTATTTCCACCAAAGACAATTCCTCGTACGTGTAAACCGACTTGGCAATAAAGCTGATTCGGATTCCACCCAGGGGATGTGCTTGTTGTGATTAGGGGTTTGAAGGGAAGGCAGGGACACATCCAAAAACGACCAACTGGCAAAGTCCAAAAACCAAAAGCAAAGAGTCACCAACATGAATCCAACGATAGTGACTTACACAGGGAGAAGAAATACAGGGAAGACAGGTGGTGAGACAACGGGAGGTTAAACATCCTGGACATACAACGACAAACTGACAAAGACACAGGGAGAACACACTGACTTAATACACTCAGGGACAGGGAGACAACGGGACACAGGTGCGCAACGAGACACAGGTGAACACACTCAAGAAATCAGGGGCGGGAAGTAAGGTTGACCGAGACAGAGGGGAACAGACACCTACCAAAATAAAACAGGAAGAACCAGGCCAAAACATAACTAAACAGACAATTTCAAAATAAGACAAGACACTCACAGACTAAGGCAACCTAGGAACAGAAAAAACACAACACTCCCAAAACACACAAGTCTTGCGCTTAATACATGGCAATGCACACCACTTCAACACTAATCCAAAGGCTGGTAAGCCTGCGCGCCCAGTTATGGTTGCTGAGCAGTGACGGGACAATCACTGTTCGAAGGAGGGGTATAGTAAACGGTCAATTACAAAGCCAATAATCCCACAACACTGACCATAACTATAACCCAGCTAATGATTCAACTGCAACTCAGTTATAGAGTGGCCATAGTAGAACTGTGCTATTAAGGTAGTATAATCAAAATGAAAAAAACAACAACTCTACACTTACCATATCGACACATATAACCCTTATAAAATGTTTGATATTAGTATAACATAATTGTAATAATGGGTATATATCACCTAAACCTACCCCCCCATCCCCCTCCCCCTGGTCAATCTGTATTCGGTATCTTTGCTCTGCAGCTATATATAATGTTTTACCCACAATGAAATGAGATAGAACTGAGACCAGGCTGCGTGGGGGCAAGCTTCTGCGTATGTGTGTGTGTGTTTCTATTAGCCCTGGGTTAGTCATTAGTGTTCCAGTGCTAAAGGGAAGGAGGAAGCTGGTAGATTGTGAAGCACATTAGCTCAAGAGCTGCTGGAGCAAAGGAGCAAACAAACACATACACACACACAATTTCCCTGGTTTGCTAATATCTAAGGTGTACCTCAGGGCAGCGGAACTTGCTGCAGTGTTTTTACTGCTCCGGTGAATATTCACATGTGCGCACGCACACACACATGCACCCCTTACACACACACAAACATAGTACACCAGGTCTCTTTAAGTCCAAGCTGGAATCAGTGATGAGGATCCAAGTTTAAACCTCATTAACTTAAAGAAACCCTAGAGAGCGGGAGAGAGTTAGGAGGCTTGGAGAGAGGCTGGCGAGATAAAAAAAAAAAAGAAGGTGTATACAGAGCTAAAGAAAGAAAGAGAAAGAAAGAAAGAAAGAAAGAAAAAGACCCTTGAGAATAAAGTAGAATTTTGTTGGAAACAAACACTCCATGAAAAGGCATCCTTACCTCTTTAGTCATCCTTTAGGTTCCACTAGCAAGACAATGAATTGCTGAATATTGTCAGTGAATGGATTGCAGATATATTCAGTATGAACCTTTTGTTATCAGGCAGCATTATATTTCCTTAAAACATATTTTCGTATACAAAAGAGCTGTGAATATTTTAAAGAGAAAAGTCTGTATTAGTTACACTTGCTCTTTTCCTGCTATATAAAAATCAAGCGGGCATATGTGTGTGTGTATATATATATGTATACATATATTAATATAATATAATATAATACACTTTGTAATTTTGCAACACTGGTAAAGTTTGGATAAAAGACACTATAAATGGTAGACTTACCAGAAAACTAATATTGTGGTGACTCCAAGAAAGTTATATGCCGGACTATTTCTTGGCTGGGAGTCATCATCATCAGTGGAGATTTCAAGAAGTTAGGACTATTTCTTATTCCTGGCTATACTAGTCCAGCACACAACCCCCCTCGATCAAAAGTGATTTGTCATTTTTACGCTTCATTTTGTGCGAATTAAACAAATGAGATAAAACATGTTAATTGATGGTCTTTAGAGGTGCCAGTATTTTGTTACCTGTGGACAGAGCTGAGTGTTTCCCCCTGTTTCCAGTCTTTGTGCTGAGCTAAGCTAACTGGCTATTGGCTGTAGCTCTCGAACAAACTATATCGACTATAGTCATAGTCCTTGCACCTGCAATCAGTGTAAGAAAGAATGTGAATGTGATATGTAATGGGTGAAGCGCTTTGAGTATTTGTGGAGACTAGAAAGGCGCTATACAAGTACATTTACATTCAGCAGACGCTTTTATCCAAAGCGACCTACATATGAGAACATTCACACAAAGGCGCAGCTTTGGGAGAAATTTTGGGTTCAGTATCTTGCTCATGGATACTTTGACACACGGCTGGGGGATCGAACC
>WNGW01000002.1:1069631-1113027 GCA_011952105.1 Coreoperca whiteheadi | reverse complement strand
AAAATGGGAAGACACACGGGCAGCTCTGTACAGGAGCCCTCAGTGGTGAAATGGCAGACTTCCAACCTCGGAAATAGAGGAGAAACTTGGGGGTAAAGTAAATGGACTGTACTTGTATAGCACCTTTCTAGTCATCCGACTACTCAAAGCGCTTTCACACTACATATCACAATTACCCAGACACACACATTCATGCACTCATGGCAGGAGCTAACTGCCCATCAGTACAAATTAAACTAACCACACACTCACACTCACACACCGAAGGCGCAGCTTCGGGAGCAATTTGAGGTACAGTATCTTGCTCAAGGAAACTTGACACATGGTTGGGGGAAGCCGGGATCAAACTGCCGACCTTCCGATTGGTAGACGACCCGCTCTGCCACCAAGCCACAGTGTAGTGTGTAGTGTTTCAGTTCAAACACCGGGATAGCTGACCTCAACGGAACTGATGGACACATGACCTCTGACCTCCACTGACCTCGGGCAGCTGACCGCAGACAAGTGACGATCAGAGACACTCAGATTTCAAAGGCACAATCTCCTCATAAGCTTTTCTTTGTCACTACTGTTCATACAACTAGAGCCTGTCTTTCCTCTGATGTGATGCACTAAACAGCACATGTGTCCCATGTGTCCCTCTCGATTATGTGATAATATTGTGGTAGAGCAATAGTTCCTGTCAAACGTACACTATCTTTGAGGTGAATGCGAAAATAACTCCATTGTTTAACAATTTTGCCACATCTGAATGACATATGGAAATGTGCAGTATGACCATCTTCACAGACATGACTTGAGGTTACTTCACTACAGATTGCCAACCCTATCACCAGACAAGGTAGTCGATATTTGAAATGTATACAAAATCCATCCACGAGGATTTTTACGTCCAATGCCAACGTCTTTGCTTTCTAAAATATTTGCATGTAACAACCACAGTTGGGTAAGAATCACGGTTGTGGCAAATAAATCATGGTTAAAGGGGAAATATGTAAGATATGGCCAGTGTCTTCGTCGACATTGGCCAAAGAGATGTCTACCTTTTTGGAATGGAATGGAACTAGATGGCCCTCGGCTTGTGGTGCTCAACGGGCCAAAAAAATAACAACAAAAAAACATTGAAAAGCTCAACAGCGATGTCTCTTTCCAGAATTCATGACCCCGGTTACTCACCATCATCCACAGACCGTACTGTGAGCAGTTCCATGTAGAAACTATTTTCTTTCCACCGATAGTTACATAAAACTTCTCACAACAAGGTTTGTAGATTATCTTGATTAACCTGGGTGAACTGTCCCTTTAATTAAAACATGGCTCCATAGTGCTACTAGTGGTCAAAAATGCCACAGGGTACTTTAATTACAGGTCAGATGCACACATCCCCATCCCACCTCCACATCCCTGCCTTCCACTTCCTTACATAAAGAGCACACTACTTCTTGCATTGGCGTAGAACACTGGCATAGGATGTAAACCGTCGAAAGGCAGTTCCTGTAATACAGGGCTGTGCATGCAATGGTAGAGAAGGAAAATCAGGCAAATCGTGCAACATTTTGACCATTATGTTTTGGTGAATCTTAGGCAAGTGAGTATTATTTGGGGCATTTAGTTGTTACATTAGAGCTGACTTCTGCACTCTGTCTGATTAAGCCACTTCTTGAAACACATGCATTGTTTTCATTTACAGATTGGACGCTACCCTTTTGCTCTCACTGCAAAAAATATTTTGTCACTCAGCTGGAGCGTAAGATGCTATTTTAGCATGAAAGGTATTTGGAAGCAAACGCTGCAGCAGCAAAGTTGATCTAGTTATATTCCCATAATAACTGCCTTTTCTCTTTTGTATTTAGCTAGAGGTGTGTTAATGAGGTTTTGAGACGTCTTAGTGTTTCGGTACATACCATAGTCTTTAGTACACACATGCACACACACCTAGGTCCTGCTGGTATTTTTCCAGAGATAAGGGAGTAGCTTTTGATGAGAATTCCAGTGTAATTCCAAAATCTCAGTTCTCGTTATTAAGTGTATGACCTGCTAAAAAAACCTAAATGAAAATGTGATGGCAAATTTAAAGGCAAGATACAGGTATGTTTATGACATATATATTCCTGATTTATTATGTGGAGATTAGTGGAGAGTTTTCCTCTTCGTGATCGAAAAAAATCACATGAAGTAACAAAGGAACAAACTTTAAAGATTCTATTAATATCTCTCTCTTTACTTTAAGTCTTCTGGGCTTACTCTGTCATCACCTCACCTCTCTCTCTCATGTCTTGCCTATAAATCAGACAGGAGATGGACCGCCTCTTAGCCAATTGGGCCAAACCGTGATTGATGTCACCATTAATTAAGCAGGATTTTCTTTTATTTCCAAAAGGCCTATCTCCCTGCACAGCTAGTCTAATGACAATTCCAATTTGTTCATTAATAGATGGCTTTCCTCCTCCACTCTGATGGGTTGGATATGGAGGAGATAAAAAGAAAAACTACTTAGCGACAAAATGAAAGGTTAAGGAAAATAGCTGAGGTGACAGCAGGAGTGTTCTACACAGGAAACGTTTGAGGAAGGTTTTTAACCTTTATTAAGGTTGAGTGACATTCACACCGACCAGACAGTTGGGAACTGCAACAACATGTTATGTTACCATTCATTTTTCCTAGATCATACAATAATATGAATTTTTATATGTATCATTTATGATAATTATCACAGCATGCAAGCCAAAAGGTGATGGTAGGCTTAGAAGCAAAATAAATGTGTTTGGTTGCTTGATTAGAAAACATTCTAATACATGAATTAAACACCATTTCAAAAACAACAAAACAGTTATCGTCTGTAGACTATAGCAGACTATAGTCATATTCTGTATATGCCTTAGGTAAATTGCACTCTACAGTAATGTATACATCTTTTTACACCAGCTTGTATTATATCTTATGAAACATTCTGGGACCTTTACTTGGAATACATGCTGTCCATACTGTATACTGTCATATTCAACTACCTCGTGTACATAAACCTGCCCGTTACATTAATCCTATTTATTTGCACTAATTGTCGCACTGTTTATATATGTAACCGTTGTAGAGCGCACGGAAAAAACTGTACACAGGTGTACACATACCTGGCCACTAAAGCCGATTCTGAATCCGCTCCTGAATACTTGTACTAATTCAAATCAGCAAGGTTGTGTTTGCATGTCACATAACCCATTGCTCAGTCACTGGCTTTAGTAGATGGAATTGTTTAACTCCAATTTTTAAAGCAGATATTTTGTTGAATACAAATATACTGTAGCCTATTTGTTTAAATGTGGCTCAATTAAAGCAATGTAACTGTAAGTATAAACCCAGATGGTAAAAGAGAGCTTCTCCACCATAAATTGGTAGAGTTGTATGAAACCAAAAAACCTCCGTATAGATTTGAATATTAGGATTTATATAATTGTTAAACTGTTCAATTTAAATGCCACTGCATAGAATTAGGTGACTAAATAAACCATCTATCTGAAATCATGTGGTTTGAATTATCTCTTTGAAATTTCCAAAGACATTTGTAAAATAAAATGGTCACTCTTCTAGGCCACAAGGCTAGCAGTACTATTTGATGACAGGAAAGTGCTACAATGTTGTTTAGGTTTTTTTTTTACTAAAAAGTGTCAAAAGTAAGTTCGACTCCATGCCACAATGCCAGTTGGACTTTATTTTTTCTCATCTGTGCAATAAAAATCTTTGTTTCGTAACAAAATTTAAGGTAAAGTGATTCCAGTATGTTTTAGGAGTTTTAATCATATTTTGATGATTATCGGGATAATATCATGAATTACAATTATTTTTGCCAGGGTGATCATGAAATGAAATTTTCATTTTGTCCCATGCCTATTTCTTGTTAAGAAGATTCAGTTGGTATAAAAATACCAACTGAATCTTAGCAAAATATTTAAATAATTTGCTGAACTGCGGAAATTCACACACCAAAATTCAAGATGAAAAATTCAAACTTAAGCCTCGGGGCTACAAAGCAAAACATTTAAATGCTATAAATTCAACTTTATTTAAGTTTAACACGTTTTCAATGATTACATTTCTAATTTAGTTTTTCGGTTGCTTATAAGATTCTAATTATTATGGCCTTTCTTTGCTTCCATACAGTTGGCAGTGCCCCTGAATAGCTTAGTTTCACATGGGGATGGTTCATACCCATCAATTTCACCGTGAGGAGGATCATTGGTCTTGTGTGTAATTGTAAAGACGACAGAGTTGTCACAGAGCTGTAGGAGAGGAAGAGGAGATGGCAGACACAGTTGAACTGCTTTCACTCTTTCGTGTTGGTTGTTAAGCCATCCTGCAAAAGCACAGTCCAACATTGGACTGTGATTATGGGATCCTCTGGACCACACAACACATTTTTTTTCACATTATCACGTATTTTCATTATTGTACATCTTTTATTGTATTTTCCTCTATTTCAGTTTTTCATGTACAATATTTTTTCATCTGCACTAACACAGTTAACATCATAATGAAATACTTGTACAACCTGTAATAATTAGAATTATTATAACCAAAATTGTCTTTAATATAAAATTAAAATGTTTATTCATTACTACCTAAATTAAAATTATTGTGGCCACAGAAATATAACACATAACCATAAATCATAGTTAAAGAATAAACATAAAATATACAACTTACATGACTATAAAACTTATAGCATTATTTACAACTATAGTGATAATATAACAATGTATAGAATTTTTGCTCTCAAGTTTGTACAAAACTGTGACATAGAGTTTAATTTAAAACTGTAAATATTGTTATACAATGTACATTTTGCTTTTAACAAATATTTATAATTGTATATTTAATCTTTTCTATTTCTGACATAATGTTGCATTTCACTAAATATATTGCTATTTGTCTATTTGACAAATAACGTTTGGATCCTTAAATCTTATTGTAATATTATTGCTATTATATTATAAATTTGGCGATAATATATTATTACCAGTAATAAAATGCAATATAATATAAAACATTTGTTAAATGTTAACATTTATTCTTAAAAAAGATCAAAATGAATATGAATTCCAAAAAAATTTAACTGAACGCAAACTATAATTCACACACAGCCAATTAACTAATAGAGTTTTGTTCATTAATAATGCTAAAAGTTTTTAACAACACTAATAACAACACTAATAATAATAATAATGTAATGACATTAAGAAAATAAAATGTACATTTAAAAAACAATGTAGAGACATTCATTAGAGGAACAAAAAGCAGTAACATATGAAAATGCTATAATAAATACAAATTGTCCAAATTTGCATTTTTTTAAATTATTATTATTATTTTTAATATGTGCTTGTTCGTGTCTTTACTTTAAGGAAATAACACTAACTGTCACATAAGAAACGTACAGTATTTGTAATACTTGTGTAAATGAAGTAACAAATGGCAGGAATCATTGAGTAAGGAGTCATAAAGAAGAAAAAACAAACTGTGAACTGGAAAGAATGAAAGAGCGTCTGATGGGATGAAAGAGTGGAAGGCCGACTCCCGCTCTGCTCTCAGCTTCCTGTCAGGCCACTTGGAGGCGCTCTGACATCACACATCCACTCTCTCCTTCCCACCCATGGATGCGCTTGCCATTCCCCCCCATTGCTTTCTTCCTATTCTCCTTATCTATCTATCTATCTATCATTCCATCTATCTATCTAGGGCTAGGGTCTAGCAGTCAACCAGTCAAGCATGGCCTCAGCTACCTCTTTGCAGTGACATCAACAGAATTTTGTTTCTTTCAATACCCACAACTTGTGATACCCTACCCACATCGACGTGCGTCTGCGTATGTGTGTTGCTGTAAATAACCCTTGCATGTACTGCAATTGAACGTGAGCTAAAGACAGAATGGCAAACAACATTCTGCAGGCTTCATGTGACACACACACACACACACACACACACACACACACACACGTACACGCCAAACAGAGGTGTACAACCAAAATGACACATATACATAGCTATATATCTATATGTGTATGTAATTAAAATAAAACGTATACATGGTAGACATCACTTGCAGAATATGTAAAACAACAACAGCAGCAGTTGACCTTCTGACAAAAACAATTGTAAACATTTTTCAAAAAACCGGAATATAAAATGTTTTCAGTGACTGAGAATGTTAAAAGTTAGAGGTCTCAGTGGGCGCTAAATCCTTCGGTAGCCTCTGCGCTCTGTTCCACATCCCTGTCCTGACCTTTGGCCTTCCAGGCGACAGTGTAGAGCTCTGGTAACAGCTCAAAGCTCCTCCAAATCTAAGACTTCAAACACTCACCTGAAACATTTGACTTTAAGTTGACCCACTGCTCTCTACAGTATATGGTAGCCTATTATTGAAAGAAAACACACTTTTTTAAATGTTCTTAACTGATCATAAAGCAATAACTTTTGTGTAGGATCCATCCTACCTATCCATTTATATCATATACATAATATGGAAGTAATGAAAAGTTATTGTTTCTATGCCAGTTAGTATCTTATTGACAGTTAATTACAGTTATCAAGAGGAACAACACACTCTGGTGCATTAAAATAATAGCTAGCAGTCTCAGGTGACATATAAGCCCTTGATCCAGAGGTATACATGTTATACAATATGTTAGATATTCATAAATTAATATTCATTAGTGAGTCTGATTGAGTACAGACATACTCAATCAGACTCACTAATGTCTGACATACCATGACTTCTTTGACAGTTGTAGATGTGTGTGACGTAATGTCTCCCATATTATGTCACATAAACTAAACTAAATTTACAAGCTGATATGCCCTCCAACAGCTAGAAACCGCAAAGCCATACTGAAGAATATATTCAGCTCCATGCTGCTTAATAGCCCTTTATGTGGGATATACTCAATAAGCCCATTGTTTTACTGGCCAATGTTCCCCTACATTAGTGTCATGGCAAATGATATTTGTTTGATTGGGATTATTTGGGATTGGGATTTACTTGAGCCCTGGGGGGCTCCAGTGTTGAGCACTAGAGTGGGGGAGGCGTGACCTCCAATCCGAACTTTATATACTGTCAGGTAGTTTAATCCATAATAGTGCAGCTCTCAAATAAATGTAATTGAGGAAAAAGTACAATATTTCTACGTAGCATGAAATGGGCAAGTAAAGTACAAGTCCTTCAAATTTGTACTTGAGTATTTCAATTCAGATGGGCTTTATTGGCATGGGAAACAGACGTTAACATTGCCAAAGCAAGTGTGATATAAAACCATATACATAAACAGAAGAAATGTACTATTATAATATATACAGATAAGTAAGATAAAATAATAACAATAAAAATAATAATATTAGTAAATGTACTTACATGCCACCGCTGGTGTTGATCAGTGATCAGACCACTGTTACCTCCACAGGAGCTGAGATTTTAAGCTCTCCTGCAGTAACAAGCAAGCCGGTCTGGCCTCTGTGTTTTCCTGCGCGACAACATTCTACAATTGAAAATGTGCACATGGAGGTTATTTTATAGGCCAAATGTGGAATTTTAAGACTTATTGTATTGAAGTGTTTGGGGCCAATGAATAATTCAATAATTCAGTATTTTCTCCCCCCAGGATTTTATTCATGGGAGTGCGGAGAAGGATATGAAACAGCATTTAGACCTTCATGTTGGTACATAAACCTCACACAAAATATAATTTATCAGTTAATGGCATGAAAACATTTTGAAAAATCCATGTAATTAAAAAACAAACAAACTGAGGGATGCATTGGGGGGGGCATGAACTAGTACCCTCTGTATTTCTACAATTCTGGCTACAGCGCTGCCTCCAGTAACATCTCTTGAAGGTTTTGCATAAATGAATTAAAGTGAAGTATTTCTTAATTTCCAAGCACTGAAAGGAGGAAGGTAAGAGGTCATAATAGTTTTGGCTCAGCTTTACGCTGTTTGCATACGTGTGTACGTCTTATGTGCGTGTGTGTGTGTGTGTGTGTGTGTGTGTGTAGATTTATCTCTCTTGTAGCAGCCTCTGAGAGCGGCAGCATCTCCAAAACAATTTACAGCCGACACATTTATAGTCCTCTGTCGTAAAAACACCAGATTGATCCTCTCTCTCTCTGTCTCTCTCTCTCTTTGTCTCTCTCTCTCTCTCTCTCTCCATCTCTCTCTCTATCATATTCAGTGCCTTACGCTCCATTAAAAAACTCTGCTTCAATATTTTAGTGTGTTTTAAGCGGGCATATTTCTGGATGTCCCTGGCAGCCTGGACCCCGGGGCCTTTAGGGCTCCCAAAATATTTGAAGAGGCATAAAATGGCACGCGTCCATAATGTAAACCAATACAGAATATGGCTAATACCATTAGGACGAATCACACACACGCCATTATAGAACATGGTCAAATAAATAAAATCTTGAAGGATTCGACTGATGTGGATTCTTGGAAGCAGATGCCTACACTGATATGTTTGAATTGAAGCTGACACTTCTGAATACTTAGTAAAAAAATAAAAAAAAAACAGGTTATTTTAGAATTTTACTTTTGCAAAAAGCAAAGCCTTTGTTTTTTAACAGCCACAAGTTAAAGCCACATGTTGATAACGGTCACCAAACATACAGAGGAAAGGAGAGGTAACATGGAGGAGAGAAGTCATGCAAAGGAGAGAAGAGGAAAGGAGGATGGAAATCTTTGAGACTGGATAACGGTCTCAAAGATCAATGGCACCAAAGGCTTGAGCAACAAGAATTGCTCACGCAGTGCATACGCCAAAAGAGATTTCCGCGGCCCACTGCACATGGGTATTAGTGTTTCTCGCGTCGGCGCCACCTGATCGGTCCCGCTCAGCCCATAGGCTTTACATTGGGAATTAAACAATTCATGACCACATCACACCAGTGCTGAGATGACTGTACTGGCTTCCTGTTTGCCACAGAATTGAGTTGAAAATTCGGTTGCATGTTCGTAAAGCACTAAATGGGTTAGGACCAGAATACATTTATGATCTCCTTCAATGTTATGAACCTGGCAGACCTTTTAAGTCTTCAGGTGCTTGTCCACTTACTGTTCCCAGGGTCAGAACAACTGACCCAAAAAAACCTTTTTAACAAAATGGAAGAACCGTCAGGAAGAGCATCAGAGGAAGGATCCCTTTTCCTGGACAAACAGACATGCAATAGACGTTGTGTGTACAGAATAGATTCACAACAGAAGAGCATGTAGGTTGTAAAACATAAGTGTGGATGACGGATTCAGAAATCATACTACATATAATTATGATGAAAAGTGTAGATTGTAAAACATAAAGGGAAAAGGTGGATCAAGAAGGACAAGTGAGCAGCTCCAGGTGATGCCCACCGAGCAGGATCCGAGCCACACCACCTCCATTTCCACCACAGACACAGCAGCACTGTCCAGCAGGTGGCCCGCAATCACAGATCCAGAGTCTGCAGCTCCAGAGGCAGAAATATCTGCTGACAGTGACAGTAAGAGAGAAGAGAGGTACGAGAGGGCACAAAACTACAGGAGAGAGACTATATCCACACCTCGGCTTGGTGGCAGAGCAGGTCGCCTGCCAATCGGAAGGTCGGCGGTTCGATCCCTCAGCCATGCGTCAAAGTATCCTTGAGCAAGATACTGAACCCCAAAATGCTCCCGAAGCTGTGCCTTCGGTTTGTGAATGTTCTCATATGTAAGTCGCTTTGGATAAAAGCGTCTGCTAAATGACTAAATGTAAATGTAAGTTAGTAACATGCATTTATGGGATAAGAATGCATACAGATGGAGAGAGGTGAGGAGGACGGTGCATTCTGGGAAGTCCCCCGGCAGTCTAGGCCTATAGCAGCATAACTAAGGCTCACCTGAGCCAGCCCTAACTATAAACTTGATCAAAGAGGAGACGGTGTCTGCCTCCCGAACCCAAACTGGGATCTAATTCCACAGAGAGGACCTTGATAGCTGACATTCTGGCTCCTACTCTACTTTTGGAGACTCAAGGAATTGCGATAATCCAGCCAAGAAATAACAAATGCATGGATTAGTTTTTCTGCATCATTTTGAGACAAGACGTGCCTGGTTTTTGCATCATTACGTAGGTGGAAGAAGGTAGTCCTTGAAGTTTGTTTCATGTGAGAGTTGAAGGATAAATCCTGATCAAAGATAACTCCTCGGTTCCTTACGGTGCTGCTGGGGATCAGGGCAATGCCATCTAGAGTAACTATATCAACCTGATCATGTGTCTCGGAGGTGTTTGGGGCCAAGTACGATAACTAATATTGCCCAAAGGAAGATTATATAATGTAAACAGAACTCCATGACTAACTTTGGCATGCTCAGAGGATTCATTGTTAACATGTACGAACGGAGATCGATCCAGCTTAGTGCAGTTCCTTTAATGCCAATTAAATGTTCCAGTCTCTGTTATAGGATGTGATGGTGTCGAATGCAGCCCTAAGATCTAATGAGACAAGTATAGAGACAAGTCCATTGTCTGATGCAAATAAAAGGTCATTGGTTATATTCACCTGTGCTGTCTCTGTGCTATGATGCACTCTACATCCTGACTGAAAGTCCTCAAATAAACTACTGTTATTTAGAACGTCACATAACTGATCTGTAACTGTCTTCTCAATGATCTTAGAGACAAAGGGAATGTTAGACATAGGTCTATAGTTGGTTAAAACCCCTGGATCAAGAGTGAAAAGGTTTAATTACAGCTACTTTAAATTACTGTGGGACATAGTCTGTTAATAAAGACAGATTGATCGTATCTAGTAAAGAAGTGCTAACTAATGGTAGAACATCTTTAAGCAGCCTAGTTGGAATGGGGTCTAGGAGACAGGTTGATGGCTTAGATGAAGAAATTGTCAAAGTTAGTTGAATAAGACTGACAGGAGAGAAGCAGTCAAAGTACATATCAAGTTTATCAGCTTTTTCTAAGGTTTCTGTGTTTGAAGATAGATAAGTACCAGTTGTTGGCGGTGAGAATTTTTTCTCCAATAGTTAAAATGTTATCATTGAAGAAGCTCATGAAGTCGTTACTACTGAGGGCTACAGGAATACATGGCTCAATGGAGCTGTGGCTCTCTGTCAGCCTGTCTACAGCGCTGAAAAGGAACTAGGGGTTGTTTTTATTTTCCTCTATTAGTAATGAGTAGTAGGCTGCTCTGGCGTTACGGAGGGCTTTGCTACGTTTTAAGACTATCTTGTCAGGCTAAACAAGATTCTCCAAGATTGTTGGAACGCCATTTCCTTTCAGGTTTTCATGAGGTTTGCTTAAATTTGTTATACCATGGAGCTAACCTTCTCTGTTTTTTTTTCTTCTTTTTTAGAGGGGCAACAGAGTCGAGTGTCGTTCGCAGTGAACCTGCAGCACTATCAACAAGATGATCAATTTGGGACAGACTGAAATAAGCATAAGAGTCCTCTGTTAAGTTGAAACATAGCACTGAGTTATATTCAGATGAAATCACTTCATTAAATTTCAGATACACATCTAGTATAGCAGTATTTGCCTAATGGCGTGTAGTCCAGTAATAGGAGTTCAAAAGTTATTAAATAATGGTCCGATACTGAAGGATTCTCTGGAAAGACTATTAAAATGTTCAATTTCAATGTCTTATAGCAGAACAAGGTCGAGGGTGTGGTTAAAACAATCAGTGGGTTTGTGTACACTCTGACAGAAGCCAATTAAATCGAATAATATAACACAAATAATATTAACACATTATATATACTTTCATTCATAGCTCGATCAAAAAGAGCTAGATCGACTGCTTGAGCCTGCTGGCTCTGTAATACCGTTGATTCACAAATCTGAGGCTCCCGCCCCCTGACTTATCATAGCTGAAGTTGAAAGATTTATTTATTCCACTGCAGCAAGTTACACATGAGTAAAAGTATATACAAATAAATAAATACAATTATAAATAGATAAATAAATGTGTGAATAAATAAATAAGTAAATCAATGAATTAATTTAGAAATGAATAACACATATATGTGTGAACATAAAAATATATATCTATATAAATAAATACACAAATAAATTACAAATGTATATCCCTAAATATCTCATTTAATTTGTGATTTTATTTTTTTATGGTGACAATTAAGCATTAAATTACATAATCATTTATTTATTTATTTAAGCATTTTATTATATAATTATATATTTATTCATTTAACTAAGCATTTCGTTTTATACCTATTCATTGTATTTAAAAATATTGTTTTGGCCATTAAAACCCTCCATACTGTGGTTGCATATACATACATTTGATATTTAATAACACACTGCAACACAGCTATAATCTTGTACTGTATACAGATATGTGATGACAGTTGTGAACAAAACCTCACAGTGCGTTTAGAAACCATTTATTAACAGTTCATACGCATGTTCAAATGATTTACAGGCAGGTTTAAAACTTTGTATAAATGTGCTAAATGAAGACATGTTGAGCTGGAAGCTTCATTCTTGGCTTTGGAAGCAGAAGTTTGAGAAAATATTCTTAACTCAATGTCTTACTAGCTCACTAGATTTCTTCCAGAGCTGTCATCTACATCTCCTGGCCTTGTCATGAAAAGTAAATACGTATTTGCAAACATTTTTATATTATATCAATCATATAATTAATAAAATTATAAGTAGTACTTCATCAATAAATTTAATAAATAAGTTTAATAAATGCATAGTATTTCATATTCATATCAAATATGTCATTTACAGGGTATGTTTATATATGTACGCAGTTAAGTGTATAACTTATGTTGTACACAATGTCTATATTTCAGCTACATCATAGTTGGTTGTAAACCATTTATTAACAGTGTTGGAGTTTTTCGTAACGTAACTGCGATACTTCAGCAGTGATGTGTTTCGTTAGTCATTACTTTACTGACATTACTCAGCACAGAGGTGCCTTTACACAACTCCACATTCTAACCCTTGTAGGAACAGAAAACAAGACACTGTGGAGCCCAACAGTTTGAAGGTACACGCTAATCATCCAGCAGCTAGCTTAGCCTCAGTGACTGCACACAACTCTCCAGAAGTGGCGACTTCAGCAACAGCAGCTCGCAGGCAAACTGGGAAAACCATTCCTTTCTGGAGCTGACTTGCGCATGGGGGCATTGCTGTGTTGAAATAGGAAAGGGATGAACACAAACTGTTGACAGAAAGTTAGAAGAAACGCTATTGACGTAAGTATAATTTTCTGTTGTAGCATTAGGATGTCCGTTCAGTTGAACTAAGGGGCCCAAACCATAAAAAAAAACGAACAAAAGTATATCGACAGTGGTGTTCACGGCAAAACAGGAACGTGTCTGCAAACACATTAAACGTATACATGTGCACACATACACATGCACAGCAGGCAGATACAGAGACAAAAGGAGCTGTTTAGTGTTTAGAAAGAGAGCGAGAGAAACGCTGAGAGAGAGAACCAGGTAGAGCGAGGGGGAGTGGAGACAGGCAGGTGGAGAGACTGGTAGCCATGAGGTTACTTAGCGTTTGAGTTCAATACTGACCCAATACGCTGCTACCAGCCTGGCGTCACCAGCACTCTGTGTGTGTGTGTGAATGTCTGGCGTCACTCAGACAAGCCACTTGTCCAAAACAGAATGCCTGAGTGTGTGCGTGTGTGTGTGTGTCTGTGTGTGTGTGTGCGTGCGTGTGTGTGTGTGTGTGTGTGTGTGTGATTGATTTCGGTGGAGCCATGGAGGTAGAGACACAGAGTTGTTGCATTTTCAGCCAAACTGCAAAATCAATGCAAAGTGGATTTGAATGAACGGAGTACACACCACTTTCATCCAATGTGCGTGTGTGTGTGTGTGTGTGTGTGTGTGTGTGTGTCTGTGTGTGTCTGTGCGTGTGTGTGTGAGACCCAGCTGGTAACCCACGGCGACAGAGCGCTGTCGGCCATTACAGCTCCAGCGTCTCCGCAGCGACCATTAACGGTAATGTTGTTGCTGTGGCTACAAATACACTCGTTCCACTCCATTTGTGTTTGTAGAGAGAGAGAGCGAGAGAGAGCGAAAGAGAGGGAGCGAGGGAAGAAAAGCAGAAGTAGAGGATGAGAAAGGGAGAGAGGAAGGACAGACAGAACAAAATACGTTAAGAATTTTCTCCCATCAGCCTTTTCTGTCTCAGGCCCCTCCTTCTGTTTCTTTTCTTTAATCCCTGTGCGATTCAGTGTACATTTACAGTAGAAGGAAAGTTATGGCATCCAGTCCAGTCATCACTCTGAGGGCTGAAAATCATTTGGAGTCAATTCGACACTTGTCATACCGATGCACTTATGCACTTTGAATTTTCCATGATTACCATGATACCATGATAGGCGCGTCTAAAATTCTGATTGAAATCATTCCAATTGAAGACTTCAGGTCAGCTGTTTGCATGGATGCAATCTAATGTGGTCTGGTGCTTACGTGCGCCTACGCATATAATGGGAACAGCCGCGCGACATGCGCAAAGGTGACGAACACTCATGCATCCGTCTCAAGGCTACCTGGCATTCTTGTGATCGGCTCCCTGAAGATGGATATCTGTCC
Organism: Coreoperca whiteheadi; assembly: GCA_011952105.1. NCBI lineage: Eukaryota > Metazoa > Chordata > Actinopteri > Centrarchiformes > Sinipercidae > Coreoperca > Coreoperca whiteheadi. Next base: position 1,098,440 of record WNGW01000002.1, on the reverse strand, counting down.
TCTGATCGGCGCAGTAATTGCCGTCATCACGTGTCGCTCATAATCAAGCAACGGCATGAGAACAACGCGTGCTTTGTTTTTGGAAGTGGAGAAGCCTGATCGGTTTCTCAAAAGGTTCGACCTACCCCTTTGCAACTGATCGAAATTTCAATAAGTCTGGGCCGGTTTATTCCTATGGAGGTGAGCGTTTTTAGTCTGTTTCGGCTTTTAAACCGTTTATAGTCGGAACATAAGGCTCCATGCAAATGTGACAAATGTTTCGCTTTGTTTCTATGGATAGGGAAAGGTCACCCAGCTCACCAACCCCATCACTAGACAGGTACGTCAACATTGGACGATTCTACATAACCTTTCTTGGAAAACAGCTAAATCTTTTTTTCATCCCCCAAAACCCTTAAGGGGCATAAATTCACGTAAAACTCCACAATGTAAATTGATTTATAGAACATAGACAATAAAGCCACAGATGAAAGGAACCTGCCAACGTGGTAATCACTGTGCTTTCAAACACAATGTAATGCATAGGAAGCAGCATATGTATAGATGAGGATGTGCTTACATCACATAGGAGTGACTGCTCCATCATCATGAAAGATCCATCATCATCCCTCACTAGCAGAACCTGTAACCACACCTAATGTTACACACACTGATATAAGTATAACTCTAACTAGAGAGCGTGGGGGCGGGGGTGATGCTATACTAACCACTTCAGCAACACACTGTTAAGAGTTTAGGACATCTCCTCCAGTACTGATGCACAACAGAGCACTATGTGCACACATTCCTGTTGTTGTGAACCAATCATTTCATTTAAACGTATATTTAATATAAAGTTGTTTTCATGGACTACTGGGATGTATGTGTATGATTGTATGTAATGTTTTTGTATGTATTGGTGCGCATTTTTGTGTACCTTTAATCCTCCTTTAATCCTTTAATTATCTGGTTAAAAGTGGAAACTGTGTATATCTGCGTATATCTCAATCTACATCGCCACTTCTTATAAACTATGGGCCCCCTTCTATTTTAGCTTCCTTGGTGGACCCATTCACTCAACCTTATTGTTTTTTGTAACCCTGACTGTGTTATTGGAACGCTCTAAGTGGTATGGTGAATGAATGAATAAACTGAAACTGAACTGAAGAGACCTATATGGTAAGGGACTTCGTGACTTTTTGAGGTATGATCTGTGAAATATTTAGAAGAATACATTTGACATTTGAATACAAAATGATCATAACTTTATGGTATAAAAAATAATAGTAATAAAACAAAAATGCCGGCTTTACTCCATCACTGCTGGCGGTGTTGGAAGTGTTCAGCTGACTCTCTCTGGACATCCTGGATGTAATGGTGGTTCTTAAAGCGTCGTTTTCGATTTCAGCGGAAAAACCCCCTCAATAAACCCATTTGCACACTACCTGCTCAGCACCAAACACCAGCCCCAGTTAGCTGGTGAGCATACTGGAGCATTTAACGGCTAAAGAGCCAGATGTTTTTCTCAGGAGTTGGTAGAGACCAAAGACAGAGCTAAAAGAGAGTGAATATTGGACTTAGAATAACCAGGTGGCCAGGAACACGCCTCCAAATGAAAGAAAATGTTGCTTCGTAGCTGCTGGATGCGTAAATAAGCAACTTTGCGAGTTTGCCGTATGTATCAACATCAGTTATTGCATTCAAGGATTGATTGGCTCAAGGAACGTGGGCAGAAAAGGTCATTGGTCATATATGACATTGGCAGAATTATGTAGGGACTTTGACAGTGTGGGAAAGCGGCGGTGACGGAATGGATTAGACCGGGAAGAAATTCCCCCGTAGAGGAATAAAGGCGGAACGTTTAACTTTCGAATTTCGCTTGCATTATAATCATCACCTGACTAGCTGTTTTAATCTCTCAGTCAGTCTGTTCCCTGGTCACGTGTGTCTGGAAGTGTGTGGGCGAGTCATCGCCCGAGGCAACGCAGAACAGCAGTGGACGGATGGAGGAAGTGAGATTGTTGCTCAGGAAGACAGGCGGTGATTAGGAAGGTGACTGAATAATTAGAGAGCGGGCAGGTACCTCCCGCTCTTGCATCAACACACACATCATCGCCATGTTACACGCAACTCAAATTCACACACACACACACACACACACACAGTGTTAGGAAGTCCTATGGCTCCAAAGAGAGTGCACAGTGGGGCGATAACACTTGGCGTAATGCCCCTTTAAAAGGCAATAACAACCACAATAATCACCTTACTCCATCTCTATCCATCTCCATCTTGTTAAAAATCTCCTCTCTCTGCTTGTTTTCACACTTGAAGTTGTCGTTTTGAATTTCTTCCTGAGCCGTAAAAGGTTAGCGAGCGCTTCCAGCTTCTGCTACACTTAAAAAGCAGTAATGCTAGCAGTAATTACCTCCCTGCCTCTCTGTCTGCCTCCACGCAGTCGCAAGCCTCTCTAATCGCCTCCTTCACCTCTTCTGCTTGATGTGTCGATTCGATTTAGAAGTTATGAAAGGGCATGTGTGTAGTTTTTAACGGGTTTTAAAACACAGCGAAATCAACAGTGATTACTGTTCTGCATCTCTGTCTCTATAAGATCACAAAGGACTCAGTTTACAAGATATTTCCGGGCTGTAAAAAGGAATTATCCGGACGGTCTTTATCCTGTGTGTCTTTACGGTTAAATTTTTTTTTTTATTGCCTCTTACATGCTTTAAGCTGTGCTGAAAAAGTTGAGAATCATGGAGAGTCAGATAACTGATAATAATATAACAGCTGCATAAGATTGTATTAAGGTCTTTTCAATGAGGTGTAAGTTCAGGCAGACCACTAACATCATACATCAGCTGTTACAAGCGGGCTTACTAGTTGACTGCTAACATCATATTCATAGACGTGTCAAGGGTGACGCCGGACATGCAACTCTAGCCTCAATATTTTAACATTACGTAGCCATCGAGTGCACATTTAAGAGCCTTTTACAAGATTCTTGTTTTAAAATGAGTGACCTGGAAAAATTAAAAAGTCACACCTGTAAACAGATCACTGACATATTATCACCTTATAAAGTTGTTATGGCGAAACTGTAAGGAACAGTTCCCTGTTTATACATCCAGCAGACATAAGGCAAATAGCAACAGTAAAGCCTCACAACTGAGATACTAGAATTACGCAATATTTGGCAATGATTATCAAAGTATTTGTAGTGGTAGTGGTTTTCTGATCGATTCAGCAAGTCAGTAAACTCAGTTGCTATAAACTACTATACGCCCAGCCGCCCTACGGAGGAAACTCATTTCGGCCGCCTGTATCCGGGATCTTGTCCTTTCCGTCACGACCCAAAGCTCATGAGCACAGGTGAGGGTAGGAACGTAGATCGGCTGCTAAATAAAGAGCTTCGTCTTGCAGCTCAGCTCCCTCTTTACCACGACAGACCGGCACATCGACCGCATCACTGCAGAGGATGCACCGATCCGACAGTCGATCTCCCGCTCCGTCCTTCCCTCACTCGTGAACAAGACCCCAAGATACTTAAGCTCCTCCACTTGAGCCAGGAGCTCTCCACCGATCTGAAGGGGACAATTCAATGCATTCAATTCATATTAGAACTGCATATTTATATATAAAATGGGGCCTTCGATTCCCAGCTCCAGTTTACTTCTTTTTCCTGACCTGTCCCAGTCCCGTAAGGAATGGTGAAACTGACTCCCTTCCTGCGGGAATTTAAGCCTGTAATTCAGATACAGATAGTCGCTTTGTGTTACACCTGTGCAAGAAATGTTTTGTTAAAGAAAACTTCCCTTGGGTCCCAAATCGAAGAAAATAATCCTTGCCGAAGCCCCAGAAGAAAACAGCTGATTATGATTGATATAAATGACTATGATGAGCATTTATTTCACTGCGAAGTGGAGAGAGAGTTCACGACGATCATGAAATCTCTTCCGACAAGACTGACATTCTTTAAACAAGGTTTCATATCACTGAAACAATGGTAGACTCAAACGGCAGTTTGTGAGCTGGGCTCAGCAAGAGGTCTATGTGAAAACAAAAGGTGAATAGAACTCAGGAAATCCAAGACAGGATCTTTAACAATACACTCTGATTTAATCTGCTGCCGACCCATTTGGCTAGTCCCTGCAACGCCTATGACAATGTAATATCTCTGTCTGCCTTGGGGGCTGTCTGGTAAATTGAATTCTACATCTAAGTTCAAGAAAGAAAAAATATTCATCATTTTTTTAGACACTCCGTTTCCAATGATTGTGTATGGGAAGTGTGGCCAGTGTGCATCATGTGCAAAAAGTGGCCACTATGCCAAAATCTCCTTTCAGCCCAGAGCTGTTCCACGGGGCAGGGTGAACACCCATGAAATATTGGTTGTTTCAGTCCAATACAGTTTGAGAGATTAAATCCAGTTAGCAGATTCTTTCTTTTCTAGAATGCATAGCTGAAGAACACGAGTGCCAGGAAAGCAGTGGTGGAATGGAACGAAGTACAAATACTTTGTTACTTTACTTAAGTACATTTTTCACGTATCTGTACTTTACTTAAGTAGAATCAATAGTAAATTGACTGTAAATGGACTGTACTTGTATAGCGCCTTTCTAGTAGTCCGACTAATCAAAGCGTTTTCACACTACATATCACATTTACCCATTCACACACGTTCATAAACTGATGGCAGGAGCTAGCTGCCCATCAGTACAACGTAAACTAACTATTCACACACACACTCACACACCGAAGGCGCAGCTTCGGGAGCAATTTGGGGTTCAGTATCTTGCTCAAGGATACTTCGGCGCATGGCTGGGGGAAGCTAGGATCAAACCGCCAACCTTCCGATTGCTTTCTACCCTACAACATTTCTACAATGTTTTATTACATTTTCGTTACATTTTCAGTTCAGTTTCATTGCCAGAACGTATTCCTGACCGTCCGTCACATGTTTGTCACACCAGTGAAGTTTGGTTGCCATAGATATGGGTTGCTATGCCACCAAAGATTCTAGAACGCTAGAATTTGAAGAAGCATGTTGAGGTAAGCAAACTTGTTGCTTTCTAACATTAAAGTTAGCTAGTAGTACTATGATAGTTATGTCCGCACTGCTTGTCATTTATGCTGCAAGCTTGGAGAAATAGCAGTTGAAGCAAAAAAAAACCTTTTACTTTCAATACTTAAAGTACATTTAAAATCAGGTACTTTTTACTTTATACTTAAGTAGGGTTGTCATTGTGGTACTTTTACTTTTACTAAAGTAAATATATCTCTGGTTATTTGTACTTTTACATAAGTACTGAGATTAAGTACTTCCTCCACCACTTCAGGAAAGACCTGTCCAAAAAACGTTTTCACAAGCTGCCAGTACACACACATACGATACACACTCAAAGAGACCCAGGTCAGAGCTTTAGAGATAGTGAGAGCTGTCTGTAGCGTCTTGAGACTGACTTGGGAGTCACGCTCTTGGTTTGGTGACACGTCTGTCTCAGGTCACCAGTCTGATATTATTAGACAGCAGCGAGCGCCGCGCAGCAGACACACTGCAGGGCGAACCAGTCACTCGCCAAATTAAATCAGGAATTCGGGACCATCGGAACACCCAATCCAAAGGCCGCAGAGTTAGACAGCGTGCCGCATCTGCGTCTGCTGAGTCACCCAGCGGGAAAGACACCCTAAGACTGGGAGCTTTCAGTGCTTTGTGACTGACCATTACTCATGCCAGTAAAGCCTTTTTGCGTGGACCTGAACTTAGGGATGAAAAGACGGATTTCTGTTAAAGACTTGAAATTTTTTTGGCAAAGTGCATACGGCTGGGACAATAGAATAAAAGCAGGTGTAAAGGTCCCTGGCAATGTAGTCAAGACTCCAGGAAGTCACTGCAAATAGTCCGGCGCTTTGACACGTCGGTTGTGTACGGATTAAATATACGAGATGTACTGTGAGCTCTAGAGCTGCAAGTAGTCCGATTATGTTACCTTTTGACAGAGCCTGGCTAGCTGTTTCCCCGCGTACCAGTCTTTATGCTAACTAAGATAACCAGCTGCAGACACTAGCTTCTTATTCAAAGTGCAGACTTGGGCGGTCTCTATATCAGATTTTGACTACAGGACTATCATTGCCAAAAGAATTCATGAAGACTTGAAAAACGTAGCTAGCCGGCTACTGTGACTTCTCTTTTACGCTTTGCCACCTGCCATAAATTGTTAACGCCACCTACTACGACAAAGCGGACGAAACGGGAATGATTTAAGATGCGCTGGATTATTTACACGATATTATCATATGGTTATTATTACCATGATGATCAACCTTTCATTTTGAAATCGTCAACTCAGGTATATGGCGACAGCCTCTAGTTCAGACCTGTGAGTGGGCATCGATCTTCTGAACTCAGTCTCGACAAGTACGTGAACAAATGTATTTCCAAAAATGTCAAACTATTCCTTTAAAGCTCATTTGAATTTGACTGAGAGAGCGAGAGAGAGAGACAGGGCTCAGGCAGTTTCAGTTCACTCCGCCCTGTAAATCCCTCCCCCTGGACTTGCTGCGCGCACGTGTGTGTGTGTGTGTGTGTGTGTGTGTGTGTATGTGTGTAGTAAATCTCTCTGTGCTGAATTTACAGCCCTCCTTTCACACATTTAACTCCACTACCGTAGAGTGCACGCCCGCCCGCCTCACAGCTGTCGAAGTGTGTATAGCCTATGTGTGTGTGTGTGTGTGTGTGTGTGTGTGTGTGTGTGCGCGTGTGTTTGCGTGTGTTTGTTCTGAAGGTGAAACTCAGTATGATGCTCAGTATAACAATTGAATCACTGGGTTTCCATGGAAACAACCTGGGAGAGAGAGAGACAGAGAGAGCAAGTCAAGAAGAGTTAGAAGTTCAATTTAGTATAATCGCCCTCTCTCTCTCCCTCTCTCTCTCTCTCTCTCTCTCTCTCTCTCTCTCTCTAATAACAAAGGAAACAATATAGCTCAGACATTTTTTTGAGTGTGTATGTTTATGTGCAGTGTGTTGCAAGCGTGAAGCTGCAGGCTGCAAGTCTAGGTGTGTGCGTGTGCGTGTGTGTGTGTGTGTGTGTGTGTGTGTAATGTGGCGGTGACAGCAGATGTTATAGCGAGACCGATTCAGATGAAGAGAGAATAAAGGGTGACACAGAGAGTTCACATTAGTTTAGACTGTCTCTCAAATTCAAATGTGCTTTATTAACCACAATTAAGAGCACAATTAAGTACAGCATTGCCAAAGCATGTTGGAGAAGGGTCGCAAGGAGCAAAATGTGAGAAAGAAGCAAACCAAGGGTTTGCAAATTACTACACGGTGTACTATAATGACAGATAGCGTAAATCTTTGCAAACAAATCTTTAAAAAGCTAACAGAATATGATCAGAGGAGCTCTGCAATGTAATGGATATGGAAGAAGAAGAGTAGCGTAAACAGTGGAGAGGAGAAAACAAGGCACACAGCGAACTGAGCTGCTGCCAGTCCATTCGTCAGGGAGAAATACCACCGGTACAACATCTACAAATTACATGTCACATGTCGCCAGATGAAAGTCACGAAAACCAACAGAAAAGCCCATCTGTAATCACTGGACAGTGACACGGAGGTGCAGTTCCTTTACGCATGTCCAAAATGTGCATCGTTAGCGATAACCGTCAAAGTCTGGAGCAGCTCAGATTGTTACCTGCTGTCCCAAGGCAACAGACTGATGACCAGTAACCTGTTGACCTACATTTGCTTTAACGACATATGCACGTTACATGTTTAATATATACAATAAACGCAAATGGAGCTTCTGAAAGGACTTTATTTGCACAGTCAGACTGGCTGTACACCTTGTGAACCAAAACATAAGGTTTATTCTGAAACACAAAATATGTAGTTGAGTTCTTTTTGGGGTTTGTTTTGTTTGGTTTTTTTTTCAAACTGAAACTGTAATGGTAACGTGAGGACCAGACGAAAAGGGAGCAAATAAAACTAGCCTAGATTCTGAGGAGGCTCGGGACGGTTTCGCGTCTTGTTTTGTTGGTTGTCCCTGGACTTGTGCCGTGCTCTGACTGATTTTGCCGCTCCCGTACCAAGGTCAGGTTTTTTTTCTTTTATGTCCAAGTAAAATACAATGTCGTTTTGGTGTGAGCGTTTTGTACACAAAAGTCAGTTTACTCGTCACGGGGACTACTACTCACTCTGGGAACCGTGCTGCACAATGCCTTTTGTGGCTTTAGAAGAGCTTTCTAAAGTTTGCTTGTAAACCACAAATTTGTAACGGACAGCCTGCGTTACAAACTGGGGCTTTGCAAGGCGCACGCATTTGCCAGACATGGGTGGTGTAGTAAAACACGCTACTGAGTTTGAATTATGGGAAACGTAGGATCCAGCTTTTTTGGAGGTTAACCTAAAGAGTAACTGTCAGGCAGATATTCATTTATCCCGCCAGCTTCTAAATCTTTAAATGTTAGGAAAAATGCTGTTTTATGATCTTATGTGTTTTTCTATGTTGGTATTTGACTTGTATGGTGATTGTCTTGTGCTTGTAGGCTGCAACCAAATTGCCCTCGGGAAATTAACGAAGATGAACTGAAAAGGTTATCTCATCCTCTGCTGCACAGATTTAAAAAATGTTCATCTGTCTCTCACAAGTCCCTTAACTTTACGGGGTGCGTTACAAAATCAATGGAAGTGTTCACAGGACTGACATCTGCGGCATCTGAAATTGATTTTCTACCCCTATATTTACAGATTCAAAGTATGAAATATATATTATGCCTTCAAAACCAAAGATTGAACCAAACAAGTGAATTGACAGAACTTTACACTTGATATTTTGAACCGGGACTTAAAATGGTAACAGGAATAAAATATGCAGCACCAAAAACATTAAACATTGATAAAAACATATACTGTTCAAAATAAAATGCAGCGAAAACAATTCACCATCTTCAGCCTCTGTACGTCCTCCAACCACAGTGACCTCTGACTGCGGTCGCAGCCTCAAATTCACCCCCACTGAGGTGGCGTTGGGGCGGCAGGGGTAGACTTCCACGTTGCCGAGGGTTACGGAGAGGTCGCACTCTACCTGTCGTCATGGCGACGGCCGCTGAAGGAGACAGGAAGTAAACAGCAGGGTCCGATCCGTCCGTGCACTCCCCTCCTCTCTTTGCACACTGTGACCCCGCGCCGCTGACAGAGCAGGGGAAAAAAAGCAAGAAAGAGAGAGAAAACGGACAAAGAAAGACGAGGAGGAGGGAAAGAAAGAACGTGACAATAAATCTAACAATTTGAGTCACAGCCAAAATGTATTTGATGACTTCGTAAAAACGTTACTCTCTCGGACTCTCTCGCCCCGCTTTCTCACCCCTCGCTGGTTTCTCTCACTCTGGGATCTCTTGACCTCTTCCCATCGCCCTCACTTCCAGGGTCAGGCAGAGGTCATGCTGCATGAGACGTGTTCCCGTGGCTGTGGAAGTGTGCGCGCGTGTGCACTGCTGCCTTGTAGGTGGAGGATGTCGCTGTGTATTCAGTAGTTATCGGTACTGTGGTCTAAAAGTGTCTTTACAGGCTGAGGTCAAAGACAAAGAACAGGCTGGTGTGTCCTGCTAGGGGTTAGAAATTCACTTACTTTAAGTCAGCACACAAATAAATGACATGGAAACCCTGATTGAGTCATGTCGAAATAGAGCAATCCAGTACAATCCCCTCTAAAGCTTTTATCTCTCTCTCTGTGCCTCTCTAAGTGCCCTGTCTTTTATTCTTTGGTGGTGGGGATTGAGTGGTTACTGCTCTTTCTAGTCTATAGTCTAAAAGTGTTTCCCTTGTTAGTGAAAGCTACTTTTGGTCGGTTTTTTTTTGGTCCGGGTCTGGCTGTGACTACTCTGACAGAGTAATGGCGGAATGGCGTAAGGTGTGTGCCTCGGCGGAGGATGTGCTGCTTTCACAGGTAGGCTGTCAAAGCTTGGGTTATGCTTCAAGGGTTAATGAGACAGTGGTCGGGTTCAGACAGACAACCATTCGCGCTCACGTTCACCCACTAGGGGCAATTTTGGAGTCACCAATTAACCTACACATGCATGGCTTTGGACGGTGGGAGGAAGCCGGAGAGAACCCACGGTAACACGGGGAGGACATGCAGACTCCACCCAGAGAGATCTGGTCCGGGATTCGAACCCACGATCTCCTTGGTGGGAGGCAGGAGGGCTAGCCGCTCTGCCACCGTGCACCCGCATATGTAAGTCACTTTGGATAAAAGCAGGATGAGGTTTTAGTAAGGGAGCTATCTCGTTTGGGAAGATTGCAAGCTGATTTAAGTCTATCTCTCTGAGGTCTCCTCTGAAACATTAATTGTCTCAGAGGAGACAGGTGTTGATGTATCTTTAAACTCCTGAGTAGACACTTAACGTCTTTGTGAAATATGAATGCGACGTCAGAGAGCTTGCCGTGTTTTGAATGTGGAGAGATTGCGGATGGCCTGCCCAGGGCGGGAGGGAGAAAGATGTTCGAGAGACCAAAGACAGTAATGCTGCTGCTCGGGTTTCTAACGGAGAACAGGAGAGTCAGGGGCCTGCAACTGGAGAAGGGGAGGTGAGTGAGCAATTGGTAACTGGGCATAATCTGTGTGGGGGTATTCAGGGGGAGCAGGTAGAGACTCTGGAGGAGGATGGGCGGACTGGATGGAGGGGAGAAGGCCGACTGGGGTTGAGAGAGGGCAGGAGTCTGAAGAGAAGTGGGATGAAAAAATATGAAAAACACTGACTTGGTTGAGTATTTTCCGGATTCTGAAACGTTTTTTAGATCAGTAAGACATGTGCTCGGTGGAAGAAAGGTAGCGTCTGTTACAGGGGTGGCTCCGAGTAAAAGATTTTGGCTGTTCGAAAGAATCTTAGCTCAATGGAAGTGTGCCCGGTGTGTCACGGTGGCCTGTTGGGCCTGTGGCTTTCTCCCTAACCTCTGGTTTTCTCTCTTTTCTTATGGAGGGTTAAAGAATTGGGTCGCGTAATATAAACGGCACCAGGGGAAGAGGGAAGTGTTGCTGGCAAAGAGAAGCATGTTCATTTGTAAAAGAGAATGTTATGCAATGTTATGTGTAATGTTATTTAAGAAACACACGGTGATGTGGCGAATGAGACTGGGGGGTCTGGTAGAGGGCGACCCACTTCACGGGCGGACTGGCCATCGGGCATACCGGGCACTTTCCAGGCGGGCCGACGTGCTTTTTTTTTTTTTTTTCTCGGCCCACTCGCGGATTTTTGCTTACCCATTGCATGGCGTTAGTAGTTTTAAAGAGTAGGAGTTGGTATACATATTCAGAGCAGGGGAGCGCTAGGACCGGTGGTATTTGTGACCTTGTGTGGTGGTGGGGCGGCCTGGGCCAAAATGCCAGTGCTGATTTTTGGTCGCAGTCCATCCCTGGTCATGGTACCAGTAGGAGTGCGGGGGTTGCAGTTTTATTTGACTTTTAATGGTTTATTTGCATGCGGGAGAATTCGCGTTTTCTCCACCCATCAATGAACACTCCTTCAGCTTATCTGACAAATTCAAAAACACAAAACTTGGAGATGCAGTACACGGTTTTCACTGGACAGTGACGCTGTAATATTCTGATACTGTGCTTTTGTGCTCCCCAATAGTAAATAAATTAGGCGTACAGTAAGCTTGTTTGTAGCAACTAATGTGCAGTAATATTGTTTAGAGTTTGATGGGATTTTTATGTTTGTATTGTGCAATATATTACATTTTGACTGTATATAATGTAGGTAATCAGCCCATATTGCAGAACACTTATACTCAGAGTTAATAATTATTGAATCAGCATTACAGTGTGGATGGGAGGCAGCCTATTCATTTCTGACCTGTTAAATGTAAAATGGAATCATGAAAATGAACTAATCTTGGAAATGCTGTCGTGCGTCTTATGCATTTTCATCAGTGTGCTGCTAATATTACAGGACAGACTGGTGCAGATGGAAAAGCCACTGGAGGCTGCAGTTCACCTATCAAACAGCAGGGGTCGTCCTGCTGCCAGTTCAACACAGCAGAGAGCTCCAAACTGCAGCAAATATGGCCGTTTTTTTAAGTTGCGGCACGTGCATTTTATTAACTGTGACCTGTGTGTGTGGGTCTTTGTGCCTGTGAGAGCGTGCAAAAGAGCAAGGGAATGAGAGAACGTACCTGTGTGTCTGCTGATGTTGTTGTCTGCACAATCAGAGCAGGCCAGCGTGTGTGTGTGTGTGTGTGTGTGTGTGTGTGTGTGTGTGTGTGTGTGCATCAAATTATCATATCCTTCTGATCAATCAGATAGAAGTGTGTGTTTGAAGAGCACTAGATTTCTTCCTGTGTTGTGTAATTCTAAAGAATCATCTTGCATTTTCAATTATGAATTATTTAATATACATTAAAAAGCTGCACCATAAACAAGTATGTGTATATCAATGTTTTGTCGCATTGTTCAACAAGCACACTGAGCAATGGCGACATCACTGCAGGACCTCAACAAGAAACAGGGACCTTATAAAGGCCAGAAAACCCCTCGGGACCCTAAAGATCTACGGAAACATCTTTTGCAAAACATACAACATTTTAGAGGTGAACAAATGAAATGAAAAAGTCATATAAAGATAACAAAAATATAAAAGGATAACAGAAGTAGGCTACAGTCGGTGGAGCAAGATGAAACCTGCTCATCTGTGAGGTCGTGAAAGAGCACGGCAGTTTGTTTTGGGGCGATGGGTCATCTTTGGTCTAGAAGAAGACTGAGTATTAGATTTATGAAATTAACAACGGTATTGAGAATACATAAAAAAAAAATGACAGCATTACAACTTTTACTGTATCATTAGTGGGTCTGGTTGGTTTTTTAAAACAAATGTTGCAGAGACATCAGACTGCTTGGGGGATATGCATTCACATCATCCGGCTCAGTAAGCCATCTGAGACTAAAATTAAATTTAAACAAACTTTATTACCGAGGACAACGCTACCATAAAGAGGACACAAGCCAAGATACATACTTTAGGGACTGTCCTTGCTTCACACCACTTGCTCCACAGAATCACGTAAGCAAAGATGTTAATAAAGCAAGCATACAGAATCTCCCTCCCTCTTTCTTCGAGAGAGTGTGTGTGTGTGTGTGCGCGTATCTGCTGTGTTCGTTATCGCATGGTACGGCCCAAACTTTTGATTTACCACTTTGGAAGAACACCAAACTGTAAGACAGAAGAAAGAGTTAGAGAGACAGAGAGGGATAGAGAAAACTCTAATTAGTAAGTATATATATATATATATTTATATATATATATATAGAGAGAGAGAGAGAGATGAAGAGGAGGTTCCTCCCTAACGAGGTCTCCTCCAGTGATGAATGTGTGAGAGCGTCTCTGAAATATTGATGAGTGTGTAATGAAGCAGAGCAGACAGACTCCATCTGAACACTAAGTAAAGAAAGACTGACACAGAGAGAGAATGGATATGTACAGTAGGTTTGCGTGGATGACCTTTGACCTTCACTTCCTGAGGTAGGAAGGGCGTTTGCATGGCCAAAAGTATATGGACACCCGCCCAATGAACATATGATTGCAACATCATGTTAATTAATGTGCCCCACTCTGCGTGGTAGCAGGTCTTCTTCTTCTTCCCGTGTTGGACCTGGCAGCAGGGATTTGCTCCCGCTCAGCCACGGCAGCGTCAGTGAGGCCAAACGCTGATGTGGGGTCAGGTGATAAGGCCTGGCTCCCAGTCCGTGTTCCCGTTCATCCCAAAGGTGTTGGATGCAGCTGAGGTCAGGGCTCTGTGTAGGTTTGGAAGCACGTTGTTGTCTAAGAATCAACACATGCTGTAGGGCTTTAAAGGAACAGTGTGTAGGATTTAGTGCTGTCTAATGGTGAAGTTTCAGATTGCAACCCCCCCCCCCTTCCAAGTGTTTGGGAAAACTGTGGCCGCTAAAATAATCAAAAATCTGTGCTGGGCTACTGTAGAAACACGGTGGTGCAACATGGCGGGACTCCTTGGAAGAGAACCCGCTCCCTCGGTAGAGACAGGTTTCATATTCATTCATACATCTGGCAAAGTTCATCCTCAATAACTCACCAGATTTGTTGTGCATAGCAGGGTAAAGATTGGCAGATGTTACCCATCTGTTATTTTTGCTTTACGAGCCAATATTGAAGCCTGGCACCTTGCATAACTAGACAGTGCACAGGAACTAATGAGCTGAAGTTAGGAACCGTCTCAAAAGGTCAATGCGAAAAGTGACCTTTTCAGTAATTATAGCCCTTTTTTGTTCAGTAGCTTCCTTATTTATTGTATCATAGAGACATTTTTTTTTTTATTCATCTGGGCCTCCTCCCATTATACACAACCTTTTAATTAAAATCATGTAATATGGCCAAATGCAGTTTTTTTTAAAGGTGGAGTTCATCAAATGATCAAATTATGTACGTGGTTAAAATATGATCTTATTTTGTATATTTTATTTAGGCAGTTTAATTTAGGCATATAGTACACGAACTAATCTCAACAATCTCTAAAAAATCCCTGAATATAGTCCCCTGCCCTCCTCCAGTATAAATCATTGGACATTTGTGACAGACCAAAATGCCTCTGGACGGCGATTGGATTGACCTACAACCAATCAGGGCAGCGAGACGTGTGATGTAGAGTAGCTGGTAATTCAAACGTACCAAATCCTGTCGGACGTAAGGCAAACACAGCTATCGACAAAAATGTTATGTCCAGTTGCTTGTTCTTCTTTTGGAGAAAGCATACAGTCCAGTTCATTTAATACTGATATGACAGCGGATTCACCAGAACCTTCCACATCAACGGCAGCCATCTTGGTTGTTTGAAATGCCCTGAGTGGCCAATAAAGGTTGCATTCCTCTGCACAGTCATCCTATCAGTCCCTCCTCCTATTAGATAAACAATTGTGAGTGGCCAGATCCAGGTCGGCTGGAAAGGGCGACCAGACGCATCTGCCAGAGCAAACAAAACACGAGCTCGCAGATTCGTCTGGTTCCCAGGCTAAAGCCAGACCCTCTTTAATAAAGTGACTGAATTTCTCAATAGAGAACCACAGGACTCAATGAAAAGGATGTCCTGGTCATGTTTTGGGTTTTTTTGGTCTTTTGAGACTGAGTACCTGCCGAAGCCAAATGATCTCAACTACATTGTTATCACGTTTTTGGTAATTTGGTCCTACATAATAAAGCTGCACAGAGCATACTTAGTCTATAGTAAGCTTAAAATAAAATAGTAAAAAGATATATGGTTGACTTGGAATTCACAAGTGAGATCGTGATGTTATCATTTACGTCACAAACAGGGCCAGAGTCCAAGTGCCCTAAGCAGCTCCAGCTCAGACAATTATGACCAGGCACAAAGAAAGGGGGGAATTTTTCATTTTCATTTTAAATAAGTTAATTGATTGAATTGAGTTAATGGTTTAACATTGGTTTAACAATGGTTTAACATTAACTGTTAATATTAGAATATTTCATTTATTTCCTAACGTGGATGCCTAAAGGCTTCTTTGATCGTTTAAAAATCAGCATTCTGCTCCCTGAAACTGATCCTTGTGGACAAATACTGAATCCTAATTACTGAAACATTTATTTACTGGCCAAAAAGTAGTCAAATTTAAATGTCAGTTTTTAATCGGAGAAAATAGACTCACGCATGCTAAACCCCCCAAATATCCCAAGAAGAAAATCCCAAGAAGAAAATAACACGCAGACAGGACGTCATTGTATTACGTGTACGTATTAAGTGGATATTATGAGTTTTTTTAAAAATTAAATTCAGGTGCTTTTACTGCACCTTATTTCGCTTTACTTTTATATAATATTATAATAATTATTACACATTTGTGATGTCTTTTATTTATATGGTTTGATAGTGGCATGTGTCTCTATTTTGCTTTCAATATTGTAAAGCACTTTGTCATTTCATTTTGAAAAGTTATTATTATTATTATTAATATAATGATAATAATCATGTTTGAGTATTGAGTATTTACAATTTCAAAAATATGCATTATATATGCTAAGCTATGAAAAAAAAAGAACTGTCACAAACAGAGGTTAAAGTCATTTATTTGTGGGTGTCTGAGGAAGATGCCTTTTTAACGAAATGAGAATTAGAGTTCCATCATTTAGGACCCCTGGTTGATTGAAACTGGACCTTGGCCAGTGAGATGTTTGGGAAGGTGAAATTATATGACTGGTTGGACTGGATCTTTAGCCTAAATGTCACCCTTTAATACGGCAGAGTGAGCTCCCCTCTGAAACATCTCCTTTAGGCGCCGATCAACTCACCTCTGACCTTTGACCTCTCATACTTGTGCCTGTTTACTGTTGAAGTGTCTCTAGGTCAGGGAGGCAGCTGGCTGACTGCGCACGAAGAAAGAGGTTTACCGTTCTCCGCCAGCAGGTGGCACACAGCATAAAAGCCTGGAAACAACTAGGGGGTTAGCCATCACAGAGTCAAGTGTATGTATGTGTGTGTGTGTGTGTGTGTGGGGGGGGGGGGGCCCAGACTGGACAGCCCCGGCGGGGGGCTGCTTCAGGTGTCACTTTATTAACATGTGAGTTGATCACTGAGACTCATTTTAAAACCCACATAAAAAAATATCCGCAGCGTCATTCTGTTCTTCCTGGATAAAAAAAATGCTAATCAACCCAGCCATGTACACAGTCTCCAGTAATGTATTAACTCTCAAATAACTTATTGGAAAATATAACCCAATTATGTATGTACTTTCCTAATGATTGATGTAATCTCTTGACTGATAAAGAAATACATTTTTTCCAGTAAATGTAATTCTGTGATAGAAATCTACAAAACGTATGAGGGTGTTTCCAACATCATAAAGAACACTGTAGTGTTGTAAATTATCATTTTATTTGTAATAGCCCTTCTTGTTGATAAAGATTTTAACCAGAATGAAATTATGTTCGAGACATTACAGTAGTTCCCTAAAAATAAAATTGAACGAATTGAATTCAAATTAAATAAAAACAAAAAGGGCAATTGGGTTTTACTGTTTGCTCAGACTGTTGGAGCCTTATTTGGGAGGATTTATGCAAGGCTGTGGAATCCATCGTGGCATCGTTTTTAGGGTGTCTGCTATAAACTGGAAGGTTTGCCGTAATGCCAGATTAATTTAAATTGAGATCTGGGTTTGCCATACATGAATAAAACTTGGCGTACAAATAGGGCCCGATTTATCGTCAATGTCCATTGTGTTGCACATTTTCTAAGACCTTCTGCTAGGCAAACAGAAAACATGCGGACACAGAAAAAGGTTTCTTGCTGAATGACATGCCACTAGTCCACCAGGACACCGACGCCAGATACTGTAGTTTTAATTTAAGGCTGTGTTTCATTCAAATGGTTGAAAGGGATGTTCAGTACCAATTGAAACCCTCGAAAAGGCCTAAATAAACACAGACATAGAATAGTCCCTAAACAGAATAATCACTGTTGCTTACTTCTGCAGTTACTGGGTAATAAATTGAAATGAAGAAATCAAATCTTTCTATCAAAGGGGAAGCTCTGAGACTACGAATATCTCCAAAACGTGTAATAAATGATCAGGATTACACATTTAAATCAGTCAACTTTGGAACGCTATAGGAGTAAGCAAAGATTTTTAGAACTGGGATTGATTTTATAGATAAGCCCTGATGTATTCTACGTTTGCAGTTATTCCTTTGAGTTTTTTTTGTGTTTTAGGATTTCTGTGGAGTGTTTATTGCCCCAACTTAATGGATCCATGTATCAAAACTGCTGCAAAACAGACATCATCACGCTGATGTTGCTCATCGCTGCTAAATATCACAAATCCACTATCCTCTGGCATCACAACAAACTCGAACCAAACAGAATACAGTTATACAAAATCTGTATATTTAATATATATAATCTGTATATATATTTCCATGAATGCACGCATGTATTTACACATACCAAAAAATCTGAAGGGTGAGAATATAAAATAGTCCCACTGACATACTAATTTCACAATAAATTACCATGAGAGAAAGAGCACACACACGCACACACACGAATAGAGATAAATAGCATGGGGAGCAGGAGCGGGAGGGGTGACAGAAAGGAAGGTGGAAAAGGAGGAGAGAGGAATCCTGTCTGCTGGACTCCGGTGAAAAAAACGAAAGCGGGAAAGATGCAAGGGGAGGACGGATGGAATGAGAGAAGGAGGGGGTCTACTGTAGAGGGAGGATGGGGGGAGAGAAAGAAGGGGGGAGGAAGCAGGGAGGGAAGGACGGGGTCAAAGGGCTCCCTCATTTTTTATCCATTACTGCTCAGGGTCAGATTCTGGGTCACGGTTGAACGTGTGTGGTGTGTGTGTGTGTGTGTGTGTGTGTGTGTGTGTGTGTGTGTGTGCGGGTGTGTGCGTGGAAAAAACACAACTCAACCAGATAACTCGATTAAATCCATTCAAGTAAGTATGTCTCTCTGTCTCTGTCTTATATTCTTTCCTAAACTAAAAATAGCTTGAAGACCCCGCTGTGTGTGTGTGTTTGTGTGTGTGTGTGTGTGCATGTGTGCGTGCGTGTGCGTGTGTGTGTAGGGAAGGAGATCCAAGAACAAGAAAGACAGGAGGAAGTGGGATGGAGGAGTCGGGCGGAGGACGAGCAGGAAAGAGGGAGAGGAGCAGTACACCAAAATGGGTGCGAAAAAGGAGGAGCAGGAGGTGAGCTACAAAGAAAGAGGAGGAGAAGATGGAGTGATAGGGAAGGGGAGAGGCGCAAGAGGCGAAGAAGAAGTGGGGAGAGGAGGAGTAGACGGCGGGAGGAGGCGTTTGTATTTGACCGTGGGTTGACCTCCTCCCTGTCACCCTCTCACCTCTCCTTCACCTCCCTCTCTCCATCCTTCATCCTGGACAGAGGAGGCCCGCGCGCGCACGCACGCACGCACGCACGCGCACACACACACACACACACACACACACACACACACACACACACATTGACTTGTCCTGGCAGTGACCTCTGCTCTGCTCAGCAGGAATGTTGAAGGAGAGGATGAGTGAACGACTTGGCTACACACACAAACACAAAGGAGAAATACCATACACAGAGATACAAAGACACACACACACACACACACACACACACACACACACATTTTGGTGGAATCAGTTGTGAGACACAGGACTTTAAATAGATTAAGAGTAGAAGAAAAGAAGCTCAGATACTCCCATCATCACCCTCTGTGTGTGTATGTGTGTGAGGTTATAGATTAGGAGTATGGAAAGCCAAAAGTGTCGTATTCACTTGCAATAGGAAGAGAAAAATGCACACACACACACACACACACACTCACACACAGGATGATATATGGCGAGTAAGCCACAGTGAGACCTGTGTATGCACACACACACACACACACACACACACACACACACAATCAAAGGCTTGAGGCAGACACACACACACATGTCAGGGTGTTTATGTGGTGCAGATGTTGGACAGGAAACGAGCTGTGTTCAGGGACACAAACACATCTGACACACGAAGCTCACGGCCGGCTCAGCAGAGTTCAGCAGAGTCTTATTGAAGCCGGCTACAGTAGAAATCAATAGACACCTATATGGAGACACACCGAGCTGTGCAGAGATACGAGTCATGAGGGAGTGAGGGGTCAGAAATCAACCTCCGGTCACTCTGCTGGTCTGCAGCGATACACAGGGCAAAGGTCAGCAAGAGGTCACATACTGTCAAAGAGCTAAGTATGACAAAGAATTATTCAGCTTTGTGATAAAATATTTCCTTGTCAATCATACCAAAAGGGAACAATGTATGGTTTTATTTCAAATTGTTGCGCTTGACCTTACATAAAATTGGATCTTAAAGCTAATGCATGCTAATCTCAATCTAAATATATGTCCAAAAATATAAAAATAATAGGCAGCAGTTGTACTGATTATTTACTATGTGATGAAAATGCAAATTCACAGCAATGACAGCTGTCACATGAAATGAAAATGTATAGGTTTTGTAGAATATGAATCATTCCCGTGTTCATTCAGTCTCTGGTCCAGGGCCCTTTCCATTTGTTCCACACATGCAAATCCTTTTATCCAAAGCACTTCGTTTTGCTTCTCATTCACCTATTTACACACACACACACACACACACACACGCACACACACACCCACACCCACACACGCACTCACACACTGACACAGCAAGCTACCTTGCAACATGCTGGCCTGACCATCGGGAGCAATTTGGGGTTGTCTTGCGCAAGACAAACATGCGGGACACGAGGGGCTGGGGATCGAAGCGCCGACCCTGTGATCGGTGGGTGACCCGCTCTACCTCCTGAGCCACATCTATTGCATTGCATGTGATGTCATACACCACTTCCGCTCCGCGGGGGGGTCCTGTCTTTAGGATGCTTGCTGGATTGTCTAATAAAGTCTGAAACCTCCTCCCCCAACACCAGTGTCAGAAATGGGGGGGCTTGTGTCCGACAATTCTTGTCGGCCACTCTGCGCTGTGATTGGCCAGGTGTGCGGGCGTGTAAAAGTACTCAGGTTTTAAACTTCTCTCACAAGCTCCCTTTACTCATTCCTTACACACCTACTCGTGTCATTTTGCGTGGGAACAACCGAGTGCAACACCACGAATGCCTTCGTCGAGAGACTAATATCTAATGCCCACCGTTATACCTAGGGCTGGGTACTGAACTTTGATACTTGTATGGCACCAACCGAAACTGCTTCGACACCATTTAGGCCCAATCCCATTTCTACCCCTTAGCCCTTCACTTTCCCCGACCCCTTCATTTTCTGCGCGTTCACGTGAAGGGGTAGGGGGTGTCTCGATTCTCTATTGGCTGGAATGTTAGGGGTAAGGGGAAGGGCCATAAAGTCCTCCAAACGAAGATTTCTTTAGGACCAAACTTCAAATGAAGGGGTATGAGCTACAGTGACAACATGGCTGCCCAAGCGAAGAAGGAGACCCATAAATTTAAGATTAAAAAGGGAAGGTGAAGGGGTATAAAATAGAATTGGGATTGGGCCTAAGTTTAAAAAAAATGCCTTGTACCAAATTTGGATACCTAAGGAGTAAATCTTATCAGCTTCAGTGCGCCAGTAAGCATGCAACATGCTTGTACTAAGATCAAATAATGCTGGTGATTGGCTGACTAACGTTACATGTTGTAGAAGCATGCAGGAAAAAAACTATGTTGCGCCTAGAGACTGGGCTCACTGTTTTTGTTTTTACCGCCATCTGTGTCTCTGCACAGATAACTAAGTGAACTTTGTGCAAGCTGCTTGCCCGCTAGCCAGTGCAGCTTAAACTGCATCGCATCCGTTCCCTGCATCGTTCACCGGCACGAAAGCTCCGCCCGAAACCGCTCCTCGCTACCGCAGGTATGGAGAACCTGGAGCCGAGGCAGAGAGAGCGTTTCTGACGGCGAACATGGTGTTGCTCACAGACCGAACCGATAACAGAGAGAAACACTCCTGAAGTTGCCACAGTGGATTGTTGTCAGACCCGGGCTAACTTCTCTTTGGCACAAAGTAGGAGGTCTCCCTCTGTCACTATTTTCCAGTACCACAAACGTCACCGACACAGTCATTCCCTTCTTCTTCTTTGGATTTGGCAGACTAGACGCTACAGTGGCATAACTGACATACTTTGTGGTATTAATGTTTCTCTTGATATTTATTTATACTTTATACAATCCGATACTATACAGATATTTTGCATTTGCTTAATTTTAGTCCAGTTATCCAGGTTGAGTTAAGTGCGCGGCGACGAACCAGTTTCTCCAGCTGCTCACAGGTCTTTGAGCAGCTTTCTCCCTTGAAGTTTTTGATTGAACCTTAAGTGTGTAACGTAATTTTCTTTTGTTGAAATGGAATTTACAAAGTTCATATCGAAAAAAAGTATCATTCAGGAACTTATTATCAATATGAACTTTATAAATTCCATTTCAACAAAAGAAAATTACGTTACACATTATGGTACAATCAGTCACTTCAAAGGAGAAACCTGCTCAAAGACCTTTGAGCAGCTGGAGAAACTGTTTGTAAGTCAAGGTATCGGTACCGGTACCGATATTAAATTTGTTTTTAATGATTCCCAGTCCAATTCATCACGTTAAGACTACATAGACACTGAGACTCTTGGAGAGACATTGGGTAAGAAGTTAGATTCAGCCAGGAGAGGGCATTGACGTCAGAAACTTCAGGAAACACCTCTATAGCCCGCTCCTCATCTCTGCTTGAGCCTAGAGACTCCAGGATACAAGGTGTGATGAGGATTTGAACTTGTGGCTAAATAGACAATGCAGGGTTGACAAGCAATGTTGTATTTCTATAGCTGTGTTTAGCCATCCTTTACAAGTATGCTTACTGGATATGTATAGTCTTATATCAAAATGTTGTGCACTTTAATTTACTCTGCAAAAATGACAAAATGATAAAGCCTTTTGAAGCATATTGCAGCATCTCTGATTAATTTCTGTGACATATAGTGTATGGTAGCACAATTCGTTTAATAAGGAAGTGCGCTTCTTTCTGTGGTTATATAATCTTGGTTCCTGCTAAACATATAAACGAATAAATATATAAAAGACAATAACATATTGTCACGCTACCTGTTGATAGTGTTTCAGGCCATTGTGTTACTGTTAGGAGGCAAATGTTGTTAGTGTTCTGGAGCAAAGGTTGATCCTGCGATGTGTATGACGTGATTTGGTTGCATTGGTGCATTTTGGATGTTAGATCGACTGCTGTGCTGAGCTGCGTGTGAAGAGTTTTGAAAGCGTGAACTCAGAGAGTACAGAGAAAAAATTATAATATGCCACCAAGAATCTATGTGGAATCTTTGCTAAGGCCTTTGTAATATATCATTTATAATTTATAGATAAATTAGGGCCCATGATCCACAGGGGCACATGAAAGACAATAAGCGTAACTCATAACAGGTTATTCTGGCCATGGCTTAAAGGTACCCTGGGGAGTTTTTCACCACTCCGGAGCAATGTTCTTACGAGTGGGTCCTCGGTTTTGTTTGCATCGTACACGCACAACCGCGTAGGTCACGCGATACACATTCCCGCCAATGGTTTCACACCCTTCCACCTGTCAAGAGGTGGTGGCGACGCACCAAGAAACTCGGCTCATGGGCTAACAAAAAGCAGGGAGGAAGAGGACTGCGAGCTAGCAAAAAGTGTCTGTAGACAATGTAGGCTTGAAGTTGAACAACTGGGTTTGCAAATGATTTGCATGAAGAATCGAATGTTGAATGCAACAGGTTTGGGACACCTCTATGAGTTCTGGTGACTTAATGTAAACACACACTTTGTTTGTTTGCTATAAAAAACACTCGGCGCGCTAGCTTTCTGTGTGTAACGTTTTGTTTTTATTCGGATGACCGATTAAAACAAAGCACGGGGGGAAAAAGCAATCGAAGCTGGTGTGCAAACTCCTTTAGGCGTTCACAATGCGCTTCGTTCTGCAAAAAAAGTCCGTGCACACTGGTCAAAATCCCTTATGTTTTTTAACGTTTTTTACATTCTTATAAATTATGTTTGTGGGATTCTAGTGTTTAAGTCAGTCTGCACGCGTGTCCGGCTGTTATCTTTGCCTGACGGTATCGATGAATGGATCTATAGCCACACCACAACGAGCTGCTTCTGCTGTTTCAGTAGGGATTTACACATTATTAATAGACAGTGTGCCTCTATGATGGCTGCTTGGAATGAAAATCAGACCACATGTAACTGTTTTCATGCTGATATTGTCCTGTCCATTCATCATTTTTATCTTCTCTTCCTCTGCTTCTCTTCTTCCTCTCCTCTTAATCGTTTTACTCAAAATGATATGTCCTTCTATCCCCCCCCCCGCCCACTTTTTTTCAGCTCCTCTCGTCGCATCCTCCTCTTCTAATGGTCTCCCCTGAAGTCAATCCATCATCATGTTTTCACACTCCTCCTCTCTTTTATCGCCAACGCATCGCTCATCCTCCTTTTCCTCTTCCACTTCATTTTTTGTGATGTGAGGATTACCTCTTGTTTTCTATTTTCCATCTGCTCTCTCCACCTCTTTTCTTTTCTTCTTACAGTCTCCTGCTCCTCCTCTCCTCCTCTTTTTCTCTCGCCATTTCTCTTCTTCTCCTGCCCTCCCTGCTCCCATTTGTCCTCTACCCACTCTCCTCTTTCCCCTTAATTTTATCTTTTCAAATTCCCTCTTTCCACTCTATTTTTTATTGCTTTATACCTCAACTTTGTGTGTGTGTCTGTGGCACCAGGTCACCGCTCGACACAGGGCAATCCTATTGGCTACTCGTCTTGTATCCCGTCAGAAATGAACACAATGACTGGTCTTGGTCACATGTAGAACCTCATCCCTCTCTTTCATTTGCCCTCTTATCACTGCTGAACATATGGTTCCCCATGAAACACACACACACACACACAATTGTTAATCGACCTAGATGGAATTAAAATGTCTTGTAGTAATAATCATGAAAAAAAGGAGAAAAAGAGAAAAGAGAAAGTAAAATCTCAAAGAAGAAAGAAAAATGGATAAAAGTGAGAGCCCTTTACCTGTGTTGTTTATAATGTTTGCAATTTTACGCAGGGTTATATAATGTTGTTTAATGCTTTATAAAACTTTATTTAACAGTATATACACAATAATTAAATGGCTTATAACACAATTAAATGTAGCTGTAAGAAGATAAAAGGACCTTTAGGGGAGTTATCAATGTATTTGTTAACAATTACTCCTCTTGTAATGCGTTTCTGGTTGAAATTATAATATAACAGATATTTTATCACATTTATTCTTGCAGCACACATTTTAATCATATTTAATATATTCTTAAATCATGTATTTATTTAGGAACACCTCTTCTTCACTCTCATGACAAAATCCGCTGATGAAGGCCACAGCTGAAAGCTCTGGAAGACAGCGGACCTTGAGTTGAGGACGTTTTTTGTTAAATTTCTGCTTCCGACGTCAAAAAACGCAACTTCAAGCGCCACGTCTTCGTGGATTTTGAAAACGCACGAACCCACATGCGAATGATTTGTATACGATAAAGGTTTTACAACATCTGTAAGATTTGATTCATGCGTGTAATCATATAGCCTATATCACTGAACAGCAATCATTCATTAATTGTTTATGCATACAACAGGTATAGATGCTTCATAGATGACGAATGCATTTATAAACACTAAAAAATGCATTTATGTCTGCTTACAACTATATATATAGTTGTATATATATATATATGTCCTGGGATATTGTTATTTAACCATTATAATTAAAACATGTATGTATTTAAATGCAATTTTTGTGTGACGTCTAACAAAATCACTTTTTTGTTGGATTTATTTATTTTTGCATAGTGACATTAGTGTAATGAAGTATTGTATGCATGTGAGTATACGTGCATATGTCTCCAAGTGCACTTGCATGTGCATGCATTTACGTATACTCACTTTTTAACTTTGAACTTTGTAGCCTTTTCTTGTCATTTTGCATTTTTTGCATTGTGAGGAGGGCAGGCAAAATTGGCTATTGCTTCAGCCCATTGCAAGTATTGTTGTTCATGTCAACCCAAAGACCAAAATAGAAATCGATTGATGTTTTTAATAAAACATCGGTTGTCATATATAGGTTCTAAAGTTTATGAAGTATCAATATACAAAATGATGGGGATTTATACACAAATGCGCACACACAGTAAAAAATAAAAGGATGTCTGTATATATTTTTTAACACCTGAAACAGTTTTATGATGTAATGTATTTCTAAACTTAATTGATTCAGTAGAAAAGGTTTACTGTCACAGAAAATCGAGTAATTCGCTTTTACTGTAATACATATAGAAATAAATAGTTGTAGCTTTTCCCTCTAGTTATTTGTATTAGAGCCTGATGTTAAGTCTGCGGAAACACACACCCTAAATCCGTGCTTCAGTACAATACTAGAGCTCTCGAAGCTGTTGTAATTTTGAGGGCACATTTAAATTAATGTTTCAGCGCCAAATCGTAACAGCTTACTGTCAAGGAGAAACAAAACGGTGTCAAACGCATTATTATATAATTTGAAATTAAAATATCTGAGGGATAACTGCAGACATATCCACGCTGTGTGTAATTTTATATTCTTTAATTTTGTCAATATGAAAGTGTGAAATATTTCAGTTCAAGGAAAATCATGCGCGAGTAAATGTGTGTGTGTGTGTGTGTGTTGTGATGGCCTTAAACCGTTTTCAATGAATCATTCCACTTGTTATGAGACACATCATTCGTGTATCTCGGTGTAAGCGTGAATTTGTATTTCTGTGCGTGTGTGTGTGTATGCTACCATGGTTACTTCAGCGCCATATATTTCGCTACCAAAGCAGCAGGGAACCTCAGACTGCCATCCATCTCTCTCTGCAGTCGCTCACTGTGCGTGTGTGTGTGTGTGTGTGTGTGTGTGTGTGTGTCTGACCTCCTCATGAACCAGCCTCCGATTGCCACGCCATCATCCCTCTGCAGCAGACACGCGCGCGCACACGGGCATACGCATGTGGATGTGTACGTGCTAAAAAGCATACAGTGTGCATGAACATGACGACGAGGTGATGTGTGTTTAATGGGATCCAGTTCCTTTTTTAATCTGCTGTCTGCTGCCCAGATGGAGGAAACGGTGTGTGTGCCACGACAAAAGAGAGAAAGAAATACAGACAGACGGGGGAAGAGAGAAAGAAAGAAAAAAAAAAGAAAGATGTGAATTAAGGGAATTTCAGGGTAAGGCTATACGACGGCAGCTCAGAGCAAAATGAAAACAGAGAGAAAGAGCAGACGAATATATGATAAAGAATATATGTCAGTACCAGCCGTTTATTGCCCGCAGGGAGCGAGCTGAACTTTTCAACTCACTTTTTTCTTCCCTCACTTGCTTGGCCCTAGAATGTATCTAGAAGCCTTTGAAGCCCGGAGTTTGGCTTTCATGCCCACAACCATTGTTCCATCTTTATCAGTCACTCGAAGATTCAAACACGCAACCCAAGTATCCCTGATAGACCTCTGTATGTAATGCTCAGCGACAATACAGAATGTGATGTACGCTATATTTAGAGAGGTGGAAAGTAAAGGCGGCAGTATACTCCGTCAGAACTGCTTGTCAGATGGCTGAATAGCTTTGGAAAACCCCCCTCCGGCCGCACCTTTTTGACGTCAACCATTTCTGCCACGTTCTGAAACCAGCGATCCTAAAATTCGCACCCACTTGATTGGCCAGCGGCGTGGAGGTGAGAAAGTGAGCAGAGTGCGAACATCTTTGTCTAGCACTAGTTTTTTCATTTGCTACGCAGCCATTTCTGTCGCTTTTCATGCGAACAGCCGAGTGCAACATTATGAAGGCCTTCCAGGAGACCGTCGGGAATGTGCGCCGTTATACCCATATTAAAATGATATTGTGTCTCCCCCGCTCTCCATCGGCGCTTTTCCATTACCAGTACCAGCTCGCCTCGACTCGCCTCGTCTCGTCTTTTCGCCCCGCTTTCCATTGCCGATAGTACCTCCACAATAGTACCCGGTCGTCATAGCAACGCCGCAGGAAACTGCCGTGACGTAATCTTCTACAGGTACAACTTTTACACAGTGGAAAACCAATCAAAGGCGAGTGGAGTCGAGGCGAGCTGGTACTGTGTGGTGGAAGATGATGGCAGGCTTTTCACCCCGCAGACCTCGTTGTTTCATGTAACTGTCGGCAGAAAGAAAATAGTTCCCACATGAAACTGCTCGCAACAAATCTGTAGAATATCTGGAGAAACCGGGTCATGGTTTCTGGAAAGAGACGTTGCTGTTAAAGTTTTTCAAATGTAATTTTTTGGCGCTTTGAGCGCCACAAGCCGAGTGCCATATGGCCCCATTATATTCAAGAAAGGCAGACATCTCTAGGGCCGATATATCCAAAACTCCGCAACTCACACCAGAACTATCTAGATGGATAAATAGCACTACAGGTGAGAGGAAAAATGTGTATTTTTGATTTGGGGGTGAACTGTCCCTTTAAGAGGTGCCGGTAGGCTTCATTTTTTGTTACCTTTGGACAGAGCCAGGCTAGCTGTTTCCCCGTTTCCTGTCTTTGTGCTAAGTTAAGATAACTGCTGGCGGCAGCTTCATATATACGGTACAGACATTACAGTGGTATCAGTCTTCTCACGTAACTCTCAGCAACAACGCAAATTAGCACATCAGCCAAAATGTCAAAGTATTTCTTTAAAATGATAGAAACTGCCACGTTGTTTCGTACACTGTGTTTATACAGGGGCAAAGTGTTGCGTCATCAGCAAGTGTGACATGCATATGAGCTTTCTGTCTGCCGTGGGTTTTACATGCACCCGTTTTGTCTTC
This sequence comes from Coreoperca whiteheadi, assembly GCA_011952105.1. Lineage (NCBI taxonomy): Eukaryota > Metazoa > Chordata > Actinopteri > Centrarchiformes > Sinipercidae > Coreoperca > Coreoperca whiteheadi. The sequence continues at coordinate 1,070,056 of WNGW01000002.1, read as the reverse complement.
AGAGTCCAAAGCTTCCATGAACACTGTCCTAAATACATTTGTTTTGTCCAAAAACCACCAACAACATTCCATTCATGAAACAGTGTCTCTCCCAAATAGTTGTCTGCTCTTGAATAACTATGGAAAATGTGGAAGTTCAAATATTTAAGTGGATAATTTAGAGAGAATAATTGCATTCTGTAGCATTCTCCTCTCCTGTGGAATCAGATCCCAGTTCGGGTTCGGGAGGCAGACACCATCTCCACATTTAAGAATAGGCTAAAGACTTTCCTCTTTGATAGTCTTTGATAGTCAGGTGAACCTGAACCATCCCTTAGTTATGCTGCTATAGGCCTAGCTGCCGGGGGACTTCCCATGATGCACCTCTCTCTCTTCTCCTCTGTCCTCCTCTCCATCCGTATGCATTCTCATCCCATAAATGCATC
>WNGW01000002.1:1058870-1069452 GCA_011952105.1 Coreoperca whiteheadi | reverse complement strand
ACGAGTGGCTCGGGTCCTGCTCGTTGGGCTCCACCTGGAGCTGCTCGGTTGTCCGTCTGGACCCATCATCTTCCCTTATGTTTTACATCCCACACTTTTCAAAGTAATTATATATATACACACAACCATTTTGCCATTGCCATCATAACTGTATATGTTATAATTTTTCTGCTATGAATCTATTCTGTACACACGGCATCTATTTCATGTCTGTCCGTCCTGGGAGAGGGATCCCTCCTCTGTTGCTCTTCCTGAGGTTTCTATCTTTTTTTTTCTCTGTTAAAAGGGTTTTTTTTGAGTAGTTTTTCCTTAATCGAATCGAGGGTCTAAGGACAGAGGGTGTCGTATGTTACTGATTGTGAAGCCCTTTGAGGCAAATGTGATTTGAAGATTTGAATGATGATTTGGGTACGAACTATGTGTGTTTAGAGTGTAGTTGTTACGCCGCCTGTGTAGAAAGTTGCGTTGCCTAAAATGGACAGGTGCAACGGAAAGCAACAGTTATTCTGGAAAGGGGGTTCATGCTGGAAGTTTTTATAAGTTTGTTAGTTTTCCATTGCTTTCTATGGCCATTCGTAGTCTTGATAGGCGTAAATGTACAAAATAACATTTATAAGAATATTTAAACCATGTAATTAAATGAATCTAATAAGTAATATCTAATCTAAAAATATGTTTGAACTCTACCTTCAACGTGGATCCCTTTTCATTGCTTTTACACAAAATGCATTCTGTGACCACATTTTGTTTCAAATTTCATGAACAGTTTTCTCACTAAAACTCAACCACCATGAAAAGTCTGTTTACAATCCATTTTGCCCATGCTTACACACTAAGCATGGGCAAAATGGATTGGGCGGGGCGGCTGTGGCTTGGTGGCAGAGCGGGTAGTCCACCAGTCAAAAGGTCGCCGGTTCGATCCCAGCTTCCCCCATCCATGTGTCCAAGTATCCTTGAGCGAGATACTGAACCCCAAATTGCTCCCGAAGCTTCGCCTTTGGTGTGTGCGAATGATTAGTTTACTGTGTACTGATGGGCAGTACGCTCCTGCCGTCAGTGTAAGAATGTGTGTGTCTGGGTAAATGTGATATTTAGTGTGAATGCGCTTTGAGTAGTCGGACGACTAGAAAGGCGCTATACAAGTACAGTCCATTTACATTTTATTGTAAAAACTGTTAAAATGTACTAACATAACTAAAAGAATTAAATAAAGAAATAAAAATGCATGAACTCCTAATTAGGATACCGCTTTTTTTCTTTTCTTGACGGCCCATAGAGGTCATTCTAGAATGTTTGTAACTGTATGGGATGATATGGGAGCCCCTCCCAGGATGGTGTCACTCGTCAGTCCACCTTACTCTCCATTCCTCAGCCCCACAGAGGCATTCTTTTCCTCATGGAGGTGGAAGGTCTGTCACCACCAGCCACATGATCAGATGTTCCTCTTGGACACAATGACGCAGGATGCCTGGACATGTCTGCAGAAGATTGCCAGGGATGGTTCAGGCATGCAAACAGATCCTTTCCCAGGTGGATTGCGGGCGAGGACACAGGGTGCGATGTGGACGAGAACCTGTGGCCAAATGCAGAAGATAGAGTTGAATGGGAGGAGGGGCAGCTGACAATGAAGTTGCTCTGAAGTTTATTACATGAGTGTTCGACGTGCAGGCAAGGACGAAGTCAGGTCCGATAGTCAGGTGACCTCTGTCGTCATGGTAACAACAATAAACGCGCTAAACGTTGTGAAACAGTCGCCGTTCGGTTAGGTGTAGGCAACAAAAATAAATACATGGTTTGGCTTAAAATAAGTACGATATTCACGTGACTTGGTTAGGTTTAGGCAATAAAACTACATGGTTTGGGTGAAAATAAGACACATGACGTGACATAAGTAACGTACACAACGGGACAGTAAGTCGCGTACATAACTTAAGTTAATTAACGTAAAGCTTTGAATAACTTTTTAATAGGTCAACATTGACTTTTTTTTTTTTTTTACACGGGACACGAAACTCCGGTCTCCTGGGTGAAAGTCCTATGTTTGTTTGACCCATCCATCCTCCTCCATATGTGGACTTGTCGCTCTATATACTACGTCACCAGACACCGTTTGTGTATGACATTCATGCATTAAATGACACGCCGTCGCGGCACAATAGAACTCAGTGGAGACTAAGTGGTGTGAAATGACACGTGAAAAGAAAAAAAATGTGATGTGATAACATACTAAATTGCTAAAGACGCTGGCGTGTTTTTCATGCGCCATTTGGCGAGACCAGGCTCTTATCTGATGTTTTTGCTGTCGTGTTGGCGTGAAAGCCTGCTTACCAGTAGAAACCACAAAGTCTAACTTGGACAAATTCTGCATTTGCAAACTTTCATTTCAAAACTTTATGAAATCCAACTAAACAAATTTGACATTTAGAATGTGAAATTGGATGAAATAGTAGCAAGTCCTCCCTCACAAACAACTGACATCATAACTGACAAATATATGATTGAGTCCATGGAAATTTGCAATCCACTAACAGGTGGTTAAATCTGTCAATCAGGACAGAGAGGCGGGATATTCTGTGAATTATAATTCCAATAAAGAATCCATAAAATTAAATTGATCTTTGAATTAGCAGACAGAGCAAGGTAATGGTGATTAGTGTGTTCAGCATGGCAGAGCTAATTAGACCAACAGCTGCTGCATGTGTGTGTGTGTGTGTGTGTGTGTGTGTGCGCGTGCGCGCGCGTGTGTGTGGATTGATGGTTTCTGGTCTTAGACTTCAATTTCCTTCTCATCCTGACATGTCAGAGGCTGTAAATCAGTAACACACACACATATACAAACATGCACAAACACACACACACACACACACACACACACACACACACACACACACCATCTGTGCATAGGGCTTCATAATTTACAGCCTACCGTGTGTGAGTGTGTGTGTGCTTTGGTTCATTCTAATTATTTTGCTATCCCACTTTACAACATCCTATATGGTAATATTATAGCTGTATATTATTAAACAAGTTTCATGTAACTTCATGACTGAATATGTTTAATATTGCAACTGTCTTATATTTAATAAAGACTAATAAACATCCTCACTGCGTTTTCATATTATTTTTATAACCACGCTTGATTTAGGGTTTCCTAATATTTTACTGCTTGTGTTTTTCCAGTCTGTGGGCCTCCACAACACACACACAAACACACAAATAATTATATATGCTATAAAATAAAAGCATCTAAATTATTGAAGAGGCCCTGAGAGAGACTATAAATATCAACTTTCTTCATCTCTCCCTGGTTCACTGTATTCATTTCTTTCATTTGCTCTTTGTCCTTTGTCATGTGCGCGAACCCACACGCATGCTCATACAATTATTTAAACGAAATATTACGACTGTTGATATTCACGGTCTGCCTCTTTCTAATTGTATTACCTCACACACACACACTCACACACACTCTCAACCACACACAGAATCAGCGCGTTTCAGTATATTGATGAAGTTAGCCCGAGAGTTTGTTCCTGCCAATATTTACACATCCCTGTCCATCAGTGTGTGAATGTGTGTGGCTCCCTATGTGTGCGAGGCCACTGTCCATTAAAGCAAACTAGCTACCCTGTCAGTGTGCTTTGGACGGTAATAACTTTGTGTGTGTGTGTGTTTGTGTTGAGTGTCAGCAGGATGTTCCTCACTGCCATTTAGGCAGCAATTAGAGGACTAATTGATGTTTATGGTGGCAATAGTGTGCAACTGTTACAGTTGGTACCAAAGCAACACTGGTAACCTGAAAGTTACAGGTGAGGTTCCGCAGCAATGAAGACATAGAGTGGGAGGTCTGTCTGCAAACTGAGGTTTTATTACAAAATTTACAAATATCTCTGGCTGTGTTTTTCTCTTTTTTAGTCCATTTAGATGGCTTTAGTACATACAGTATGTCCAGTACTGAGGCACTGACTGTGCTCTTATAACGAGTGATACGGGTTTAATTAATACACAAGTGTACTTCAAGAAATACCAGGGTTCCAGGGTGGGTTTTGTAACAGGTTTGGCCATCGGTTCTGGTGGTTACGATGACATTGTACTCACCAAGTTACTTGCCGGGATCTGAGAACGCAGTGACGTTGCCAAAAATAGGTCCCACGAGGCAAGAAACAAGAGCCGTCAGACAATCAGACGTAGAGGATGTAAACAAACCCCTTAGTCAGTGGAATTTATTTGGAAAAGTAGGCGCAGGTAAAATTACTCCTCAAATCTTCCACTGTCAACAGCAATGGCAATAACCTCAAGCGAGTATTGGCTGGGTTAACAGTTAATAATCGATCAATGATTAAAAGATTTCTCAATACAAAATGCTCATTCTTCCAAAAAATGGGCAAACAGTCACGGATTCAGTCTGATTATCCGGTCTGGGCCAATGAATTACTAGTTAGCAAAACTTGCAATAAGAATCGTGTTATATTCCTAACCAGCCCACACGTCGAAACGTCCTTGAGCAACCCCAAATTGCTCCCGAGGGCCGTGAGTGCGAACGGTTAGTACCGTTGTACTGATGGGCAGTTAGCACCAGTGTATGTGTAAATGGGGGTGTAGTGTGTGAAGCGCCTTGATTAGTCTCAAGACTAGAACGGCGAAATACAGCTCCATTTACCATATGCCCCCTGTTGCCGCCGATTCAAAAACCAGGAAACCCACGCTGGAGGCAACCACTCGCTGTCTGAAACCAGCTGGCGGCGATTTGTACACGCAAAACTGGTTCGTTTTACGAAATCGGACATTGTCTCCAACTTGAGTGCACGGGCTTGCTGTGCCAGTGAAGTCTGAGCCGCTGCACTGGAAGTGACACTCTTCACACAGCGGAAAAATATTTCCGTGTCCTTATGCTAAAGACTCGCCTTTTTGTCCCCCGCGAGGCTTGCTCACATGTTACCAGTGTTCAAAGTTGGACGCAGCAAACTCTCTCAACTTCAAACACTTGCCACAAATTACTCTTTTCAACTTGATTCATACCACCTGTTCATTAGTAGGCGTGCGTTCATGAGACGTGATCGTCAGCATGATCGACGCTGTTCTGCTCTGTTAGTTTTCATTTAGAAAATGACACTAAAGAGCTGTTGGGGTCCTGTTGTAAAAAACCAGTAGCCAAAAACATAAAAGTGTTCATTTTGGGGGACAATTACAAAATATTAACAGTAGGTTAAGGCTGCCATTGACAGAGAATGTCATCAGAGCAGCACTGAATGATGAGGGAGCGATTTAACGTGAAGTAAAAGTTGTCTTTCTAAATGTACTTAAGAGAAAATTCCGAGTACGCTCAATGTTGAGCCAATCGCTCAATGCAACATTGTTTGCTTCTTCAGACACCAAATGTTTTGGGATGTCGTCGCATCCGCAGGCCATTTCCCAACTCCACTCTCGTTGCTGCAGGTGTTTGCGTTCAGAGAGCAGCAAATACATGTAAAGTTCTAGATGACAAAGTTCTTGTTATCAATGAGAAAAGGACTAGAGAAGGAGAGAGAAAAAGTGTGTGGTCTCTGTCTATCTGCCTGCCAGCTCCCAGCCTGCAGTTTGTCAATCATTACCACGCTCGAAATAGACCACACACACACACACACACACACACACACACACACACACACACACACACACACACACACACACACAGTGTAACAAGCTGCAGCGTGTCTATCAGTTTCTGCAAAGGCTAAAACAATAAAAAGTGCGTGAGAGACTAAGGAAATGTGCGTGTGGACATCCAATTGTGTAACTTCTCTGTGACTACACCATGACCCCTGCGACCATCACCACGGCGACCATCAGGGTCAGCCGGACAGAGGTCCACCAGAGGTCAGCAGACGGATCTTTCTCTCTCTCTCTCTCTCTTCCTCTCTTTTCTGTGGCTTTCCCTCGCCCTGCTTTTACTTTGTGTGCGTCTCGGCCTCTCTTAATAAGCTTTCTCTCACGCACACATACCCACTGACCCAGTCAAGGGGTCAAAGGTCACCCTGACATCACTATGAGCTCGGTCTCAGCCTTTCTCTCAAATGAACAAGCTTGGGTTCTTGTCCAGTACGCAGGATAAGATAGAATAGATTATAATAGAATGGTGTTGTGTTGTGGTCTGTATTGTACTGGTGCTGCGCTGATGCGGAGTTGTGTTTTGGTGGCGCCATAGTGCCAGTTTGCGCCTCACCATTACATTCGAGTCCTAGAGCGTAACATCTGATTTTTTTAAAAAACATAAATAGATGTCTGAAAGACCCAGAAGGTCTTTACCAACACTTACCATCGTTCCTACTGCATTTGTACATAAATCCACTCACTGTTTTAACCACACCCACGACCTTGGAATCGAACATTTAACAGCCTTTCCACAGAATCCTTCATTATCGGTACACTATTTAATAACTTCTGAACTCCTACTACTAGACTACATGCCATTAGGCAAATACTGCTCCACTAGATGTCTGTCTGACAGTCCTGTAGCTCAAAAACCTTAGAAAAAGCTGTGAAACCTGAGGTGTACTTTGACTGCTTCTTTCCTGTCGACCTTCTTCAACTAAACTCGACAGTTTCTTCATCTAAGCCATCGACCTGTGCCTGAGACCCCATTCCAACTAGGCTGCTTAAACATGTTTTACCATTAGTTTGCACTTCTTTGCTAGATATGATCAGTCTGTCTGAAAACAGCTGTAATTAAACCTCTTCTTAAAAAGCTCAGTCTTAAAATGAGTAGGCTAAAGACCTTCCTCTTCAATAAAGCTTATAGTTAGGGCTGGCTCAGGTGAGTCCTGACCCATCCCTTAGTTATGCTGCTATAGGCCTAGACCGCCGGGAAACTTCCCATGATGCACCACTCTCCTTTTCTCCCTCTCCATCTATGTGCATCCTTATCCCATAAATGCATGTTATTAACTCGAAATCTTCTCTCTCCCTCCCTTACTGTCACTTTCAGCAGGTATTTCTGGCCCCCGGAGCTGCAGACTCTGGATCTGTGATTGCGGGCCACCTCCTGGAACAGTGCGGCTGTGTCTGTGGTGGAAGGGGGGGGGGTGTGGCTCGGATCCTGCTCGGAGGGAATCACCTGGAGCTGCTCAGTTGTCCTTCTGGATCCATCCCTCTGCCTGTGACGCCAGTAACGCATTACTTAGTAACGCGACAAGCCACGTGTTCAGCATGAGGACAGTTCACGTCACGTGTAATAACACATATCACGCAGCGACACAAAGGTCAACAACAATGGAGGGAGGAGAGAGATGCGCGTTTCCTAGCTGGAAATACGGACATTATTTTGAGTTTGTGTCGACTAAAGATGCCAATATTAAGGGTCGTTGTGGCGACAAAGTGTTATCTAGCTACAAAAACACTGCGTCAAATGTAAAGAAACATTTGGAGTCGCAGCGCTGCACGGTCAGACTTACAGAGCGAGTCCCACCAGGTGGTGCGAGGCGGAGAGCAGAAAGCTTCCCCCACCACCCAAACAACAAGAGCTGGACTTCAGTAAAAACAACTATTTATGTGAAGTGAATTCAAGATAGGGGTGCACGGTGGCAGAGCTGTTAGCACCCCTGCTTCCCAACAAGGAGATCGTGGGCTCGAATCCCGGACCAGACCACGATCGCTCTGGGTGGAGTCTGCATGTCCTCCCCGTGTTACCGTGGGTTCTCTCTGGGTTCTCCGGCTTCCTCCCACCGTCCAAAGACATGCATGTTTAGGTTCAATTGACTCTAAATTGCCCCTAGTGGATGAATGTGAGAGTGAATGGTTGTCTGTCTCTGTGTCAGCCCTGCGACGAGTTGGCCACTGTCCAGGGTGTACCCCGCCCGAAGCCACTGGGATAGGCTCGAGTCACCCGTGACCCCCGACGGGAACAAGCGGGAGAAAATGACTGACTGAATTCAAGAAAGACTCGCACTATTTGATTTTTCAGGAAATAGTTTTTGAGTTCAACTTAAAATGTTTGGAGATACCAGCTGTCCTTTATATGTCGAGGCGGCAGGGGTGTTGTTGGCAAAGGCTGAATGTAACTAATGAAGTAACTTATTAATTAGATTGCTTTTTCAAAGTAATTGTGGCAATTCTGTCAACATCTATTGAATGACTGTCCGACCTTGGAGAGGGGTCCCTCCTCTGTTTTTTGGGTGCTTTTTCCTCGTTCGAATCGAGGGTCTAAGGACAGAGGGTGTCTTATGTTGTACAGATTGTAAAGCCCTTTGAGGCAAATTGTGATTTGTGATATTGGGCTGTATGGATAAAATTGAATTGAATTTCCAGAGCCCTGAAAGACTCTTCTAACGACCGGAATGAAAAATGTTTCAATCTGCTGCACAATATAAAAGATTTTCAACCTATTTCTCAAGTTGCGCCTTTTGCCCCCTAATCTAACCAAAGAGGGTAGCTGGAGGGGAGATATCTCCTTGCTCAATTTGTACAACGTGAAGAATTTTTATTTTATTTTATTAGTTGTATTAGTATGTATTGACGTATAATTTCAGAAAAATTATGATAAAAGAGCAAAGACATATGTCATTTAAAGGGATTAGGAAACTACTTGGCAACTTACGTTAAATATCTTAATTGTCTACCCCGAGTTCTCACACAAGTCAGCTCCAAAAGCAAAACTTTGGGACCATTATGGGCTAAATATGGATTTTGGCACATTACTGATGATATTTTACATGTCCACACGAACACAGGCACCAACAAAAATGCAGATGGAGATGGGCTTCTTATCAGAGCAATCTGAGGGGTGTGAGGCCCTGTTTGGAGGGCTCAAGTTATATTGTGCAGCACGATCTCATAGAAATGCCATTTGATTTGCATCAGATCCAAGCACAAGTAAGCTTTAAACTTGTTAACAAGGTGTGCACAGTGTGGCCCTCCAACAGCATTCCACGCAGCTAAAACAGTGTGCTCTCCTTAAAAGGTGCACATCCAACAGCATTATGCGCAAATTAAACTGCACTACATTCAACCAGCGGCATTATAAAACACGTTTAAAGAGCATTACACACCCAGGAACATTGTGCAAACATATTGTAGTCTCAGTTCATCACTGTCACAAGCCAAAGAAAATAACAACGCTCAGAAAGTTTTTGACCGTCATGTTTGCACATTTTGATTTGGCCCTATGAGAAATCCTGTCAAGTTATGTAGCGCAAATAAATGAGATGGATCCACCACAGGCTAAATGGAATAAATTATGTGAAAGTCACTTTTCTTGCTTTCTTGGCAGAACACTCAGCAACAAGACCCATGTAATTCATCTTGGATGCAGCATTCTTTGAAATGAACAGAACAGGGAGTCCACACCGCAGTCAGATAGTCAGAAGAATTCTGAGCGCAGTCTCATTGGTTGGGAAATGTTTGTCCAGTGGTTTTTGAGGAAACAGAGGGTTTTGAAATACTGCTGTTACCCCCTTTTATAATTAAAAAAATAATAACAATGCAATTTATTTATATGTCATAACAGATAAAAGTGAATTCAGATCTTGGTCCTCAGCCTTTGGAATTATATCTCTTGCTCAGTGCATCACTCAGTCTGTTGCCGTGACTTTACAGATCAATATCTGACATTTCACGCAGTTTAGTCAGATAGAAAGTGAATTCAAAACATGTAGTGTAACATTTGTGAAAAAAAAGTGTGGAGAGCTTTTTTTTTTCTCATGTGACCTTTTTCAATGCTGGACAGACAGGAAAGTTGCTTTGAAGTATTTTCAGTAAAGAAAAGAGATGTGTGAGGCACCACTCCCACTCCTCCATGCCTCTTGATTTCGTTTATCCTGAAGTTTGCTGACGATACAAAGATCATCGGGCTCATACAGGACGGTGAGTCTACATACAGACGACCCCTGTGGTGGGGACAGAACGACCTGGAGCTCAACACGCTCAAAACTGTGGAGATGACGGTGGACTTCAGGAGAAGCCCCCCGTCACCAAGCTGAACAACACTGTGTCTACTGTGGAAGCCTTCATGTTTCCGGGATCCACAATCCCCCAGGACCTAAAGTGGGCGTCCAACATCGGTCATCAAAAAGGCCCAGCAGAGGATGTGCTTCCTGCGCCAGCTCAGTTTTTGGTCTCTACCAACTCCTGAGGGAAATCGCTGGCTGCTAAATGCTCCAATATGGTCACCAGCTAGTTGCTGACTGTGTCAGTCTGCTGTTTATTGCTGAGCACCCGGTGTACAGTTGCTTTTCAGAGATTGTTCTCTGAAAACCCAGTAAAGCTGTGGGCCGGAGCTGCAGATTTGGGTGATAATTCCTGTAGGTTCATCACTTCAAGAGACTCCTTTCACATTGTCACATGGTTTTCACATTTCCATTTGATACGTTGTTATTATAAAAATATCAATTACTGCTTTAGGTAAAAGTAAAAAATGTGCACAAGACAACAACTTAGTTCCAGTTACAAGAGTAAAAGTAATTGGTTACTTCGCCCTCGCCCTGTAGGGCCAGTTATCCAGGATCAAGTGTGTCAGGTTGAGTGAAGCCTGTTGAGTCAAAGATAGCCTGACAGTGTCATCACTTTGTGTGATTCTGCTCTTGCTTAAATTAGGGGCCAGGCAGCCAGG
>WNGW01000002.1:1039246-1058463 GCA_011952105.1 Coreoperca whiteheadi | reverse complement strand
AACGTTATTATTATTATTCTTCCTAGGAAATCTGCCTTCCCACGCGTGAAAATAAACAAACTTTTGCACATAGGTCCAGTCCTATGCCAAACCTCATTAACAGACATTTTGGGCTGATAGTCCTGATGGTGGCGCTACAGCACAAATTTAAAACATTGAAAATTCATAACAAATCAGTCGAACGTGCTACCACTTTGCAACTTTCACCAAAATGTAGGCCCAATTTAGCAGAACAGTTCACATGCTTCGAGCTGCCAGAAATTATGAAGTCCATCACTCTGTTTTTCACTTTCACCTCATCTTCAGACTGTCTTCCACCAACTATCCAGCCAGATTTTTTGAAATATCAATATCTCAATAAAAAATATCTCCCAAAAAAATAAAAAAATAATTAAAAAAAACGTTGTAGTCATGTAGTGTGGTAAATTTCCAAATTGTATCTCAAAAAATGTCATTTTGTTGACAGTTTGTCATTTATGGAGTTTGAAATCTGCCTTTAAGCCATTATCACAAGCCTGGTGCTCCCGTTTGTGTGTGTAGCTCAGCGTGATTGCGACGTGCCATCGGTGACAATGGTGGTGAGTTCATGACCTGCGTAATACACAGTGAACATCCTATAAGAGTAGTCATGAGCCGTGCTCCTGCAACGCTAGTGCCTTGTATGTTTTAGGTATCTCTGCACTCTAACACACCTCATTCTAATTATTAACTCGTTATCCGGAGTCAGCAGCTTCCGCTCACATATTTTGCTAAATTGACACCAAAAGGGGGTTCTCGTTTGGCACATAGCTCAGCAAGATCATGAGTCGTCCTTGGTGTCTAAGGCTGTGAGTTTGAGCCCTGGGTGATGCAGAATAAACATGCTAATGTCTATGCAGGCATTTGTGCTGTGTGGATTAGAGATGCGTGACTTCAAGGTTTATTAACTTTGGCCCAGGATGTTCTGCTGATGGGCTGCATTTGTCATCTTTTTTGCATCTTCCTTCTCTTCCTACCTTCCTCCTCAGCATGCCCAGCCCCGACTCTCAACTGCGCTGAAGCTGTAATTCCTCTTCTTCTTCTTCTTCCAAGAGAAATCTGCCTTCCCATGCATGAAAATCCTCAACATGCATTGTTGTTGCGCTTGCAAAGCATTTCGTTTGCCTTAAATCTGCGAGGATAGCACATTTTTGCTCCAACAGGAAAGGCAATGCTATAAATACAAGCAGCAGCAGTCAATGAGAGTAGAGAATGAATCCACAATTCTGTTGATTACTCTGTTTGATACATTTTATATTGTGGTCTGTTAAGGATAGGAAACAGCAGGAACCTTACATTATTCATCCTGTAGCAATATTACGTGACAGAAACATCATTTAATAGTACAGATGGTAATTGTGTGGTTGTGCATGTATTGTACTGTCAAATCTTCCAGGTCTTTTTTGCTAAACTGTTATGCACCATTAAACTTACTTGCCACTCCATACACGCTCTTGATTTTAGCAGTCACTCACCGTGCTAACACGCTGTTGATATTCAAAACCCCTGTTTTGCATATCAGTGTCCAGTTCACCCATAAAGAGGCTACAGCCCTACTCAAAGCAAGAGACAAATGCACCAACAGTCTCTGTGCAGCAGACCGCCAACTAAATATAAACTGTATATGCAAACTACTGTTATTGTTGAGGGCCACAGGCTCACGCAGACGAAACAATAAGCTGAAACCTGAGATGTGACACAAGCGATTTTAACAAAAGCAGGCGGCATGGATAAACCATCTGTGTTAATTTTAATATCTTCTTTATTCTGCAGCTCAGCACCATCTTGAGTGTTGTTGGTCTACCAGCTGCACCAGAGTCAGCCACACGCTTAGGAAATAATGGTTCTCCGTCACACTTTCTAGTTCTGCGATGGCAGGATTACAGATGAAGCCACTTCGGGTTCTTGGTGAAGTATCTCGGCAACTACTGGATGGATGGTCGCGAAATTTGGTACAGGTATTACCGTTCCCCAGATGATGAATTCAATTGATCATGGTAATCACCTGACTTTTCATTCAGCGCCACCAGGTCACCATGTCAAACTTTTCACTTATCTGGTGAAGTACAGTATCACCTTTCCTCAAAGCATTGGCACACACTTTGGTACAGCCATTCATAGTTCTTGGACGGGGCGGACTTTGGTGATCCCCTGACTTGTCATCCGGCATGTGAGCGTATTAGCACGCAGATGTACAGTATGTTTAGCTCAAAGCGCCGCTGTGCCTGAAGTACAGCCTCACAGAGCTGCTTGCTTGGCTGTAGATTCTTAAGTGTGCTCTAACATTTTTCAATTCCAACGTTCTGTCTAATGTCGAACAGTGTCGGAAAACCCCCTTCTCTCCATAGGTGCGCCCGACAGGTTTCTGTGACTTTCTGAAACAGACAATCCAACATTCACATCCACGTCGTTAAACCGGCTTTGAACTTCTCTCTCTAGATCTCTTTTGTCATTCTTTATGTTACTTTTTGTGTGAACAGCCAAATGCAACACTATAAAGGGCTTCCAGGAGAAACTGTCTGGAAATTTGTGCTGTTATCAATTATCACATCTTTCCCCATGTATGAACTATGAACTATAAACATGTTTGCCTTTCGACGAGGTCAGACAGCACATCATACGCATCAGTTCTTTTCAAGCATCCTTGCGCCTTGCGTCTGCTTTCATAGTTCATTGTCTTGTACCGGCTGTTACCAAATTGTCGTCTTAGTTTTACAGCTGTTTCATTTGCAATCGATGTGTATCACTGAAAGTCATTCTGGGTTCACAGGCATCACACGATGCGCAATGTTTGACTGTGGCCACTACAGCAAAGTCACTATCTCTAAAGGGTTGGTGTTCTTGCATACAGTTGTCGTTGCCTATTACAGGTAATACTGTAAACAGTAATATTTGTTTCATCTAACGAAAATGGGAGACACTGCATGTCTCTTCTAATTTCTTTTTGCAACTTCTCAGCATTTTAGCTGATTATCACAACAACCCATGGTCAATCATGTGGCTTTGACCCTTAGCAGTTGCTGCAGTGGCGCTGCTCAGTGGCCACCGGAAGAGACCAGCTGTGTGGAAAATGTGTGGAATGTGTGGAAATGTATGACTGTGAATGAGCGTTCTTGTTTAGTCACACTCCTCTGATAGACACTGATATTGAACAAAAATAGAAAGGCTTTGTTCCTTTTCATCACCAGTAACACAGATCACACACATGTCAGCGCATCACGTTCCCACAGTTTGTCATTCAGTGCCTCGTTCAGACCGAGCCTGTTTTTGTGAGAGTGTAGCCAGCAGCTGCGCAAGAAGGCAAAGACAAACTTGTCTTCATTCAAATAAGTGTTTCTTCAGCAGTTCAAAGCTTGCTGGCTGTTTGGACTGAAGAGTCAAATCAGCAGGCAGCGTGTTTGCATCTGCCACATATTGTCCAGTTTGCATGGCAACAATCAAAGTATACTGCACCGAGTGAGAAAGTGGGCGGGTATTGCTAACGTTGCGGGGACATAAATCTGTTTACACTGTCACATTGTGGGGACTCACCTTCCTTATGGGGACAAAAGGTCCCCATAAAGTAAATGTAAATAATTTAATTTTAGGGTGGAGACTTGGTCAGGGTTAGGGTTAGGCTAGGTTAAAGTTAGGGTTAGGGTTAGGGTAAGTATCCAGGGAATTAATTTAAGTTAATGTAATGTCCCCGACTGTGATGGAAACTGTGTGTGTGTGTGTGTGTGTGTGTGTGTGTGTGCGATCAGGGTCTGCTCTACTTCCGTCCAGAGGGTGGTGGTATCGAGTTAGTTACAACAATAACAGTTTAACTAGATAGCTAATAACTCTCCAAAAACTAACACTAACACGTGGGTGACTCACATTTAAAACTACGAGGTAGACTAAAGGTTTGCCATCTCCAGGGGGTCTCACTCGCAGGGCCTCTCCCCTAGAAAGATTATTCAGTAGTTGAACTGATCAGACACCAGTGTGTATGTATGTGTTGAAATGGCTGGTGAATTAATCCTTTGGAGAAGCTTCTTGGATGCATTTTATTTATTTTTTGTTGTATACTTTAGTTTTCCACTTGTAGCGATTCCACCTTTTGTTCCACCAGGTCGACCGGTAAACTGCATCCGGGAGTAGCATTAAACAAAGAGAGAGGACAAAATGGATCCAGCGAGAACGCGAGCTGATGAAAACGCCGCAGTTACATCTGCGACCATTCCAACCTCTGACTGGATCGCGTCTCCATGGAGACAGAGGGCAACCTTGACTTGCAGCAGAGATCCTGGCTTATTGACTTTCATTCAGTTCGGCCTGTTTCGCCCCTTTCCCTCCTCTGCTCGGTCGTTTTAAATATCGAGCATCCTTGCTTTCTCACCTCTCTCTTTCCTATCAGAACAACGGATCAGAGGAGACGTGAGACTTGATGGGATCTCTTGTCATCGAAACAACGTTTTCATGGTATGCAAGATGGAGGGAGAGAAGGTGGCGGAGAAACAGAAAGGAAGGAGAGGGGGGAGAGTAGGCGAAGGAGAAGATGAAGACAGAGGAGAGGGAGGAGGAGGGAAGTGGAGTACACGGTCAGGTCAAACGCTGCGTTTTCGGTTGAAACTAAGTTCACATTACCATACAGCTCAGTGTGTGTGTGTGTGTGTGTGTGTGTGTGTGTGTGTGTGGGGTGGGGGGGAGTCTCGTCTCCACTGGGGTGGGTGACACCAAATTTGTATCCAAGCGACATCAACAGATGGAGCTTCTATTGTGGCAGCGTACACACAACCACACACACACACACACACACACACACACAGAAATGCATTTGCAGGACTCATTATGAGAATAAAGTACACAAGCACCAAGACTGGCAACCTCCTGGGGTTAAAGTGTGTATACTGGCACACACACACACGCACACACACACACACACGCGCACACACATATAAAACAATCTCCGCCAAGGCCTGTGCCGGCACGCACACATACGTATGCGTACTGTGTACACCCACATACACACACACACACACACACACACACACACACACACACACACACACACACACACACACAGACACCACTCAACATGCATCATTCGCTCAAAAACTCAAGCATACACATACACACACACATTTGCCATCACTTAACTACCTGATAACAGACTAGAGAGTTACCAAGTGTGTGTGTGTGTGTGTGTGCGTGTGTGTGTGTGCGTGTGCGTGTGTGTGAACAGAAATTGAACCCTTGAACTGTGTTTAACCCCCTCTCTCGCTGTCTCTCGCTCTCTGTTGTTCTGTCCATCCTTCATCTGGCCTTTATCGTTGCTTTCCACCTTCGTCTCTCGCTCTTCCTGTTTCTGACACCTTCATTTGTTTCCATCTGTCTCTTTTCCTTGCACTCTCTCCCTCTCTCCCTCTCTCTCTCTCTCTCTCTCTCTCTCTCTCTCTCACTCTGCTTGTCTCAGTGGGACATAAAGTGGTTTAAGCTGAGACCAGAGTTACATTTAGTGGATACACTGCTGCGAGTGAGTGCAAGGTTATTGCAAAGTAGAGGTCAGTACGTAACCACGCACACACACACACACACACACACACACACACACACACACTCACACACTGATTTGTGATGGTTGCAAGTCCTTCGGGAATAAACTGAATATTACATTTTAAATTTAAAATATTTATGGAAAGCTCTTTGATGGTAGAAAATGTTTAGTTATTGTTAAATTCAAGTTATTAATTTGTTGATCATTTCACTTCTCTCACTACACAACATGGTGCTAGCATTTTAAATCACTGTGAAACATGTCTGTAAAATCAAGGGAATAAAGCAAACCTCCAGCCGCCATTAAGTCAATGTCAGCTATATATAACTTTAACTACCAACTATCGTGCTCCTGGCTGGGAATTTAACAAAACAAATATGTTTATGCAATTCAAATAAGAACTGAATACAATACCTGCTCTGAAATGACATCAACCTTAAAGACAAGAAATAAGAAATAAAACTCACATACTAACTATATCAGGTAGATTAAAAATCATACTGTAAAACAAATCTGGTACTCCTGCAACAACACAGTAATAATAATACTAATAATAATAATAATAATTAATACACAAGCAATACATTGAATGATGAAAAACACTTTAAATGAAAAAAGTACATTACAAACTGGTTGCAAGACATGATTTTAAAAGTGACAGCTGACTGGTGTAGTTTTACAGTATTCAATAAAAAAAACGATTCTCACTAACTGTCCGAAATGACACACATTTAATTGTTAGCATCATTTCATTAGCACTGATTTGCTGATCATTGCCATTCACGTTTTATTATAACTGCAGGCTCCAACAACTACAGTGAAAACAAAATCAACTGTATCAACAATATTAACAAATACACAATTAAGAAATGCACAAGAAAATAATAATAATAATAATAATAATAATAATAATAGTGGTTCATATGTATGGTCTTCAGAATCAATCTTTGACAGACAAATACATGTAAATTGTATAAAGATTTATGTATATAAAAGATGTTTCCTATAAGCAGGAAATATGATTGTATTGTATATATAAAGAGGGCTTTATTTGAAACAATCACACAAGTATTTGAGTAATTTGAATTAATATCAAAATGAAATAATAATTAAGAGTTTCATATTCTGTCTTATTTACATGATTCATCTTTTTAAATTTAATTTGGTGTTTAAAGTTGCTGCCATTTTGACAATTATACAGTGCAATCCATATTTATTTATATTATTATCAGAATTATTCCATTGCTGTTGTTATTGTGATGAACTTCTATTTAAAACATTATCATGGTATTAGTCGTACAATAATGTGTTGAAATCACAGTACTACAATTATTTGTAATGATCTGAACCGTGGCCTATTATTCACAATAGTTTTAGAATGAGTATCATTAGTAGGCCTATTGTTATTTTATTATTGTTATTACTCTTATAATTTTGACTGTTTCCCCTCTAAATGTAAAATGTATAAATGTATAAATCATTTATGTTTTCAATTCCATTAAAATTATCTATACCCTCTAGGTCTATGTAAAAAATAAAGATATGAAAAAGTTCATCTGTTTTCAATTATTAGATTATTAGGTATTAATAGCTTCATCATTCATTTATAGAGCCATTTCTGTTCCATCCTTTGGTGTGTTTACTCTATTTCTCACATCTCCTCTTTTTGTGTTGGTTTGCGACCTCAGTCCGAACTCACTCCACCATCTTGAAGAAAAAAGAAAACGCTCCCCATCTTGTCCTCGAATCAGAATATTTTGCGGAACACGTTGCCTCCCCAAGTCACTGCACTCGTCTTGGACATGTACTTTTTTCTTCGTCACTTTGCCGATGAAATGGCCTGCCAGAGTGCAGCGGCATCATTCTAATACCGTACCGTTACACTGCATCACTTATCATTCTACAGCTCATCGGTGTGTGTGTGTGTGTGTGTGTGTGTGTGTGTGTGTGTGCAGGGCCTTTTGAGAAGCCACACATACACACACACACACACACACACACACACAGACACACACACAGTGAACATGCTGTGAACCCCTGAACTGAACTTGAACCGACAACTGGGTCATCAAGAGGGCTACAGGGGTCTGCGTTCCTGTGAGCGTGTGGGTAATACACACACACACACACACACACACACACACACACACACTCACATGATATGTTACTCCAGGTCATGTGATTGTGTATTTTTACGCGTGTCGGTTCATGGAACACCGTGTCACCATCGTTACTGAAAGACACCTGTCCGTGTGAGTGTGAAAGTTCTATCCCGCATTATTTCCACAACGGGAAGAAGGCCGTAGCTACTGCTGTGGTCACCGCGGTCACGTCCTTGGTATTGTTTCTGACAATTTGGGGGTTTTCCAGATCCTAGGCTGTGCTTTCCATTCCACGTCGCACGTGGTGTTTTCTAGGACAGGATTTGGTATTGTTCAGTATTTAAAAATTAGCATCTTTTTTTCCAGCGTGGAGGAATATTTGAAACAGCGCGTCGATCATGAGACAGTCAGAGAAAATGTACAGAATCAGTAGTGTAAATGACCAGTTAAATGAATGCATGCAATGTGAAAACGGTCAAATAATTGTTATTGTGTGCCCAGACGCCCTGCGCTCCTTCATGGGCTGAGACAATTCTCCTACTCCTTAAGACGCACAGACAATTTACAAAGCCACTGGATCATCTGAAAACTGCATTGTCGCAAAGCTGAAAACAGGGCCGTTTTTGTGAATGCTCTTGAAAAGTTAACATTTTGGATTTCCGTGGTTTTCACAATGCCCCAGTGTGTGCTGGGATTTTGTCTGCTCCCTTTTTGAGATGGCATGCTTGATTTTACCTTACATTTACGCTCTTCATGTTGCTTGGATTCAACATCAGACTAAGCAATTTAATAAACTGTTTACTTATTATAATTTGGAATGTGTTTCCATGTCATTTTTGTTTCCCTTGTAGAAGCGTTCCTCATTGCTGCTCTTCCCTCATTTATCCTATTCAGAAATGAGTACATTCATGCTTAAAATACACGTGTTATTTTTTCCATTTTTAACTGTTTTGCAGAAGTTGTCTTTATTGTGTATGATACATTTAATAATAATCCATAACCTTTGCTTTATTCTATTCTATTCCATTCTATTCTGATTCATTTCCCAGATTTCCTCTTTTTCTGCTTTTCTATTATTCGACCTTCTCCCTTACGCAGACACACACCTGCCTGCTCATTCGAGCGCAGCCGTACAAACGCCATCACGCATGCGCACACGCACGCACGCACATTCCCCGACGTCCATTTGTCTCTCTGGTCTAAATAGGAAGCGATCAGTCATTGGCTGAGGGGAAGAGACAGTGAACTCCCCCCGAACTCTGACCTCCCTGTGGCCTTTGAGAGGAGAGGAAAAGGCACAAGAAGGTGGAGGGGTGGCAGAGAAAGAGAGTGGAGGAGAAACAGTCGAGAAATGAGAAAAAGGGGATAGGAAAAGAGAGGAGAGACGATAAAGGACAAGCAGATGATGAGAAGAGGGAAAGGAAAGAATGGAGGAAGGAAAAGGAGGCGAATGAGGGGAGAAGGGTGGTCTGGAGGAGGACAACAGCGAAGGAAACAGGTAATGACAAACTCCAATCATTCACTCACAGGCCTTATTTACTTAGAGAGTGAGCAACACAGCAGAGAATATGAGGAAAAAACGGGAGAACAAAGGCGAAGAGGAGGAGGAGGACGTGGCGGCCATGCAGACCAGACACCTGGGGGCAGTGTTGGGACGAGCTAGAGGCCGCCCGAAGGAGAAGGAAGGGTGGGTGGCGAGTGGGCGGAGCCTTGAATCCCCCTCCCCGCTCCTTCGCTAAAGAATGACGTCAATCTGAGATGACCAAAAAAAAAAAAAACAAAAACAAAAAAAAAAAAACACCAGGGGATCCCATTGGTCAGCTCGTTTTGGCGTTTACGTGGCGACAGGTTGGCGCGGGGAGGGGCATCGCGCTCTGATGTCATCATGATGCGCACGCACGCGTCCATGCACAGCGATGCCATGGTGACGCCTAATCCTGTCTAACAGACACCACCCTATTGGCTAATACACCAGCAAACGCACAAGCACACACACACGCACACACGCCACATTTGCTTTACAAATACACTCAACCGTAGCAGCGCACACACAAGCACACAGAGAAACACATACATAGAAATACACAGACTTTGCCTTTGTGTGTGTGAGAGAATGGAGGGGTTTTTTCTTTTGTATGCTTCTAAACTGAAGAAAAGTGATGGGTTGAGCCTATTCATGAGTGTACAGGTGCTGTTTATTTGCGTGTGTGTGTGTGTGTGTGTGTGTGTGTGTGTGTGTGCGTGTGTGAGCAGTAGAAGACTGCTTGTACTGTTCTGCTCCCAGTTCCCAGCAGATCAAAAGAAACACGAAATACATGTAAAGGAGAAACAAGGTTTTTTTGGGGGGTTTTTCTCATTGCTGCGTCATCGCCACGGCAATGTCCTGAGCCAAACTGATCACAGAGTAAAAGGTCAGAGGGTCAGCTAAAGGTTGCAACTCCCATTTTCTCACGGGTCCACCTGACAAACACACACACACACACACACACACACACACACACACACACACACACTGTATATGTGTGTCGGTCTATAGGACACCTGGCTGGCTCAATTCCAGCCCCCAAGGCGAGGGTGTGGTCACGTGACTCATCACAGTGTGATCAAAGGGCCGAGGGAGCGGCGAGGGAGCGGGCCAGGTGTGGAGGAAGTGCATCAACGAAAACCGCGACAGAAAAAGTTCGTCAACAGCCTGTTTTCCACAGCCAAGAGGAGGCGCTGACTAGCTAAGAACAGTTCTTGGAAAATAAAAGCTACGACGAAATGCACGTTTTCAG
The DNA here is from genome assembly GCA_011952105.1 of Coreoperca whiteheadi. Lineage (NCBI taxonomy): Eukaryota > Metazoa > Chordata > Actinopteri > Centrarchiformes > Sinipercidae > Coreoperca > Coreoperca whiteheadi. The sequence continues at coordinate 1,048,048 of WNGW01000002.1, read as the reverse complement.
TAACGAGACGAGACTAAAGTGTTAGTGGCGGGCCACCGGATGTTCACGAAGCGTATGATATCTTCCACCATGTGCGGGTCTAGTCTGTCTGTCCGTCAAAACACATCCCTGTCATCGACGGATGTCTGGTGCAGGCTGACGGGACGTGTGCAGATGCTGTCCCAAACCGAGTTCGTCACAACAATGGCGGCATTTTAATGCCACGGCAAAATGGCTAAGTGTAAGTCCAAAAGTTAACTAAGCATATGCATTTGCTAACTTTTGCTAGCAAGCCCCGTTGGCTCAGCCTGGCTGGAAGCCGCAGCGTTAAAAGCCTGCGAGGTTATTTATTCGTATATTTGGACAAGCAACTTGTACTTATACTTGATCCCTTTACACTTACTTGTCCTTACCAGAAAAAGCATAACGGCGAGCCCTGACCGTGCACTGCAGTTACTATCTAGTCCAACTGTGGTTTCTACGATTACGCAGCAATTCTTTTGGAATATATTTGTATAGGATTTCTTAGCTCTAGGGCCGGGCACATTCATCGACTAACTCTTTCAGCACTAGTGTGATTTGAATGATATCTTTTGTAAGTGTAACAACAAACTGGAATGTTTAAAAGAAATTGATTTAAAGAGAGAAACCATTTGGACTAAAAATGGACTAAAATGCAATGACGTTTTGCGTTGTCGTAGACTCAAACTACATCTAAAATAGCCGCCAAACTTAACACATGGGAGGAGGTCACAGGTGGAGGACGGCCGTTCCAACGGCGACCGGGGAGGAAGTGCAGAGAGGATGTGGGCTGGGATCAAAAGGGCACCTGCTCCCGCCGCTCCCTGAAGCCAGGGTGATGAAGGAACCTCCTGATTGCGCTGCAGGTCATAGTGGGCGGGGGCCTGACTCTGACGAGCAGAAGCCTTTCATCTCACTGTAATGTCTCGCGGAGGTCACAGTGGGGTCACGACAGAGTCGCAGGGATGTCACAGTGGAGTCACCGCAGGGTCACGGTGATGTCAGAGGGTCACAGTGAGGTCACAGCCACAGGCTCAGAGCATTCCTGCGGTTAGTTATGTTAATCACAGTTCAATATTCAGACACTCAGCGAGCGTCATCCTCTGTAACTTTTCATTAGCTTCATTAGCATCAAGAATAAAGGCTGACAATTATTCCACAGGTGTTACTTTTACCTGATAATCAGATATTGAAGCTTGACAGTAGATGATACGTGGAGAGATGAAGTTAGGGACCGTCTCAAAAGAGCACACAAAATGCCTGAGTGCTTTTCATATTTTTGTCAATCGCCTTTTCATTTTAGCTTAAAGGAGACTGAAACAAACTTTACTTTCACCGGGACCTATCCTTCCATTGCATGCACAAAATCCCTCCATAGATACTTCGGACCAACATTACATTATTCCGGGCCTCCTCCCGAAAACAACCCCTTTAAAAAAGGGGGGAAAATATGACCCTCCCAAATATTGTCACCCATCGATACCGGTTCAAGGTCATACTGTTCTGTGTTTAATTACACTCAGACCGGTGGAGGCAGCATTCATTGTAGGCTACTGAGCGTAGCATTTCTGTCTATCAAACTGGAGTTGCTGAGAATACCTAGAGTGCACACCAAACAACCAGTACTACTGTTATTGTAAAATATAATAATTTGACTTCCCTATCTTGCCTGTGGCTCTCAGCCCCAAGCACATCCCTAATAAGAATAAAAATGACCCACAGATATATAGTTTCATTTTTTTTTTATTTTTTAAAAAAGATCAGTAATTTCCTAAAACAGCTGACCACTGGGGTTTTTAACAAAGTTACTCAAACAGGAGGAAATAGTGCACGTGTTGGGGTCTATTTTCGGCAGCGGATCAATTCGCATTCGGGGCTTTAGTAAGTATTTGGGGCAGCAGGACGTTGTACGTGGGATTATGTCAAAATAAACAGGGAATGTGTTCATGATAATGAAGGAACATGTCACCCAGTGCAACAGTGCGGATCGCTGATGTGTTTTCAATAGTTTTGGACAACAATCTAGCTCTATGGCACTAATGACGAAGATATGTCAGGCTTTGGACACACACGATACTTGTTAGAAGGATGCATTCATTGTTGGTTTAGGTCTTTTCATGGGATCTGTTGATAATAACCATGACTTAACCGTTTCAGCCTCTGTAGCTCCTACATTATACAATAAACCGAACGACAATGTCATGTTCCCTCAGGTTCCTGCTGATTTCCACAGTGCTAAAAGCTGGAAACATTGGTTAGGAGAAGGTGGGGGCTAGGAGGGGGTGGGTTGGGGTATCATACGCAGAGGTTGTGGCAAGGTCACTGGAGGGGTTGTGGCTTGGCCGTGGAGAGTTCACGGCGAGGCTTCAGCCAATCGTATATGAGGGGGGAACTGCAGGAAGAGAGGATGGTGCAACACAACAAAACACGTGTTGCTGATCAATATGCAGAACGATTTCATTTCTGGAGCAGTATTTGAGTTGCTACACAGCAGTGAGGCGGTGTAACACAACATAAGCCTGTCAGTGCACACATTAACACAGTGTGTGTGTGTGTTTGAATCCACATTCACACTACTCAGCGGTGTCAACAGTAAATGGTGGCGAAGTGCCCGGCAACAGGCTGGAAAACTGTGGTTATGATGAGTGTTCATACCACTCAGGTGGTTTAGTACTGCAGCACCGCCCCTCCGGGACGCAGACGTGTTTAGAGAGCAAACACACCCAGAGGTATGAGCCACTGAGGCAATAGAGAGACAGAGAGGAGGAGGATGGAGAAAGCAAATAAAAAGAAAAGTGAGGTGATTATAGAGCGATCGAGAGGCAGTGAGGGATGAAGGAGGGGGGAAGGAGGAGCAATGCAAGGAGGGGAAGAAGGGACACAAGAGTATGTAGAGTCGGCGAGAGAGAGAGAGAGAAAAGCATGGAAAGGCATGGAAGGAGGGATGATGATGAAGGCTCCAAAATAAAAAGGTAGTGGTATGGAGGAAAGGCTGGAGAGAGAGCCGCCAAGATTCTATGAATGGAGTCTTCTGTGCACGACTGAAGTACGCTCTGCTTTTATAGGCAGAACAAGAGAGCAAAATTACAGCGATTAAAAAGGAGGGGAAAGAAAAGTGGGAAGGGGAACAGCTTGGCGGAGCTTGACTTTCTAGGAAATCTAGAAAACAGTGCCAGTGCAGGCACTCGTGCTTTCTTCTATGCAGTAAGGGTGCGGAGGTCGGGGTGCTGGACGGGTGTGTAGCGTGCTTCCTGCACGAGGCCAGGAATCACGTTCTGTCACAGAACTGCAAATAGAATTCGCCCCTTTTCTTACGGTGGCCACTGTCTTTTTCTATTCTCGAGGCCCCTTCGCACCGTGCAATTTTGGGCCCGTTAAGAGACGAACGTTGGCCAGAACACACCGGCCTGCGTGAAATCTTTGAATGAAGCTTAGGGGGAAAGCACGCACGCACACACAAACAAACCAAAACGCTGGGGGCGAAATTAAAAATATGCTTGCCAGACTCTTTTTTGACGCATAGATGGTTGTTTGGTTAATGTCAACCCTGTTGTTTAACATTTACATGTGAATATAAGAGTTATGACAGCACAAAGGTAGTCATTCAAGTCTTGCTTTTCTCTGTGACACCTGCTGGACTCTAATAAAGTTGAATCACATTGGCCCTGCTCAAATATTAGGAATTTGCACATTTTAATGTGTCAACAAACGAGCAAAAGAGAGAGAGAGAGAGAGAGAGAGAGAGAGAGAGACAGAGAGGGGGGGGCAGGTGACAGGCCAGGTATAAGGAGTGGGGAAATGAAGGAAAGGAGGAGTAGGTAAACTCACGGCCCCATTCACCTGTCAATCACACACAAACGCACACTCTCCTTCATGGTTAAGTTAACAGCACCCCACCCAATTCCAAGGCTGTGAGTCATGAGCACACAGCCAGGTCCACCCTGGGGTAACATGCGTGATGCGGAAACAAGTGCATAACTCTGATAAACAATTCCAGTCCAAAAATGAGCCTGCACCAAACGGCGGGTGGCTGTGAAAACGCAGCACATGTATTTATTGGTGGAACAGCGCACTGTACACACAGACACCTCTGCTGTCCACCCCAGCTTCACCGTGTGACTCCTGATTGGCTGCCTGGAAGAAAAGTGACCAATAAGGTTTGGAGCTGATGAGAACAGGCTCTAATGTGTGACATAGAAGTTCCTCTGGTTGAACTGCGGGGGGCAGTGCAGTGTGACACAAAGTGGTGTGCCTGTGTGTGTGTGTGTGTGTGTGCGTGTGTGTGTGTGTGTGTGTGTATGGAGGGGGTGTAGACATAACTCTTCCATTGTCACTGGTGGGATTTTTGGAGGAATCGATCTATCTCATTTTTCTGTCTCAAGGGACAAGAGATTAAGACACAATTTATGGGACTCAAAAACACACACACACACACACACAAATACAGCCAGCCACTGGGGGCAGTGTGGTCCAGCATTATCAGTGATCTCAGCACGCCTCTGGTGGTTGTAAGATGATACATGGAAAAGGAACAAATCATGTTTCTGCTCTGCAAAAGTATTATCATGTCAGCGTCATTCTTTTTTGTGTTTTCCTTGCGAGATACTGTATAGTTTCCACCCTGTAGGCCTGAACATCTAATCAAATGTAACAACTTTTGAGAAATCCTCTGAGATTTCTGCCTTTGTGGTCCCTCACAACATCGATAAATGATATTTAATATGTTTAACAGTAACTTGCCTTTTCCACAAAATGTCCTCAATACAATGGACAATCACTGCGGGCAGATTTTACTGGAACTACTTTCAAACAAAGAAATAATCCCTATCAAAGCTATTGTTTTTAAATGTTATTTGTTCCATTTTGTTGTTTAAAGCATTATACTTCAGCAAAGTCATATTGCACTTCCATAAAGCTGTGGGACTTAATTAAAATGGTCACAATTGGCGGAGCAGAGCCCAAGACTATTAATCGCTATGGTTTTTTTTTTCGTTTGTGCGGCAACCACGCCTCCAAGCGATAATCAGAAATGCTATATCGTGGAATAAAGACATGTGGTGTTACACCACAGTTCTATATTGAATATTTCTAAGCTGTTGAGACTACTATAACATATAAAAGGTCACAGAGAACAGTTAGCAGTCCTTTGTCTGTCAACTTACAATTTTGATCTGGCTTCCTCCAGCAGGATCTAGAAATAGGAGCTGGCTTGCGTATTCTGGCTTCCTGCATATGTGAGACAACACTGACAGCTGGCTGAGATCTGTCATCCCATTTTGCGAGCACTTTTCCAGATTTCTTTTCCACAAGCTACTTGTACTGGAGGCCCTTGGTTCGGAGCATTTGGGTGGATGAGTTATTTTTATGGTAACGGAAGTGATGTGCTCAGCTGATTGTTTCACTACGGAAGACTTGCCACTCTGTTGGTCTTGTTGAACTACAACCATGGGCAACCCTGCGGTCAATGAAGATCCATTTCGGGTCAATCTGGAAAAACGCATGTTGTCTCGTCTCACACTGGGTCTTTTGAGTACGTAACCAAGACAACAATATTTCCTACACTTAACCAAGTGTTTTGACTTTCGCGAACATAGCCATAAAAACGTTAATCATGCTTTTGTTGCTAGGAGCAGAAAAACCCAATGAAATGTGTTACCCATGAGCATTTTGCAGAAACTCTCAATCACACGTCTTTGACTGAGTGAGTACAGACACTGTCTTCCAGAGAGCACTTTTAACCAGACAACAGCATAGTTACACTTTGGCCTTTTGGCCAGCTACTTATGGAGTTAATGTTAATTAGCTGCAGCTAAAACAATCTTGCATTTAAACCTGCAGAAGTTACGGTCAGTGCCAGCTAGGAAGGAAAAGAGATTTGTTAGCCTTGGAACTTAAAGTTGCATTAGCTGGCCACTTGGAGGCAGCAGAACAAGCTGTAAACACAAACATGACATGCTATCAGCTTGTGAAGTTGTCATGACGAATGTCTTAGTGAGCAATTGCCTAAATACACATCCAGCCACCCAACTTGACTGTTATCAGGCTACTGATTAGGCGTTATCATCTCACATATGTCCCAAATATGTATGTATGTTGTTTTTTTTTTCAAGTTCAAGGTTGCCAAGGACAGCAATGAATGTTTATGTTAGCCTACATCATTGCTCACTTACAAAGATACAACAGAGCCACCACTGATATCACCACATAGCTAAACAAGCTAAGGTATTTCTAACATTTTTGCATTAATATAAATGTCATTGTAAGCTTCTAGCTTAGGTGACAGGTGTGCTGCCATCTCCTCAGGTGTGCTAGAGGAGATGCATGATTAAACTTATACTCTAAAAGTCCTCATGAGGGATCAAACGCAGCCAAGCTTTGTTCAAACCCACAGAACTTTATTGAACATTCTAGACATCTGGACTTTTCCTTTTGATGTAGTTTGCCTATTGCTACTGGTGAAACAGTGAATATTTCACCCAACATGCGTTTGAAATACCTTCAATGAAGTGTTGGAACGAGCAGATACAGATAACATTGTCCTACAGTGTGGAAAAAGTTATTTTTTACAGGCTAACTTCAAAGCCAATGGAGAAATTTAAGAGGAAACGTGGGGTGCAATTAGTTCATCGTTTAATTACTAAACTAGTTTGCCAATTATCTACGACCGAAGATAATATGTTTGTAATCACATCAACCTAACATCACTGAAAACTTCAAGGCAAAAACATGCTAATTAGTAATGCTAACCACTTAGCTACGAAATAAGCTCACCCTTTTTGCAGGAACTTCAAGCTAGCACCACAAAAGAACAGTGAAGCATGTAATAGCTAGCAAATGCAAGAGCAAAACGGTTATTTTATGTCGACACTAAATAATTGACTAAATAATCACAGTTTAAATGCTCATTTAAATCGTCTTACCTGAACATACCACCGGCTTGCCCAGGTGCACTGATCAGTTGTGTTGCTGGGCATTCGTAGGATCGGCCCAGTTAGACTGTTATCAGGCTTTTTTCACAGTGATTGGATAAAAGCCAGATTTTAGAAAAGTGTCTGACCTGCAGTGGTTTGACTTTTGAAAACTAAAACCAATGAAAATGTGGGACATCGACTCAGTATGTGGGATGTGGGACATGGGATAAAAATCCCGTGCAGTCCTGCATAAAGCGGGAAAGCAACATTTTAGATCCGTTTGGAGTTAGTGTCTGGCGACATGACCAATGTCAGTCCAATGTTCACTCGCCTTTTAGCTCTGTTTTGTTCTCCATCAACTCCTGACAAAAATATCTTGCTCCACTACGTTCACCAGCTAGTCGAAAACTTTGTCTGTCTGCTGTTTGGTGCTGAGTGCTGAGACTGAACCAAAACAGTAAGGTTGTGGGCCCGATAAACCACAAAACAATGAGCTGAAAGACGCTAAAACGCAGAAAAACTGCAGGGTCAGGCGATAATTCTCTGGGGGTTCGTCACTATGAACGACCCCTATCACATTACACTTCATCGTTTGATCAATTCTTAATATGAAAATACTGATTAGTGCAGCTTTAAGGGATCGGGGTGCTTTATAAACCTGAAAGTGAATCAGAACCCTAACACCTAGTGGAACTCCAATATGGCCACCAAAGGTGCTTGACATCATTTAAGACCTCGCTACAAAGCTGGCAATGTATGCCAAGAGGATGACATATCTTCACATGGATAACAGGTCAGAGCGTGTGAGCATGTGGCATCATTAAAACACCCAGGCCATAGTACAGTCACCGGCAATTCTTCTCCCTGATTGGCTGTCCTCAGTGTTGCAATGTTCCTGGTTACTCCGTTGCCGAGGAAGCAACATTTTACACCTGGTCGCCAACATTCTGACATTGTAAGCTGCCAGTGGAAACACACACACACCCACCCACCCACAGAGAGATCTGTATGTCTTAGTTAAACACTCTAAAGTGAAATCATATCTCCCTCTCGCTCTTACACAAACACACACAAATGGTTTGAGGCAAATATTACTTCATCCTAAGTATTTTCAAATCAGGTGATGACAGAAAGAGAGAGCGAGAGACAGACACACGCAGCCATTGTGGTTTCGGGTTGAGCTGTGGTGTGTGTGTGAGGTTAACGAGCTCTTGCAACCTCGTTATCACACTGATGATAGACAGAGAGAGAAAGAGAGAGAGAGAGCGAGAGAGAGAGAGAGAGAGAGATCAAAAAGTTCGGGAATGAAAGACAGAAAATGGGCGTGATCATTTTCTTTTCTTTTCAAGAGGCAGTTAAATAAACCCTCCTACTTTTTGCGTGTGTGTGTGTGTGTGAGAGAGAGAGAGAGAGAAGGTATTTTCTTTCTGTCTGTCTTCACCTGCACACCCACAGTCTTTCTATGTCTACCGTGTGTGTGTGTGTGTGTGTGCACATGCATTTGGAAAGTTTTGTTGTCTGCATTCTTTGCTGGTTTCAGGGTTTGGTCAGACCTAGGTTTGTTAGTGACAAAAATATTGAGTGAGCGCCCAACACAAATACCCGGGTATAAACCGGGTAAAAACAGGTAAACAACTGTAAACGTGCTAACTGTAGTATACCTGATGCAGCAGTGCAATTTGGTGTGGACTTTTCATGCTGAGTGGCTGCTATTACCGCAATCGGCCAGTGGGGGGCAGTGCAGCGTGTAAGGTTCTTGCTCTTGGTTTTGTGTGTGTGTGTGTGTGTGTGTGTGTGTGTGTGTGTGTGTGTGTGTGTGTGGTATTTTGCACTCTCAGATCTCAGTCTTGGCTTCATAGTGTGTAAAATGTATTCAAACAACACTGCTGCT